>PVKB01001037.1:0-378593 GCA_004027205.1 Ctenodactylus gundi
CATGAGAGTTCTGATCTGGGACTCTCATTGTAAACCTTAAATTTTGCACGTATACATATCAATAAAATGAGGAAAAAAAGAAAAAATAAATAAAAGACCCATTTAGGTTTTTAAAAGTTACAAATCAGTGAGATTTTAACAGAACTTCTCATAATATCACACTTTTTCATAGATAATAAAAATTATGAGATAAACTATTATGCATAATAATGAGCATCCAAAAAAAGACTTTTAAGTACGATATATCTGTCATAATATGGTTATAAAACAGTGACAGCTTTCTTACCCTAAATGTGTTTTGTTTCAAAAGTAATACTACATATCAACTCTAACCAAGAAAATCATTTATTTATTTTTTTCTTTGAAAGCATAAGTTTTGGTCTCCTTATTATACTTTCTTCAGATTTTGTTCCGAAAGTGTGAAAATATTCTAATCAGAATTTTTTTACTTATTTTGACATTCTTTTCTTGCCTTTGATTGCATTTTGTGCGTTTGCTTTTTGATTTAGAAAAAGATACAATTAATATCAAAACAGAATTGAGATTCTTTTATCAAGAAAAATTTAAAAAGTCCTTGAAAAAGTACAGTGATCAAATTGAGTAATGGTTCTGTTGTCATCATACCCATATAAAAATACTGGGGCTGGAGGAATGGCTCAGTGGTTAAAGTGCTTGCTTAGTAAGCGTTAAGTCAAGTGCTAAGTGCTGGAGTTTGATTCCCCAGCACCACATAAACTGGGCGTGGTGGCACACGCCTGTAATCCCAGCACTCTGGAAGCTGAGGCAAGAGGATTGTCCTGAGTCCAAGGCCAGCCTGGGCTCCATAGTCAGTTCAGGATCAGCCTGGACTATAGAATGAGAGCCTGTCTCAAAAAAAAAAATAAAAAAATAAAAATATTATGTAGTGTACTACACCATTAGTCCATTCACACTAGCTCTAGACTCTTGAGATAGTCCTTAATTTCAATTTATATTAATACACCAGATAGATAAATTCTGGGAGTGTTTATAAATATAAACTGTGTTTATGCCATGCTTTTGAATATCCAAAAATAAATCTAAATGGAATTGCTTATTTATAATCATTTAATAATTATTGAATTACACTACCTCTTAAATCATCATGAAGAGCTAGACATTCTTCATAAACCACTAAAAACAAAATACCAAAACAACAAGTTGAGTTGCTCATTCAATAAAATAATCCATTGATTGAGCTTTAAAAAAGTACTATTGCAGTTTTATGTGAATTGACCAATCATTATGGTCTACTAATAAAACAAAACTAGAATATGTCTAAGGACATCTCCCAACCTTACTTTACTTTTCTCACCTGATGTGTCATGTCTTTACTAAAAAGAATTAAATCCTAATCAACGAAAGTTTAAATATTGTTTATGATTTTCCTAACTTTACTCAGATAAATGCAGATTTTTTTTCTGCAGCTTTTGATTTAGGGTTTAGATTATTTCTCCAGTAGTTTTATCTAATTCCCCAGGTGTAAATAATCCCCCACCATACTGGTGTTTTACAAGCCTCTCCCATAAAGTGGTTATGCAGGACTAACACTCACTATTGTTACTTGAGAATACATTCTATCCTTCCTATTACACTATAATCCTCTGAAGATAGATGTGTAATTTGTGAAGATGTGTAATTTCCGATTTGTTTCCTTGCAACAGGAGCTAAAATGACTTTTCAAATAAATGAATGAACTCACAGATGAAAATAATACTAGCTATACAAAGAGCAACGATGAAATTGATCCCTGTCCAGACGAGACAGATATTTGTACTTACAATCCAAATTGGATTATGTGTAGCCAACCAAAATCAGAGACATTGATTTTCTTTCCTTCTGAAGCCAAAAAGATCATTCTAAGTCAAGGTCACTGTTATCTTCCTATCTGAAAGAAAAAGAAACACTTATATTGTTTGGCTTCCTGTGTGCGCATTCTGGGAACTATTTCAACATTTATTAACTTTGAAATATATTTGGAAAACAGATGAAGTGGAAAATTTTAGTGGCTATTGAGAAGTTTGAAAATTAGACTTATATTAATATTCATAATCTCAATTTAGTTTAAACAAAAGAATACTGATACACGTATGTGAATTACAGAATTTAAATTTCTGAAGAATCCAGTTATTTTACTTTAATAGTTCAATTCGCTTAATAATTCATAAGTATTTAGGAAAAGTAGCCTCAAAATTAAAAGTTATGAAAGAATATAGAATTCTGTCTTATCACTATCAGAGAAATATTTTGTGATGTAAAAAAAAATATCAAAGCACAGGTAAAGTGTGAATGCCCTCTACCTATGGGCAGTCCTTTGTTTAGCTGTGGCTTCTGAGATTAAGATCGGTATAATGTAAAAATATGTATTTCTTTGTAATTGGCTTTCTGTTATAAAGTTGTTTACTGAAGATGTTTAAATTTCTCAGCAAAATTTCAAAAACTTATCCTTAAGTAAATAAGCAAAGAACAATATACAGATACTACCTAATTTATGGTAAATTAAAATTTACAAACAAAAATGTATTGTTGATTTTGTTGTACTCTGAATATTTTAAAATGCACATTATGTCCAGATAGTATCCTTTTTTAAAAAAAAAGCCAGGTATAGGTAGATAATAGAATACTAAAGTTTGAAAAGGCAATAATAAATGTTAGCAGATAATTATAAGATATAAAATCAAATTTACATCAAATTTTACATTAAAATTATGATTTGTAATAATTGGATTTAAGAAATTGCACTTGAAATACCTATTTTTTCAATCTATATTTGAAATAATGGGTTAAAAGACAATTATTTTCTTGTGGTTTTGTTGCACGATTGCAATTTTGAAAGGGATTTAGAGCAATTTTTTATGGGATTCTTATGAAGGACTATATCAAATCCATGTCAGACCATGGTATGATAAGCTATCATCTGTGTAATACATCCATAGTGTGTCCAACTCAGGTCAATTTCCAAAACTGCCAAGTAGCGGGTCTACTTAAGGCAGAAGGTCCCTTTAAAAACATGAGACAGTCAGTTTTTTAATCCAACAAATTATTGACAGAAAAAAAATAAATTTGGTATCTTGAGGAATGTACACATTTGATTCATGTTCTGTACATTTTTATGTGTGCTTTTAACTGCTACTACATACTTAGAATAAAACAATTGGTGATGCAAATATCTGCTACACTCGTAAATAATGTGTATTCAGATCATGTCAGCAAGACAATTTTATTACTGACGAACCACAGAGAACCGGATTATTTTGATTATTTAGCAAAGCTCTCAGTAGCTTTTTATAAAGTTTGTGTATCTCTATGTAGACACATGATGAGTGATCTTTGCCACAGCTGCTCAAGACAAGGACAGTGACGTAAGACAAATGGGATGATCTTTAAAGGCATTTACCTATTTTCTTTTGAAATCAAATAACCACATGACAACCGGTAATACATCACTGATGTCTTCTTTCAAGAAACAGGATTGGTTCATAACTTATATTCAACCCCAGAAATATTACATATCTCATTGTCTATATTTTGGAATAAAGTAGTTGGGCAAATTTAAATGTTAAAGTACCTAATTATTAGATATGGGACCAATGTGAAAAATATATTTGTATGTTTGTTTGTACGAACAAAACCAGGCATGTTGCTTTCAGTTTTAATGATTTTTTATTTCTGTTTCCTTGCCTTTTAAAAGACAATATTATTACTCTTATGTGACATATAAACATCAAACTCTGAATTTCTGAATATGGTAGAAACGTAAAAAGACTAAAATGCCAGTTAAGCCTGAGGAGGAATGGAGTTGCTGGAGGAGCTGGGAGATCGGAGGAAGGAGCCTCCAGGGAGACCCCCTTGATTAACCCTGCCCAGCAATGCTTCCTATACCACATCAAGAACAGAACAGCTGCTTTTTTTTCCCCCTGTTTTGGTACCTAGGATTGAACTCAGGGCTCTGAGTGTGCCAGGCAAGTGCTCTACCAATGCATCCTCCTGTAAGGACAAGGACCTTTAGTCTTGCCGAATCATTGATTTTCTGACTTTTTTTTTTTTTTTTTGCTTCATCATGACTAAACAGTATCTAATTTTTCTTCCTTCTCAAAGAAATAAGGACCATTACTAATTGAAAAAATGAATGTACAAATTGAAATTAGAATTCCTTCATTATTTTAGAGTTAACTTTTTCCAAACCTTTTGTTTGCCCAGATGCAGAATTCAAACATAGAAGTTTTTAAAGAAAAAGAGAAACTCACTTCCTCTTTTCTTACTATTCTGGCAGTAAGCAAATTCAATAAAATAAGATACGCATAGAGAGATATATAAATGTATTTATATATTTTAAAAACTCTAAATAAGCAGAGAACTTCTTGCCTAATTATCTGCAAATTATAAGAATTTGTATTTTACACTATTATTTTTTAATCTTTTTATACAAACCTATAATTTAGACTGAGCCTTTTAGTTAATTTTTTTTTTTAACCTACAGTGGGTGAGGCGTTCAGCTGTAACACACAGCAACAATTATATAGCAAAATAGACACTGTATTTGGGCAATAAGCCTCCTATAAACCTGAATATCTATGACATTTTAAAGAAATAAAACACTTTCAAAGTTCACAAACAAGTCAACAGTCCATAAATATATACAATATGTTTGAATTCTGTGTATATATAATATTATATATAATATATATTATATATGTGTGTATGCTTCTTTTTAAAATTGAATATATCACCCTTGCCAAATCTTACACAGCATACTCATTACAACATTTTGATCAGTTTGTTCGTTTCCCCATGATATGACCACTGTGGTGCTGTGCTGTTCAATGTTGAGGCATTTAATTAACACAGGGTCATTTTTAAAAGATGATTATTATCCCCTTTTTGGTACCAATTCATATGCTATTTTATGATCAGTCAATTATGTTCTTATTTGTGGAAAAACAGGAATGGAATGAAAATTGACACTTCCAGCTCACAGAACCTGTCTGTTTCTGACCCAAACTCTTTCTGTTCTTTTAAGGTACTTAATTATTGGTACTACCTTGATTGGGGTTGCTGTTAAATGACATTTATGATCTATATGTTAGAATATCAATAAGCTGTGTGAAGTAGAAACAGAAAAAGTCAGAGAGAAAAGAAACTTTACTAATACAAAACATAAAAAGAAAAAGTTGTTTTCTGTATATGGATGCATATGTTTTAACTCAGTCACTTAGAATTTATGTTCTAAGTCCTTGCTTTTCTGTAAGTTTATGGAAAGCTCACTGTGGAAATATTTTTGTTTGTTACCAGGCTCTTGAAACCCCTATCTATGGTAGTGTAGAATATCGTAGAAAAGGAAATTTAGAATTTGTACTTCATGGATTCACATGTCTTCATAGATATTACTTTAGGCAAGGAAAAATAGATAAACTGGTCGTATGGCACTTTTTAATCTATAAAGTAAAGATAATTGCAGTATTTGTCTCAACGTATTGCTCTGAAGATTGATGAAATATTCCTTGTAAGCAGAGCACAATAGAACATGGTAAGAATTTAATATTTGTTACTAAGTTAACCATTTTTTCTATTTTATTTTCAACAAATCTTTATTCAACTATGTTGATGATTTCTTTTTCTCAAATGTTCATGTTTTTTTTTTCTTCTGAAGAAACTGAGAGATTTCTTATCCAGAATTTTGACTGATAATTTCATGTTTCTGGAATATCTTTGGAAACCTTTCCTTGAAAAGAAGTTTGTGAAGAATGAAAAGCAACTGCAATCCAGCACCAAAAAAAATGGACAAAAAGCCAATGCTCTTTATGGTGACCCTGGAAAAAACACTTTTTTTTTTCTCTTGCCTTAACTTTGCATGCCTGTAAAGCATGATTTTCTATGCTGTGTCAAAAGGTAGAAGATGGGAGCAAAAAACAGTTATGATTTAAACAGAAACTAGAAACTATATTATAATTCAATATATTATATAAACTAGAAACTATAGTATTTTTCAATAAGCTTATAGATAAATCTTAACCTCACATAAAAATGAGAGGCATGATTCACTTGAGAAAGATAATTGGATTATAGGTCTAGCGATGTATTTGAAAATCAATATCAGAATCTGATATCTTGCAATTATCTTTAGAGTATCAGAATCAAGTTCATTTCTGTGCACAGAATTTAGAATGAAAATACCATTGGCTCTCGAAAATGAAGTTCTTTTGGCTTAAAGTTCTCTCATCTGGACCTACTGCGGTGTATTCAAATAGATTGCATGCAACCACGATTTTTTTTTTCTTTCAGTGAATCCAGTCGAGGTGATTAGCCTCTGAGCACTTGGGAAGGAGGGTTGTATTGTGTGTCCTCATTAAATCCAAGGACCTGTTTGCATCGGGTGTGTTGTACATCCAGCAAAAGCGACAGCATCGACGTTTCCTGACATCTTGACTGAAGTCAGTGCCAGAGCCTCTGCCAAGGTGGCTGAGCAGGCTAATGACGTTTTCACTGTTGATCCTCCCAATCAGGGTCTCATCCCAACCTTGTCACCCTCTCTCTTTCAAAATCTACATATGCAGACAATGAGAAAGATCACTGATGGCGAAGGAACATTTTCTGCCCCACCGTTGCTAAATGTACCTCCCTGAATTTAATGAGGTCAGTTGGTCTTTTGCTTTTTGCTGTCTCTGCCTAGGACAAAAAACCTTCTCTTACACAGATGCACCTGGGAAAACACTTAAACCCAGAAAAACAGCACCTTCCATCATCTCCTATAAAAAAGCACCTTTACCCCCACCACAACTCACTCTCTCTCTCTCTCTCTCTCTCTCTCTCTCTCTCTCTCTCCTCCCTTCTCTCTCTTTCTCCCTCCCTCTCTCCCAGCTAGAATGAAGACTCACACACAATGCCACGTACCCAGAGAGCTCAGAATTCTTCTTGTAGACTGAACCCACGCTATGGATACTAGCAACTCGCAGTGCTCCCACTTCTTAGAGCACACATTCCCCCCTGATGCAGCTGCCTTGGTCCCCTGGGCTGGTGGCTCCATGCAAGCTCGGGGACAAAAGCTGGCGGGGTGATTGTGTGATGGAGGGAACTGGATCCATTATTTGTGGGCAGTTTGGGAACTGCAAACTCGAATTGAACAGTCCTTTTCCTCAAATCCTGTGGAAAGACGCTCACCCAGGGTTAGCAGCCGTAGGTATGCAAATAGGTCCGTGGACAGCAGCAATTTCTTATTCCAGAACCAACACTGCAGCCCTCCCCACTCAGGAGACACGGTGCGATTTCCGAAAGAGTCAGATCACTAAACCGGAGCCGAGTCTAAAGAACTAGCTGGCTGAAAGATTTGGGGCAGGACCGTGCCAGGAAAAAAAAAAAAAAAAAAAAAAAAGAAAGAAATAGAAAATGGGCACAGAGAGCACATCACACCAATCTCAGGAATGCAGCTCCTCTACACCGCGGGACGGGAGTAAGAGACCCTTGAGGAAGGAAGAGACGCGGGCGGCTTCAAGAAGGCCAGTAGATGGCGCAAGAACTCTTCCTTTGTACAACCTTAACCCTTGCGTGGTGCGTGGGACTGCCAAGTTCAGATGTATAGATATACACATTTTGCGTTTTGAAAGAAACCTCCCCTTTATATATTTGTGACAGACTCCGAATTAAGGCAAACGAGTATATTCTAGATAACTACCTCACATAAAGTCATTCAACAGCGGTACACACCAGCTGGGGGGGGGGGGGGGGGAGAAACGGTTTGGATGGATGAAAGGCTCAACTATTTGGGAAAATGACTCTGACTTCCCTTCCCACCCCACCCCCGCTCTTGCCACGGAGAAAGCCGGTTACTGAATCATAAAAATCCTGTTATGGGTTTACACATAGGTGTTTGAATATGCAAAGGCACGTGTTCAAATGTCTTTTCTGTGTTTTTTTTTTTTTTAATTAAATCGAAGGATTAAAAAATGCAAGAAGCCTGCCCGGAAAAACCTGCAACTACAGGAGTAACACATGTCCTCTTATGAAGACGTGAGCATCGATGGGGCCTGTTCATTATCATCACGGTTGCCCTAAAAGCAACGCAGATTCCCCGATTAAAACATCCCTCCACCGTGCCTCTGTGTTCCTAGGCTGCAATGGAGAGCTCCCGCACATATTTCCAGGGCTGCTTTTACAGACAGAATTGCTCTATTCGGGGGAAGGAATAAAAGCCCCTTAATTTCAGATATTGTGGGGAGTTTAACAGACAGCGGAGCTGGGAGCCAAGAAGCTCACTTGTGGTTTCTGGTGGTTGCTGTAAGGAGGCAGAATTGAGGTAGATTCTGATAGAGGGGAAAAAACGCACGAGAAAAGACAGAATCCGGAGTAGCGGAGACTTTGTGCCCCCGTTGGAGAGATGGTTGAGTCCTCCTCAAGGTTGCTGTGGTATCCCAGAAACACCATTCACTCAGAGCTGTGACCGCGCACCAACAACACCGACAACTCCACTGCGCCGGGCTGAGGAGCAGAGATCAGGAGCTCGCGTATAATATGAAAGGGATCCGCAAAGGGGAGAGCCTGGCGAAGGAATCCAAACCCCTGGAGCCTGGCACGCGAAGATGCGCTAAATGTGGCCGCCTAGACTTCCTCCTGAGCAAGAAAATGGGAATTAAAAGTGGATTTACGTTTTGGAACCTCGTCTTTTTATTGACAGTGTCTTGCGTGAAAGGTAGGTCTGTTTCCGGGGGTCCCCCGGTGCCGGTTGGAGGTGGGCTGACGACTAGTCGCCCCAGCTAGCAAGGCTGGCAGCTGACTTTGCAATTTGCACCGATAAAATAATCAGGATAATACTAATGAAGGAGTTGATTCACAGCTCTTTTCCCCCCCTCAGATAGGAAATGCATTTTGCTTGCCAGATTTGGCGTTCAATGCGGTGATTGAGCTTGTGCTCAATAAATATTCTTGCAGTATGCTCAAACGAATACGTGAGTTGATTCCTACAGCCTCTAACTAGTGAATATCCAGGCAGAATTCCTCTGCAAGACTTTTCTTGGCTAGGATTACCTTGGTATTTTGTCAAATCCGTGGGGTTTGATGCTTTGGGTAGAATATTTATATTGAAGACACTGCTGGAAAGGCTTTTTAACCCTTTCAGGGAGCAAAGTTACCGATGTGCTGGGAAAATGTTGATTTTTAAATGCATTAGACTGTACAGACTCTTTCCGAGCACTGTCTCACCAACATAAATGTCTGCATACATATTTGAAATATTTCTACGTGTGCTCCTAGCGAGGATAGACGTGGGAGAGGTTCCTTGTGTCTTGTGGTAAAGGCTGAGGAGCGGGAATGCTTTAGAAGGGTCTGACATGCCACGAAGTGTGTAAAGATCCGCCTGGCAGGGTGCACAGGACGAAAGTCATGAGCTGATGGCCGAAAAGAAAATCTTCAGCAAGTGTCGGTGTTCAGACAGGTAGAGTGAGAGCGTCACATGTACAGACGAGGGCGGTGTGGGGAGATGGAAAATACAGTCTGAGCAGGGAGGAATGGGGCAGTCGGGATGATCAGAAGAAAAGCCGCCCTCGGGGAGACAGCAGATCCCCTGCCCTCTCCCACAACTTCGCCTGCACCCTGCTGACCATTAATTGCTGCGAAGAATTCTCAGGGGGGGTTTATGACTCACACCGTCCTTTGGGCACCGTCACTTGATAGCGGCAGCTCCGATAGACGCGAGGGGCATCCGTCGTTGGCGGAGCTGGTTTCAAATCCCCGGGGTCCGTGTGTTGGGGGCTGGGGGGCTGCTCTGGCCCAGGCGCGGTCTCGGCTGTCAACACAGACTGGACGCTTCTTCCTTTGTAAAGCAGTGCCTCTCTGAACCGCAACCGGGCCGCGTCTCTATGAAACAGTTTATTGTCCAGCTTGCAGCTGGCTGTCACCCCCCCCCCCCCAGGAGGCAGCGCGTTGGCATTCAGTGTAAATGATAATTCATGTTTGGGGAGCAGAGCACGGGAGAGGTTACCTCTCCTCCTACTATGGCCAGTGGTGAGGGGCACGTCTTGCATATTAATGTACCTCTCTAAACACCCGAAAGTGGGGGCTTCTCTGGGTGTCAGCCACTGCCTCAGAATCAACCTGCCACTCAAAGCGTTCGTGTGTGTGTGTGTGTGTGTGTGTGTGTGTGTGTGTGTGTGTGTCGGTGTGTTCTTGGAGTCTCAGAGCAGGTCTGAGCTGAAACGCCAGTCCGGTGCTGCGCGTTCCTCCTGCCTAGTGCACACACGCGTCTTGGGTTGCTTACAAGGGGTTTTCGTCGCCAGCTCGGCGGCGGGCAGGCACACAGGTCTGCCCAGCTTGGTGGTTAATGGATGCCTGGCCCTGGGGCCGCCTGCTAGACGCTCGCTCGGCGTGGGGGAGGCGCGGCCAGCCACAGCAGCCCCGCAGCCACGCTTAGGCGGGGGATCTTTTCTCCAGAAGATGGCCAGGGGTTAAGTGCGAGTTTTCCGGCGATACCTGTTGAGTCAAAACACATTTGAGGGGCAGCCGATGGGGGAGCGAGTCTCCGTAGCCGGCAAGCTCGCCGGGCTGCCCGACCCTGAGAGCCCTGCCTGCAATTACTGCCCGGCTGCCCGCACCTACCGTATTTTCCAAGTCAAAAGCGCCTCTGGAAAGGAACAGCGCGTTAATTTGCTCTAAAAGGCACTGGCCAGGGGATGGCTCCTCTCCGTTCACAGCTCCCACACATCGAACTCAGATAATTAGTCTCCTCGGAGTGTATTCCAGCTTTGGGGACTTTGGGGAAGGGAAGCATGTTACTATTTGCTTTAGTCTTTCCCAAAACCTACGTCCATAGATTGTTAAAACATTGAAATGATAATAAAGTGATTGGCTGCCCCCCTTTTGGTGCTTGGAAGGCATCTCCTGCGCGTCCTTGCTTGGAAAGCGGTCCTCCAATTATGAGAAACTCGCCTAGGTTCTATTGCGTTAGATGTGCTTCCTGGAGGTGCCTAAAAGGACAGATGTTTCACGATCCCCTTCTCTTTTTCAAGAGACGAATTTCGCCTTACTCTTCAGACAAAGGTTGCTGCATCGCCTGGTCGTTTGACCCCACGCCTGTTCCCACTTCTGTCTCCCACACTGGTCATCCCCCTCCCTTCTCCCGGGCTCGCAGGCCCACAGAACAATTTAGACAGGGGGATCTGTTGCAAGGGTTTTCAGCGTCCAGTCTCGGTCCTGACCGAGGTTGCTGCGAAGGTTCAGGAAGCTCTAGTGGATCAGTTTTCGGTGTGAACAGTTTGGGCCAGGAGAATTCTGCCACCGTCTGTAGTTTCACCCTTCTGCCATCTCACCTCCGTGTGCAAGGGCAATGACAAAGAGGTTCCGGAGGAGGAAACGCCTCGGAGTGGACGGCAGGGTGGGCTTGGGCGGGACAAGGCCGTGGGGTGGGGTTGGTAAGGCAGCTAACCTTCCCTAGGCATTTATCTCCAGATAGTCATCCAAAGGGGAGGGGGCTACTAGGCAGGGCGTCAAATCAGAGGATGGTGGGGTTGAGCCTGATTAGACTTGATTTATGCCTGTGTGTAACTGAAACATCTAGAAAGGAGAGAGAGAGAGAGAGAGAGAGAGAGAGAGAGAGAGAGAGAGAGAGAGAGGTTTGTGAAATGCAGCTTCTAGCTGCAGTGTGTGTGTTGCTTAGGTCTCACACAGACAGAAAATTGTGAATCTCCAAGTCGTGCACAAGCGTCCCACCCACATAAAGAGACACCCTTGGGGGCTTTCCCATGCTATTTCTCACAGCGTTGGGAAGGCACACACATGGCAAAGCTATGGGACAGAAGTCACAGACCTCTGTGGGCAGGACACCTCATGCCAAGACGTTCTGCTAGACCTTCTCATGGAAATGGGGTTTCCTGAAAGATGCACACTTCTCCTTGCTCTGGGATTTCTATGAGGTAATACTCCTGCCACAGAGCTGTCCTGGAAGAATAAAGATCAAACCCTCTCCTGTCAGGTCCTCCTGGAAAGGGTCTCTGTGTCCATGTGGGGCAGGCTAGAGATGCAGCTGCTCTCATGAGTTCATTTCACTCACACAGAAGTGGCCAGCCCAGGAGCACTTAGCCAGGTTGGTGTCTATGGTCACAAACACTTGCACTGGGCACCATCAAGGTGACAGTCTTATCTAACATGTCTGATAAAAAATAATAATAAAGATGTGCAGTACCTGGAAAAAGCACTCTAAAGGGGGGAGGGCCCATATTTTCACAAAAGAATAATAATAACAGCAGCGAATAAACAAACAAACCACAGTCCAGGGTCATGACCACCATCAACATCCTTTCCTTTAGGTTAGGTTCCTGGAGACAAGGCACATGCTGGGAGGTAACCCTTGAGTTGGACTCTAGGACCCCAGTCCTACCACAGGTGTTCCTCCCCTCTGCTATTTCTTTTGATAATATGCATCAATTTCTTCTAGAAACTCAGAATGCCTGAACCTGAAATATTCAGGGACCAAATCAGGTTAAAGCTCGGTGTTCCAGTGGTTCATCTTCTCTCCTCTCTCTCTCTCTCTCTCTCTCTCTCTCTCTCTCTCTCTCTCTCTCTCTCTCTCTGTGCTTGTCAGAAGAGAACAATGTATTAACACCAAGGAGACTTCACTAGGGTAGGTGGCAGTGTGCCTGGTGCAAACCTGTGGTGGGTTAAATGTAAGTTAATTGTTAATTTCCCCTGCACCTCACAAGGTTCATGGCATTAAGACCACAGCAGTTGCAAAATCAGGCTGAAGAAAGGAGAAAATCGCTTTTTTCCAGCTCTTCCTAAAGGCCCGCATGACTGCCCTCACTCAACTTCTCTAAGGTGCCCCAGGAGTGCCAAAGACCTATGGAGGGGAGGCACTGGGAGGCAGTTTCCGGGGCTGCTGGTTCATTTGCCTTTGCTTTCTTCCCCCTCCTCAGCGCTGGGGCCCAAGGCTTGCAGGAGGACTGCCTCAGGGTTTAATTGCTACAAAGCCTTAGCCGGCCCCTAGGGGAGAGGGCGGAGACAAGAGAGGACACTGGATCTTCCCTGCTTCCTAAATGGCTGCTTCCCAGGTCCGCTGGAATAGTGGGTGATGGCTGAAAGAGGGCCACAAAAGGGGATTGCAGCGCGCTGCAGAATAAGGAAGCCGGCCAACCCACGAGAGAAAAATCCACTCAGGCACGAAGCATTTCCCTTCTCTGGGAACACGGAGGCTTTGCACCATTCAGTTGCTAAGCCAACATAAAATGCCACCCACAAGGTTGGAATAGCTTCTAGAATTTGAAACTGAACTTCCTCTGGACAGTTACCTCTTTGAAAGTGATCAGAATGTGCTTTTGAGCACAGCACTTTCGGGAATCTTGGGGTGTGCTGGAGGAGGTGCAGAATCAACCCTAGTTGAAGAGTGTGTGAGCAGAAATAATTAGAGAGCAAGTTTCAGCATCCTAAAAGCCTGATGCCAGCTCCCTTGAGATCTGTCAAGGAGAAAAAGGATAAAACTACTCAATAAGTTAAGTAATCCAGGAGCATAGGCTTAGTTTCCATACTTATCACTGTTCATGACAATAATTAGCATTTCTATTTGTAGGGTAACTGAATAGATTTGAAATATCAATGTCTTTTTTCCTGCACTCTTCTTTTGCAGTCTATCAAACCAGCAAAATGAAAAAAAAGAGAGAGACAAATGGTATCTACTTATTTTAAATTCAGTGAAACTCTTTTAAGATCTAATAAAACCAGAAAAAAAAAAAAAGGGAAGAGATGTAGCTCAGTTAACAACATCTTTGTGCTTATATGGAAACAAATTGGTATTAGAATGCTTGCCTAAGGTTTCACATGCAAGTGCATAAAAGAAAATAAATGTCCCATCTTTGTGCTCCAAATGTACTTGGTATGTTTGAAAAGGTGAGTCACTTCGACTTGTTCAACAGGCTATTCAAAAAAAGATTCAGAATAGTGAACAATTTCAATATTTGGTCTAGTCAGAATGACTATCTTAATAAGGCACCAGTTTCTTTGAGCAACATGGCTATTTGAGAAAAAATATGTCTTCTTGTCTTTTCGATACCAAGAACTGGGAGATTAGCAGTAAAATAATTGCTAAGAGATTAAGAAGAAACATGTAGTATATAAATAAAATGCAAGGCCACTTTGTCTACATGTTCACTACAGCTTAGATTTAGCTATTTGCTTTCCTGATTGTGTTCTTCAGATCTCTCTCCTCACAATTCAAAGAATGACATAACTTCCTGAGGTGGCGAAAGCTCTGATTTGCATCTTGGGTGAGGTCTGCCTGGAAAGAGGATAGAACAAAATCCATGTTTATAAAACTCATCTTTCACCCTCAGACTGAGCAAGTGGGTGATTCACAATATTTTCCAGGCAGACTTATTTCCACACCCATAAGACTTTCTCGGAGTTAAGTTCCTCATGCATCTCTTGTTCTCACCAGGGATATCATTTTAGTGAATTTCACTCTGAAAAAAAGATCGCAATTCGTTGACTTCCTTCAGGTATTAACCTTCTTGGTGCTAGTTGCCGTCTTTGCTTCTCCATGGCTCCAATACAGCAGCCATCAAATGTAGTTCATGCCATCTAGCTAAGCTAGTGTCTCATATTTGTCCCCTATACCTAGGGATTGAACATTTCTACAGTGTTCTGTTACCCACAACCCATTTGAAATCCCCTCTTAAAAAGTCTTAAACAACATTAGCATATGCATCACATACCGGGAGGATGAATAAAAAGAACACTAATTATAATTATATGACCTCAAATGTATTCTACTAGCTCTTAAATGTTTGAACTACTGAGATTTACAATATATCTCAAACAAGTAGCTCTAGACTCATTTGCAAAAATCTCAGATTCCCACCTGTAATTATTGAATCTGGCCACGGAAGTTAGGTATAGATATTTGTACTTTTAACAATTCATGCGGATAATTTCGATATCCTCTGCAGTTAAAGAGCCTCTTCAATAAGTGGAAAGAATAAGTGCTCTAAAGAAACTAAGATCTGAAAGTCAAATAACTCTACCAGTAATTACTATTGCACTAATGTCTCAGCTCTTCTAAACCTCATTATCTATAAAAAAGAAAATTAGAATATCTGTCAGCTTTCTGTGAGATTGTGTATGTCGCATATATAGCTAAGTGCCTGGTGATCGTAGCTTTTGTGGATATTTTTGAAACGACTTGCCTGTGCAAAACTGTACACTCTGTCCTTAACGCCACTAGCTGAACTGTTTGTAACAGTAAATACAAAGTATATCCTCTTCTCACTAGCTATTACTTCACTTTGGATAAGTTCCCAGTCTATTACACATCTGAGAAATGCTATGGAATTTCTTCTTGTCACATTTATATGTTTTACTTCAAATGCCAGGACCTGTAAATCAGGAACAGAGCCATGGCTGAAACTGTAACCCCTTCTGCTAGCCTAAATTTTATCTCTTGCTTTCATATATTGATTTAAAAATGAATATGTTTATTCATCTTGTTTATTCATCTTGTCATAAGTCATGGCATTCAAAATATCAGGAATTCCTTAAATATCTAGTAGTTTACTGCTTACATATTAAACAAGTGCTTATGCTTAGCGAGAGTAAGTCATTTTTGGTAGTTTACAAAGAGTGCTTACACCAGAAACATGATTGGATTATTTAGCCTTCAAGTTCATATCCAATTCTTTCCTTAATGCTTTACCATTTGTACTTCAGAGATATCTCAGCCACTAACAATAAGTTAGCCAATCATAAATGTTAATATCAAGCTTATCCACCAATATTAAAACATATGGTGAGGTTTACATTTCAAAAATAATATGTTAAAAGACCCTTTGTTATTAATCCCCTTCAAAATATTTTTCTATACTTCAAACCCATTTAGCCCATATTTTTTGCCAATTCTAAAGTAGTTCTGGAAATCTTTTTTATTGAATGTCATGAGGTATGATTAAAAATGTGATAAATGCACCTGCCAAGTGTCATCTAATGAAAAGTCAGGCTCTAAGAATATTATAGTGTGTCCTCACCTACCTTGGTTCTCAGGTGTGGCATCATGCCACTTTGGCCCTTCCCAACCTCAAGGTGACCATGGAGGGTTAAAAGTTCTGCATCCATTTAGGCCACCAAGATAAGGGATACATGACAACTTAAAGTTGATCACATAAAAGAACTTCCAAAAAAAAAAAAAACAGCAAGATTGAAGTATAGCTGTGTTGTAGGTGAGTGGGAGAGTTTTAAAGAGGATTAATGTGTTTTATTGTAGTAATATTTTTAGTTAGTTGTTAATCATAGTTTTTAGTAATACCCCATATGTTTATGGGTAAAATAAAAATGGCAACTACTTATTTGAGAAAAAAAGGCAAAATTATGGAATGGAAACATTTCCTAAGGCTTATATAATATGAAAATCAAATAATCACAATTGCATGTTCAGTAAGGTCTATTTCTTGACCTCATACATCGACACATACTATCTGAGTATAGACTACTTAGGGTCTGTACTACTGTACATCTCAGAAGGAGCTTTAAAAAGTAATACTTAAAATCACACTCTTCCTCATTTCTTGCATTGTGGATATAAATTCTTATGTTAAAGTTTTTAAATCTGGAGAATTAAGTTTTATTTTAATTCAGTTTTAATTGTGTTTATCACAGTTACATGAGAATTGTATGCTTTCTCACCTCCAGTTACATTGGAATACTTTCCCACATATTGTTTACATAAACTACAGATGCTGTACAAAACTCAGAGTTAGCACTGTAATTTACAAATTTTAAAACTGCATGAACACTCACTAATGTTAAGAGGTTATCTGCAGATTTAGCAGCAAGTGGAACATTTTAAAAGTCTCTTTGATATGGGAATAAAGTATGCAAAGATAATTCATTCTACTAAATCTGAAGAGTTGAAATATTCAGAAAATGATTGAAATATATAAAAAGTAATGAATGTATTCCCTTAAAAGCTGAGTTCATGATGTTCAAGATTACAAAGTTATTCTATTGCCCTACATTAGCCATTTTAAAGGACTATTTATGATATACGATTTAAAGGGATAGGAGTATTTTAAGTATGAAATTCTTGGAAATATATTCCAATACCTTCTTGAAAGAAATTTTATAAATGAAAATAGATTACATAAAAGCATAGTTATTAAATTCTAAAGAGCTTTGGAAAATCAAAGACTTCTACTATCATTTTCCATTATGCAAGTCTACCATATTGACTGGAGGATGCTCAAAGACGTTGGTTTATAGAGGGGATAAAAACATACATAACAAGGATAAAATTTTTATGATTTTAATAAATGAAGCTCTCTGTTAAGTCCCTTATATGAAGTATTATTTGCATCTCAAACAATGGTTCTGTCCTTACATTTCTTTCTCAAACAAGCACCTGTTAGATAACTATTTTCCAAGTATAGATATTATCTCCATTTACAAACAATCCGGGTGCAGAGTTGTGCAATGGTTTGCCAAGGTCAAGCAGTTTGCTGGTGTGAGTGGAAACTGATACTAAAATACAGTTGCAATCTCACAGAGTTATCAAAATATAAAGCATATAACTGACTAAAATACTTAGGTAGATCTCAGTTAAGAGAATGAGTGAAACAAAATGGCCTGAGTCTGATTCCTCAACACCTCACAGCCCATGGGAGGCTGAGATAGGAGTATTACCATGAGGTCAAGGCCAGGAGAGAGAGAGAGAGAGAGAGAGAGAGAGAGAGAGAGAGAGAGAGAGAGACAGAGACAGAGAGAGACAGAGAGGGAGGGAGAGACAGAGAGACAGAGAGAGACAGAGAGAGAAATCCTAAGACTAAATTAACAGTCATGCCCTATGTAAGTACAAAACCAGAGTTATAGAACAGTTACAAAGCAGTTAGTTTTGTAATTTTCAACCGCTTTCACTTAATTTCCCTAACTTTGTTTTCTTAATAAGTGAGCACTCAATAAAGTCTCTTAATGTAGCTTAAATGATATTTTACACTTTTATAACCAATAATAACTGAACCAAGTTCTTAAATAATACATACATTGAATATATCACTGTACAATATTTAATGAGTACGCTGAAAGTTAAAAAAATAATATTACTAACACTTAGTTTCTGACCCAGTACCCTCCAATGAAATTTTAAGAATTAATAGGAAATTTGATGAACTTCATTTACAAAATAATTTGTAGATATAAAAATGTTTGCCAATTGTACCATAAGCTCTGGCACATAATGTATATATATTTTTTCCAATTGATACATCAGTATTTTATTCTTTTCTAAAAAATTTAAAGAATGGGAATATTTTGTAACATATCTAATGTACTACCTGCTAGCTAGAAAATATGCATTAGTCTTACTGACAGCAGCAAAATATAATTTTAAATAATAGAAATATATATATCACAGCTTCATCCAAAAAGTATGCATCATATTATAAATTCCAGTTGATTAAAGGTACTGATGTTGCTCTGCTTTTGCACAAAAGGAAAGACAGCGTAGTAGAAACTGCAAAATTGTCTTTAAATCTCCTGCCTAGCTAATTTTTCTCTTCACTGAGCAACATCTTCTACACTTTTTTAGTTAATTATAATTGGTTTATAGGAAAGAGGAAAGTTCCTCTTTCTAGAGGAGGTTCCCTTTTCCCTGCCTCCAAATTCTTACCAGGCACAAAGCAGTACTTTCTGCAGGAATTGTATGAGAGGATACTATTACATAAATTTAATAATATAGACTAAGGAAATATACAAACTAAAGATGAACTTAATTGAGATATTTTAAACAAATACATTATAGTTTTCAAAAAAACTGTGTGTACTAATTTTCGCTTAGGTATTTAAATCTTACCCTTTCTTTGTGAGGACAATGCAATGTATTTCTAAATGTAACTAATTATTTTCTTTTTTACCTGAACTCCCAATACACGGCCAGTGTTTTTCTATTGATGTTAATAACGCTGTTCTTGGATATATTTTCAGCAATATCATCTTATCCTGATTATCCAGTTCTTAGGTCAAGATATCTTAATAATAACTTGACATATATTATTCATAGAATATACTTACTGCATTTAATACTTAAGTGATTCTTTTCCTTTAAGCAGCTTTGATTTATGATCTTACAGTTTGATGTATAATCTTAGAATTCTCCAATAGTGGCAAAGTTACAAATGAAGATTGCAGACAGTACATCCACAAATGTGTTTCACACAATAATGCTTTTTAAAATCTTATTTAATATTGAACTCAGTTCTTCGATTTAAAATCAGTCATATTTTATAATAATGTAGCACAATTTATCAAAATTTTAAGTCACAATGTGATTTTTCATTTCTATGAGAGAGTAAAGCAGAAGCAGATGGAGAGCCAATGTGTCTTCATTAATATTTCCATTAGCCATTTATTTTCTTATATGCAGTACTTAATACCACTATAAATTGCATTTTACTGTTTGATATTCTACTTTCTCAAATAACCATTTTAGCTGTCTGTGGATACTCCCTGTAACTTTCGGATTATATTTTGGACATATTCCAACTCAAAAAATCAAATGAAAAGAAGTGCTCTTAATTTCATTTTCTCTATGCATGAGTACGTCTGTAATGATGCACATCAAATGAGTCAATGATTCAAAATTATAACTTTAAGTTGTATTTCATTGCTAGTTTGCTCAATTTATTTGTTTACTTGAGCCCAGAAACTTCACACTGAGCTTAGTTTTGTTGTTGATCTTGAGACAGGGTCTCCTAAATTTCCCCAGAAAGGCTTAAATTTGTGAAATCCCAGTCTCAGCCATCCAGATTAGTAGGATACAAGCCTGTCCCAGACCAACATAGTATTTTATTATAAAGAAGTAGATATAAGCTTGCTCTATTATTGTTTCCTTAAATCATAATTCAATACTCTTAAAAGAAATTTGAATTTCTGTAATTCATAGTTTTTAAAAGTGATTTTGTTTTGTTTTTAAACTCTGTTTTTACTTACAGAGATGACTTTTTCTAAATCCATTATCAGAATTATAATTTGACTCTTCTCAAAATGGTGTTAATGAAGTTGGGCAGAGCTACCAGAATGTTCTAACCTCGAGTTCTATGGTGTTAAAGCTGCATTTGCAAGATAACAGATCAAAGTTAGGAGAACAGGCACTCTATTGACTCTCCTGGAGATGAAGTGCCCTGCTTTGCAACTACTGTGACTCTACACTCTAAGCAGTTGAACTTTGCAGTGTAGAGGAAATTTTACTCAGTTTTCATTAATATAGAAAAACCTAGGTCTTTTTTTTTTTTTGGCTGATGTCTAAAATAAAACAGCTGAACTGATTCACATGTTTAGTGTAAACAAAGTTGCATCCTGGCTGCTCACTTTGGAGCCAACTTCCAGCTCCTAGTAGTTTCTAAGACTTTAGAGATGACAGCCCCTCTCTTAAATAACATTTCAATAGGAATGCTGTTAATTACCGAGGTCAAGTTCATATCTACTGCCCTTTATAGCTTCACAGAAAATCCATCCATAATTCCTATTAGAACTTGAATGCTGTTTTATTTGTTAAATGTTTTAAAAGGAGGTCAAACACAACTATTTGCAATCTATTTTCTAACAAAGTGCTAGAAAAATCTTCAATGTCTTTATTAGAGTTACAACATTTATTAACAGAAGAATATAAGAAAAAACTTTGAACTTAATCTATATATGTCCAATGCACATATTCGTATAATTCACTTTATAACAATTTAAAAACTACTTTTATTTTTACCTGTCTTCACAAAGTTTCATATTAAAAAAATTCCTATTTTTCAAACATTTTGCAATACAATTATGTGTATAATGTAATTGTAATTCTTTAAAAACAAAATTCCCAAAGACCTGACAAGCTGTAAGATGTTAGAAATACTGCAATGTGTCTTATTTCATATAAATATCAAATGAAAGGTTTCTATCATTTCGTTTCAGTAGTACATCAAATTTAGTACATTGTGCATTTTATTAGAATGTTATTATTTGAAATGAATACTGTATTATTGGGTAATTGAAAATATGAAGGGTAAAGTAGTTAGTAAACTTTATTTCCTCACATTGTTTATCAGTTCTCAAGTCACTGACCCTTGCCTTCTTCAGGCACCTGTAGTTGACTGGGGTCCACCTAACACCTGAGATCTTCACCCAAATTTGAGAATGGAAAGATATGCTTCCAGACTCCACCCTCAAAAATACAATGACTTTCACTGGAAAGAAGCTTTCTGCAAACATAAGACATAAACTGAGCAATTAATGTGAAACATGGAAACCGCAGGAGAAAGGACTACATAAGAACACGATGGACTGTATATCATTTCTGATTCTCCAAAAAAAAACCAAACCAAAAGAAAAACAAAAACAACTTATCTTTGCTTAGAGACAGCTCAGTGAAAGAGATTTTCAATAAATTACTTTTGCGTTATATTTGACTTTTGTGTAAAGAATGACAGAAGGTATATATGCAGATAGTGACAGAAATATTGATTTTACATTTTTGTCAGTTTTGTCTCATAATGGAACACTTGAGCAGAGTGAGCCCTGCTTACAAGATTAGGACAGTCATCGGAAGTCATCTGGTGCCTTCCCTTCTTCTCATTCTTCCCACCTGTATTATTTTGTCGATCCATGTTAGGCTAATACTTGCACCAACACGGTACGTCACAGCTGCTTAGTCATTTCCCTATTCCCTTTTCCACTCTGTAAAGTCCATTTCTTGATGACATAATAATTGTTTGTGTAAAAAATAATATTTAACGCCTATATTTGCAACCAATATTAGTCCTTTTGCTTATTTCTAAGATAACAATCTTTATGTTTTAATATAACAGCAAAACCCACAGAATTTCACACCTCTGATTTCTCTTCTTTTTCTTTACTTCAATAAATAAAGTAAAGTTGGAGACTGAGATCAACTGGATTTTGGTAACCTGTATTTTTTTGCTTAGATTAATGCCATGAAAGAAAGAATTCCCAAGGGTTCAAGTTAAATTTCCAACCCTCTTCAAAAATACGCAGAAGTAGCTTCACTTCTTTAATACTGTACTAACGCACATGGAGTAGCTGTCCAAACTTGTTGACTTGGTTTCAACCGTGCACAGACCTAGTTTTTAAGATTCTTCTGTTTTTGATGTTACAAAGAAAATTCTTTCTTTACCTTCCACAATACTATAGCGCACAAAGAAACAACCACAACCAGTACACACAGGCTTGTGAATTTCTACTTCACTTTTTTTTTTCCTCTTCATCAGTCATGACAAGAAAACTCCCTTTATTTCACATTTATAGAATGACATTAGATTGACTTGATGCAACTTAACTAATTATTTGGCAGGAATTAGTGGGGTCATGGTTTGGATCAACCCATCCAAGTTTATTTTAACATGCTGTTTAAAAAGAAAAGAGACAAGAAAATTGGATTTATATTTAAGTAATCTTTAAGCATTGTATTAAAAACAGTCAAAAATTTATGAAATATGAGTATAGAGTAAATAATACATGCATTTTCATTTATTGCATATTGAATATAAATATTCACGATTTGTGAATTCTATCACCATTGTATTTCAATTTTTGTAGTACTTTACTTTTCTCCAAAAAATCATAAAAACGTTTATCTCAGGGAACTACTTTATTAGCTATTTCTGATCCTTGTGCTTACTCTTCCCTCACTTTCATGGCAGGGATAAGAAAGGACTGTTTCTTGTCACCTGAGTCCTATCAGTCAGGACCAGGAACAGGAGCCTTCTCTTTGAAGTGTCTGTTTGAATGATCCTGTTCTCAGCTCCTTGTTAAATTGGAAGAAGCAACTTAGAAAGAAGAAAGAATTATAGATAGCAAAGAGAGAAAATTTTCTTCTCCAAATATATGTTATTGCATATATTCAGGGTATGCAAAAGGGTGTGATGGCATAAATTATTGATTCCATTCAAGGTATATAAGACACTGATGTGAATTTTATATTGGGTTACTATGGACATTCAAACTGAAACATTAGGCATCAGTTTGAAAGCAGGACTCAATCTGCCCAAATCAAGACGTTGCATTTTTCACTGTGCAAACAGGATTTCATGGACTTGGAGAAAAAAATAGTAATGTATAGACTGAGATAATTGCTTAATAGTCTCACATGTGTAATTGTACTTCTGTCTCTCAAATGAGTGATTTTGATCTGGATATAGCAAAAGTGTATTTACATGTTAAAATATGAAGAGGATGTGACAATATTAAGGCAGGGTGACAAAGCCAGGAGCAGCCCAGAGCTGCCACTCAGAAAGGGATTTATTATGTGGCTAATGTTAGAGTGTGAACATGCTTTGCAGAGCCCTTTATTAAGCTAAAGGTTCCTTTTAAAATGAAAACAGTATGTGTGATGAAAGAAAAATTTGATTGTATGACATTAGTGTTAGTGCATTTTAATATTGTTTGATATTGCATCATTCTGCTTTACAAATTATAATAAATTGACGGTGGGGCTGGTGGTGCACACGTGTAATCTCAACACACACGAAGGCAGAGCCAGGAGGACCCTGAGCCCAGCCTGGGCTGCTTTATGATTTGGTGAGAAGCTGTCTTGAAATCAAGATCAAAAATAGGCTTGGGACCTAGCTAAATGTGAAGGATGTGGGCTCAGTCTAAAGTAACACACAAGTAACTATTTATATAAATGAATATACAAATATAAGCTGAAAGAAAACCATAAGTAGAATGTTTGTAAGCAATATTCGCTCATGTCTGCCTTTACTAGTTTTTAGATAGTCTAAACTTAATATAAAACTTTCTTTGAAATTAGTTCTTAGGAATATATTATTCTTTACTAATTCTCATAAAACAAAAAGGAATCTCAAAAATCTCAAATTGGCCAGTTTATGCCTTCAATTTACAGCATAGTACTTTATGAATACAGGAAATATTTGACAAATGTTTAGAGAATTGAATTGTAGTTAACCAGAATTTTTTTTCCTTCATTGTATTGGTATATATAAGTTCAATACACAAAGTTCACATTGATCTTGAATATTTTGTGCACATACATATTGTGGCGAAGTTACAAATCCTTCCCTTCTCTCTTTTTGGCTCTCCTACTCCTTTTTTTCTCCCCTCTACTTCCCACTATGGCCCATATTAAGTTCTATGAAACAATTGTGATCTGGGTTTCTCATATCAGGGAAACTATTCGATATTTCATCTTCTGCTTCTGACTCACTTCACTAAGCATGATGATCTCAAGTTGCCTCCATCTACCTACAGAAGCTTCCAACCTATCTGTCTTTATAGATGAGTAGAATTCCACTGTGTATAAATACCACAACTTGTGTGTCAGTTGGCCTGTGGATGGGCATTTTGGTGTCTTCCACACTTTAGCTATTGTTAGTTGTGCTGCTATGAACATGGGTATACATGTATCTTTATTATATGTTGTTTTTAACTCTTTTGGGGAAAATCCCAGAAGAAGTATTGCTGGATCGAAGGTGATATTTTTTCCAGTTTTTTTTTTTTTTTTTGAGAGACTTCCATACTGTTTTCTGTAGTGGTTTTACCAGTTTACATTCTCAATTGCAGTGCAGAAGGGTTCCTTTTTCCCCCACAGCCTCGCCAGCACTGAATCATTATCTTAGATCAGATTTGTACTTGAAGAAAATTCAACTTTTACTGGCCAAATTTTACAGTTGTTCTGCCATTCAAATATTTCTAATTCCCTCGCTGGTGTCCATGGGTGTGTATTCAAACATCCAAAATGTCTGAGAAAATGAAATTTCTAAGACTGGTGTATATACAAAAACACATGAAATTAATAATTATCTTACCACTCAATTTCATTTAATTGGTTAGTCTTTATTGAAGTCCCCTGTTTCAAAACGCTGTTACTAACTCTGTTTTCACAAAACTGTTGATTCCTGATGTATTACCCTGGCTGTCAGAAACTATTTTCCACCCTGAATCCCTTCAAAAGCTATTTCAAGTAATACTTAATGATATCAAAGAGCAAATCAATTTGAAGATATTTGTTATAATTATTTTGAATCTCTAATCCAGTGGTAAAGAACATTGAAATTCCAATTATATCTATACTAGCCTATTGGCTTTATCTGTTGAACCAGCTGCAAACTCTTGGAGCTTTTTCTGAGGTTAGTGTCCTCATTACTTTTATGTTCATAAACTTCGAAGAATTGCTGTGCCATGGGAATATTTATAAGAAAACACTTTGCGAACTAAGCTAGACGTCACTGCAAAAATCATAAAGATAATGATAACTTTATTTGAAAATAACTACCACAACCATTGCAAGTTAATCAAAACATTGTAAATAAAATAAAACCGCATTTTTTAAATATTTAGTAAGACAATTCAGGTTTTAAGTGATTCTGGTGCTCATTTGATCAGTCGCTACTAAGGACAAGCCTTGTGGTAGGCCCTCCTATTCACGTATCAGTGGACTCCACCACGAAGTCATGAATCACCATTTAAACTATGAAAGTCAGTCTTCTAAATCAATACAGCTGTATATTAGGCAAATTTTACATCCTTCCCAATGAAAATGATTAAGTAATGATCTTAATATCTTTTAAGAAATATAGATTATTCCATTAGATTTATGTACCTTATTATGCGTGCTTGCATGTGTGCATGCATGTGGGTGTGTATTATTTTTTCTTCCTGGTTTCTCTGTTGTAATAAGAAATATTGAGATAAGTTGACCTCATAGTGATCTGCCTTGCAATCTTCTGTCAAACTCTGCAGAACGCTACTTGGTTTTTCAATGACTCATTTCATGTGTAATTGTAGTCTTATTGCCAATGTTTGATATTTATAGTCTGAACTCAAAAGTATTGATTTTTTATCATAGAAACTTGAAGAATGAAAAGCGTATTTAAACTGCTTCCTTGCATATTTTTTGTCTAATGATTATTTGTGTCAATTTGGACAGCTTCTACCGTATATACTCATTTCTGTGAATAGTCTTTCTCCAAATGATATGCTAATGTTCTTTTAAGATAGGAACCTATTGTTATTTATATCCTGGATGTTATTTTTAATAGCATTTTCTTTTATTTTGAATTCAGCCAGTAATTCAAATAGTATTTTTTTAGGAATCGAATTATAAATATATACCAAGAATGTTCTAATTTTATAGCTATATTGTTTTACTTCTCTTTTTTAGTTTTTCTGCATTTGGAAATTTTAGAGATAAACATTTTATTGTTTCTACCTCGATAGAATACATAAATCATTTTTGTAAGGATGAATCTGAAAAATTATTTTTACTTATTTTAATGTTTTTGGTTTTATGAATCTCCTCCTTCAGCTGTATATATGAGAAGGTATTTTAATTGCATTGTTTTTGTAATTTAAAGCACTATTAATTTTATATGGTGGGTAGTTGAAGACTTTTTGGTTTCCTAAGTAAATCTACAGTACATTTATAGAAATAATACGCTGAAAATATTTATGTAAAGCTGAGAGAAACTTTAACATAGCTTCATTCATTGCATAACTCTTTATGTAGTTAAAGTTTTTACTTTATATTTTGAATTGAGACTTAATTTCTACTATGTTAATCACTACTCTTTATTATAAGTATTTACTTATAAGTATATTTACTTTATAAGTATTTACTTTAGATGTTTTATGAAATAAGAAAAACAATTAAATTCTAAGTTTTCTTGTGTTTTGTGACAATTTCACTCCTAAAAGGATTTACTGAGTCTCTATTTTTAAATCTTCTCTTAAAACAGTGGGAATGAAAGACTAATATTAAATTGAATAACGATCTCCCCATGCCATTCAAAATTTCATAAGCTTTCTAGTGAGAAAGACATGATAGTGAAAAATAATTTTAATTTACTTTAATAAACACTACTATAAAGGAGATAAGTCGCTATAGGAGTTAAATGATAAGGGGATGAATATTTCTGAAAATGAAGAGCTAATCTTATGAGAAACTCCTGGTTTAGACAGTGGGCTCATATATCCCAAGTAGAGAATCGGCAGCCAGTGGCAAGTCAGCAGTGCAGACCCAAGGGCTCTAATAAGCAATGTTTTAAAAAAACCTAACCTTCTGTAAACCTCTGCTTGTCAACATCTGTCTCTTCGGGTGTAGTAACTATTCAATAAAGTATCAAATAACATTGCTAGTAAAGGTATTCTATGCCTGTATCTCTAGTAAATGTTTTTAAAATGTGTGTCATTGTTTTGACTATTATATAGATTGAAATCTGACTGTATACAGTAGTTCTTATGAATATATGTGTACATAAAAGGAGTGAGATATTACAAATATGATCCATGTCAGATCACTGCTCACTTTTTCATGTAGGAAAATTGTATTTATCTCTCCATCTCCAACCCAATACCTATCAAAATGGCCCTGAATTCCAATAATTACTGAAGCTATGTTGTTAGTATGATTCTTCATAATTGTGGTGTTGCCTGCCACTAGCCAAATTTCTCCAACTAAGTTTCCCCTTGTTGGAGAGTTTGAAATACAATAGTCATAACATTCTAATTAAAATGATTGTACATTTTTATTATTGATGCATTGTTGCCTTTGGTATCATTGTCTAATATTAATCTTGAAAGAAGTTTAAATTTAAAAAAAATAAGCTTCTGTGCTTTGCAGAGAAAACTGCTATCTCTATGTGATTGTGTCCTATGTGGCTCAGGACTATGGACTATGAGGAGGAACCAGTTGTTTGGAACAGAGGAGATTGCAGTTGCTTGTTATGCCTAAGGTATTAATAGTAAGTTACTGATTGTTCTTGATTTCAGATTTTTTTTCGGTCTCTAGGTAGCAAATAATATATAACTGTCAAAGTTGTTTATCATTCTATAATGGTATTTTATATTTGTATTTTGATGCATTTATAGGCATCAAGCCTGCCCATTTGATACTTTACGCTAGTTTATGACTGTTGGATTTCCTCTTTATTAATGATTCAGAGAATTAAAGGTACTTGTTAAGTCGTATTTTTTCAACCTGATTTTCTCTCTCTCTCTGTCTTTTTTCTTTCTTTCTTTTTCTTTTTTTTCTGTAAAAAATCTCAATGAAAGCAACAGAGCTAGCATCAGGTGAATAGTTTACAGCAGCCCAATCGTGTAGTTGAAAATGCTGAGACATTAAGTGTGGGTTTTGTCCTGCACGTGTTCTATTTTCACTTCCTGGTGAAGTGGCAAGGAAATAGCTGGTAACAGAAGTGGTACATTTCAGCGAATATATTCTACTCCTGTTGTGTCAGAGGAACACGGCTTGGTTAGGTTCTAAAATGAGGCTTCAGGGCTTCCGTAGATGCAGCAGGGGCAATATTATTTCCAAGGCAGACAAAGTTTACAGAAACGGAAATACAATAGTTATCCACAGCACAAGGGAGTCGGACATTTTATTTTAGAGATGTAATAATTTCTAATGCCAAGTTTTCAATTTCAAAAATTTAATAGATTGCATAACACTGCCTAGTGAAAACTGTTACATTTTAATGTGATCGGTAAGCAACAATTAAATGGCTGTTGAAAATACGACATAGATGTGGAAAATTCTGTACTTGTAAAGAAGCCAACAATAATATAATGGAAAAGAAAAAACTTCAGACTAAATTTTTCATTGTCTTTAATTTTAAATGTAAAACACAATTTTACTTTAACCAAAAATTAGTGAGATTTAAAAAAAAATTATAAGGTGTAAGACTTAAAACATGCTAATAGGAAAAAATTAAGTCTCGAAATACGTCTTAGATATTAATTGTTTTTGAGTCTTTGCTCCATAGCTCTTGCTGGATCTGGACTCGTTATATAGCCCGATTGGTCAGGAACTCACAGCAAACTTCTCTAGCCTCAAACAACTGTTGGAATAACGAACATCTGCCACCACACCTCGCACATCGCCATGTGATCTTAGAGATCAAACCCAGAGCCTTCCGCACGCCATGCCAGTGCTTTCCCTGATGAACTACGCCTCTAGTCCTTGGTATTCTTGACTTCTGAAGTGTCATGCAGCACACATGTGTTATAGGATTCATGTGTCCATTTGGAACCTAAAGGGTCTATAGCATGCATATAACAGGTGGCTTAAGTATTAATAGATTGTTAATATATTAATTTACTTCTTAAAAGATTAATTTGATAATGTCATTTGACGGATTGAGTTTACTATTATTTTTATTAATACGATTACTGAAATTTCAAATCATATATTAAAATCAAAGTAAAATCTGTGGATGCAAACCTGCTGTCTATCAAAGCCTTAGGCCATAGTGAATATGATACTGTGTAATGGGTTTGGAATCATTTTGTTTTCCAAACATATGAAGCTTTTTTATGTTAACTTTCTAATTTGTTTGTGATCTATTGTCAAAATTTTGTGAGAAAATAGTATCAGCATCAACAACATTTTTGTCCTGTAGAGATTATCCAAAAATACCTACTAATTTATTTGTTCAGTATTTAAAATCATAATTTTACATGAGAGTTAAAACCATTTTTCAATGGTCTTAAAAGGCTTTCTTTGCCAGAAAAAAATACTTTCTGCTATTCACTATCTTTAATAGGCCTGGGTTTGGTAAAATATTGATTACCTGATTTCCGTTCTATGTTTTTCTCTCAGCTAAATTATCTCATTCACTGGGGAGGGTCAAACTGTAGCTTTAATTTTGTTCATTTGTTTGCATTGGTTCACACACTTACAAATTTGAAATTCATTTAATGCAAAAGGTGACGATTTTGTATCTAGATTCAGAATATTGGCTTCCTTTTCAATATGAAAGCCTTTCAGTGCCCTGCTTTTTGTTCAATCCAGAAAATAAAATTGTAATCTGCCTCTGTCCCTCTCTCGCTGTTACTCACTTTCTCCCTCACTCTGTCACTCTGTCTCTCTCTTTCTCCACCGACATTCAATACTGTACATCAAAAACATGGTGAAAACCTCCAATGAATTTGAAATTTTCTGGGATGAATTTAAAGACGTGAAAGCAAGAAAAATTAATGAGGTAATTTATTTTATCCAATATATCAGAAGTGTATCATTTTTATATTAATCAAAATCGAAAAATGAGCTATTTTACATTCTTGTGATCCCTACAAGTTATACTTACTTTTTATCAAGACATAGTATGCATATTTCTTCATAGGGTACAGTATGGTAAATTTATACTATGTACAGAGATCAAATCAGGGTAAAAAATCCATATCTTCAAACAGTCATTTATGTGGTGAGAATTTTGAACTTCCCACATTTTGACATATATTTAACTTTTCATCAGTAGCGTATCTTGCCATTACAGGACATCAAAACTATAAAATATTTAACTCATGTTTATATTTTGCACTCAGCACATAAAGGTCCAATACTAAATATTAGTAAAATTATATATTGTAGATGTAGGCGGAATAAAAATTACAGTTGAAAAGTGGATTTATAAAACAATTTATTTCAAAGTTTTTTTTAAAATTTTGAGAACTGAATACATTGTAAAAAAAATTTACTAGAGTCATAATGTACATTAACAAAATTTATGTGCCAATGTGAAAGAATAAATTTGAACTAAAAGAAAAAGCACAATAGTTTCACAGCTAATTATGCTCAAGATACATAGACATTCAGCCTTTGTGCCACTCGAAGAAAGCAAGGACTTTACACTACACGAAAACAGCCAGGCAGCCTAGCATGGCTGGGAACTTAAGGCAGGGGAATTCAAGTTCAAATATTTGAATTTACCGTTAAGTTCATTTGAACATTGAAAGTGAGTCTGTTCATCTCTCTTTGTAAAATATTCTTACTGTGGATTTATAGCTAATTTTTGTTATTTCTAATAGTATTACAGATATTATACTTGTTCATCTATGTCAGTATCAGTGAAATTGTTATCTTTTTGTAGTGCAATGTAATTATTTTCAAGGTAGATTTTCATATATTTCTAGGAAGTCAACCAATGGCTTTCTTTTAACTGATGCTTAACCCTTAACCCATGCATATTTGCTGTGCTATCAGTGAGGACACATAAATCAAGCCCCCCCCCCCGAATGATCTCTTTGAATATTGAAAGTTTGACAAACATTCCATTTGTTCAAGAGAATTTTGAGTTTCATGTAATATGATGGTGAATATTTGTAAAATTCAGCTATACCTCAACCAACAAGCACTGGAAGAATACACAGTCCCTGGAATTCACTGACTTCATTTTCTCTCAACGGTTTCATAAGTCTACCTCTTCTGGTTACCCTGTGTTACTTCAGAATCACTTCTCTTAATTGTTCATATGCAAAGCAAAGCTATTCACTATAAAAGTGGTTGGTAAGTGTCCTCACCATTAAGTATTAAAAGTAATACATTGGGGTATTGAGACAGGGGAATTGCTGTGAGTTCTGGATCAGCCTTGTCTACCTGTTGACCTCAGGATCAGCCTAAACAACAAAGTGAGACACTGCCTCAAGAAACATAATACATATGTCATTTAGATTCAACCATTTCACAATGTATATGTGCTTCAAGGCACCATGTCTACGAGATAAATACATATATTTTATTTGTAAATTTAAAGTGTAAATATATTTTTAAAATCATAGACCATAAAACTTTTGATCAGTAGAGTCAGTAAAGTGTCTGGGTACAATATACCCAATGTGTGCAAAATATTTAAACTATGTAGGAACGTTACTTGGACTGATTTAGTCCAACTTCTTCATTTCATACGAAATGCAAGTGATAAATCAAAGTTGAGGTTGGCTGGCTTCGTGTGTGGTCACTATTGCTCTTGAATATACTTGAGTAGCGGAAAGTGGAAAGTGTCTGTAAAAAAAAAAAAAAAAAAAAAAAAAAAAAAAAAAAAAAAAAAAAAAAAAAAAAAAAAAAAAAAAAAACCCACAAGAATAAATGAGAAGGACTGAACCTTTGGGACCAGCCACTTCTAAGGTTAAAACAAACAAACAAACAAACAAACAAAAAACCAAACAAACAGGTGCAGACCTGATGAAACACACAGAAGGACAATAGACAGAGGTTGGAAGAGCTCCGTAAGTGTTCACTGTGGGAAGAACAAATCTACTCAAGCAGGAGAGGAAGATGAGTAGGATACAAGTCACTAAACGTTAAAGGACAAAAGGCTTGAAAAATTACTGGATTTGCCCAGAGATTAATTATATTCACCTCATGAGCTATCTCAGCAAAACAGAGGAGAATTAAGCCAATTTGTAAGGAATTAATGTGGTCGTTGGTGGTAAGAAAATGTAGGCAGACTTTTTCATACTGAGCCTCTGAGGTAGGCTACTAGACAGGTGACTGGGACAGGATTTGCTGGAGTCTTAGTGGTTAAAGCATATTATATATATATATATATATATATATATATATATATATATATATATATATATATACATTCGATGAATAAAAGAATACAAATAAAAAAATGACCCTAATAATATTAGTCACTGAATCTTCTTAGTCTAAGAACATTTATTCATTATGCTTAAGATATGGAGATCACTTGAGCATCAGGGATAATGGATATAAGACAAAGAGGAGATAAATGATTACTGTACAAGTAGTTATTGCTGCAAAAGTGAAATATCATGATGTGTTAGGTGGCTCTTTGTGTACGTGTGTGATACTGAGGAGCAACTTAGGATCCTTGTATCGAGCTACATCCCCATCACACTGTAAAATTTCAACTTTGTACAAAGTCTTACTAGGCTGGGTTTGAACTCAGAATCTTCTGTTTCAAGCTCCCAGAGGGATAAGACTGCAAACCTGCACCAGCATGGCGAGCTATCTGTTTCTTTGCTAGAAATCAGGAAAATTTGTTTTATCTTACGTGCAGAGGTTGAGCAAGTAGCTTTGAGTACTAAAATGCTATTAACATTAAGGCCGACAAAGGAATTTCTAACAGTTCATATTGAGAGATTTGAATGATGTGAGGATCAAAAAGCACACTGTGACAATCAGTTGGTTAAAACAGGCATTTCCTTTGTTTTTATTACTTTGTAGGAGCTGTGTTGGACAGGAGTGTCTAGTGCTGTACAAGGCTTTCTGTTGAGGGGTTTTCAATGCCTTCTTCTTCACAGTCAAGTTATTTAGCACACTAAGATTGGATTTAGTGACAATAAATAGAACTTAAGCAGTTTGAATGGTGTAGAAAAATATAGCTTGTTTTAGGGATGTGTTCAGAAGTAAAATACCATTGGCTCTGAGTCTAGAATAGTTTTCAACTTTATTACTAAAATTATTGATATCAAATGGAAATACTGATATTGTAGCTATGTGTGTGCTTTTTTGTTTTTCTTTTCCATTATTTATATTTTGGTAAATAATTTCTTTATTTTCCTCTTAGGTCACCCAATGACCTTGATCCTGCAAAAGATTCAGTATGAGGTTCTACTGTTTTTGAATTATTCCCTTTATTGCTTATTAGAGAATTCATGAACCTCCACTTTTACTTTGTAACTTACCTTTCAGTTAACCCTTTTTAATTAGCTGAGTTCCTCTCTATAATGTTGGAAATTTCATTTAATTTTGAAGTGCCCAAAGAAGGACTTACTTTGACATTTTCTTTTTAAAAGCAGCATTTGGGAGGCTGAGGCAGGAAGATTGCCATATATTTGGTCTATATAGTGAGTTCAGGACCAGCTTAGAGTACAGAGAGTCTGTCTGTAAAAAAATACAATAAAAATAAAACAAACAAACAAAAAACCTTTTCTGGTTTGTAGATGTTATCCATAATTGTAATATTATAACAGTATACTAGGAGAATGGGAAAGTCCTTGTCACCTTGACAAGATACATACGTGCACAAAATCCTCAACTTCATTGTAAACCTTAAGTTTTGCACTAATGCATATCAATAAAATGGGGGAAAGAATAAAAGTATACACATAGATGCACAGAAAAATTCTGCCAAAATAGTTCTCATTTCTGTGCTTTAGTATTGATGGAGAAACTACCAAATAACGGTACTTCTCATATACTGATAGAAATTAAGATCAATGAATTAGATGGCCCAGTTCCTTGCTCAATATAGAATATCCCTATGAGATTTCTGAAGACTTATTTCATGCTTTTTAAAGGGTTGTATTTTATTTTGAAATGCTTTCACTATTTTAAGGTGTAGCCAGGGGTAATTGTTTAAAAAGTTATTTCTCATGGAGAATCAGATTTTTTTTCTAGAACTTTAAACTGTTGTCCTAGTTAAACATTACAGAACTACTTAGACTAAATATAACTGTATATGAAAGAATGTTGCGACTATTTAGAATTCAATGTGTTCCTTCTTTTCTAGGCTAGCTACCAATATGCTTCTTTTTTGCCAGAATTATTCTTTGATTAGTTCCTCTCTGAGATGCATAGAATTGCATCTCAAGTTGGAGATGCATGAGAATTTGGTGCATGTACATACCACATCATGTTAGTCATAAGCTCATATATATATTAAATGCCGTTATGGCCATATTCTCTGAGCTATCATAACCCACCCGCTTTATGCATATGGCCTGTAAGAACCAGATTGGACCAGCTATGGAGCATGGATCTTGGTCTCAACGCGCCTGTGGTGGAACTCTCACTTAAAAATCAAGCAATGATAACACAAGAGCTCTTTCTTCTTCCTGTTTCTGTTTTCTTCCTTCCTTCTTTTTCTTTCCTTCCTTCCTTCCTTCCTTCCTTTTTTCCTTCTGCATGTCTTTCTTCCCTTCCTGTCTGCCCTCCTTTTCATCTTCTTTCTCTTACATTTTCCTCCATTTCTTCCTTTGTTTCTTCCATTCTTTCTGAGAGCTGTTTGCTGTGTCACCATCTATGTCTCATGTCATGTTAATACAAGCTACTGTTTACCTATAAAACAAAAACGAACATGAGAACACATTAAACGTAGTTTAAAATATTCTGTATAAAAAACAATAGTGAATGCTTCACTTAGACATAGTGCTTTGATTTCCACTTTGATATTTCAGAAGGGATCTATGCTGTATGAAGGCACCCAGACTTTATGTAATCACTTTCTTGTCTACTATAATTTAGTTGAAGCAGGTTATAATTTCAGTATTATAAAGTGATGGAATGTGTTGGCTCACTAAAATGTCAATGAAGTGCAGTTCAAAAGAGAAGAATAAGAAACTTAATAATTGGCTGTCACTGACCCAAGTTTCACACAATAAGGAAAAAGTCATATTCCATAAACTTTATGGAATTGATTGTCAAATTCTTTTGTAATATGATGGAACTTCTAATATTTATTCTTATGAAACACAATTGATTATACTTTTTCCATAATTTGAAGATCTCGTCTTTATCTTGTCAAATTTAATCTTTCCCAACTCATTATAGTGATAAGCATTAACATTAATAAATTCCTGTTTTTTAGCTCTACTAACTTTGATAAAAGTTAATTTGGTAAAAATAATTTTTATTCTATTGCATAAACATTCACTACATATATTCAACATCAATTCTCAGTTCAAAATATCAGCATCACGGCATCTTTTGGAGGCCGTATTCAAATTCCTGTGATAGACTAGAACAGCTTGATTGAAAAACCCATAATTCACCACAGTTTAGATCATACGTTAATATAATATTCATATGTGTACCATCCATGACAAAATATTTTGCTATATTTCACCTTTCAGTAAATAATGTTAGATTACTGTTTCTAATAATTATATGTAAAAATATGGTGCTTACTGAATAAACATATTTGATGAAACTGTCTCCGTAGATTGCAATAGATCAGAGAAAGCCACACTGATTCTTATTCTTATTTTATATATAAGAAAGGTAGATTTTTCTATTTCTCTCATCTATCTATCTAATCTATCTATCATCTATGCCCCCTGCCAGCCATTTATATGTAATATTTTGTATGACTTTTCTTCTGAATATGCCTTGGTTGTCTTTTGCTTTTTATTTTCCTATTATTACAGTAATTCAGTATTATAATGTATAAGTTTTAAAAATATTTATAGGATTCACCTTTTTATTTCATCTTTTTCTTTAATAAAAATGCTATAACATCACATTGCAGCATGTGTTTTAAAGTATTATTTGTATTAATAAAGAATACACCAACATTTCATTGACAGAAAATGAAACATATTATTAAGAAATACTGTTAGACCTTGTCCGACTCTATCTACACTTAATATAGTAGACACACAATTCTAATCCAGTTCTTTTCACATGAAAACTCACAGTTCCCTAGTACCAAATTCTACCTCTGTTTTCAGGTATTGAAAACAGTCATTTTTTTCCTTCCTTCCTTCCTTCCTTCCTTCCTTCCTTCCTTCCTTTCACTGTCCTTCCTCCTTTCTTTCTTTCTTTCTCTCATTCTTTCTTTCCTTCCTTCTTCCTTCCTTTCTTTCTCTTCTTCCTTTTTTGTCTTCATATGTTGCAGACTCTTTTTCTAATGGTAAAGATACATATGTAATAATATTTATCTTTTTTATGATCATTAAGATGAGTCACAATGAAGGACTCTATAGTGCTTTAGGAATTTTTTTTCAACAATTAATTAAGTGATCATTAGTAACTCAATTTGAAAATTGAACATATTTACACCATTTAAATTCTCCATTGTGACATAACATTTTGAGGTCAAAAATTGATTTTGTTTTAATTATGTAATAAGGATTTAATTCCATGTCTTACACATAACACAACCATAACTTTTCTAGTTTTCTTAAAATGATTGGAAATTTGTTTCTTGGTTTGGTTTCTAATGCTGAGAAAGGATCCTAAATCGGACCTCGTACACTTAGCTTGTGCTTCCAGCTCTGATTCCTTCTTCTTTTCCATGACTCAGTCGTATACTGGCCATTTCAATATTTCACTTAATAGTGTGCCATTAATATTTCACTTTTGTGTCTTTTCTTTTCCCCACTCGCGCAATGCTGATGCACAATACAATCCACATAACGTGTTTTATTCTCGCATATACATCGGCACATATAACACAAATATCATAAATGTCACTTGTTTTGGCGACTAAGCTAGTCTTGCAGAAATAGTTGTTAAGTAAGGCGATTCGTACATACTGTCTTCTAACAGATATAGGGATTTCATGTTAGAACTTTCATATGGCTGTTCCTTCCTTTTTATATACGATCTTTTCATATGTTACAAAGATATAAATTGAGGACTCGCTAAATAGCTGTCGCTAAATTAGGTCTTAGACTGATGAAAGTTCAATATTTTCCTGTAAAAGGACTGGAATCAAAATCTATGTGATTGAATAAAATTCCCATACTTTATAACTTCAAGTAAACTTATGTCTAGTCATTTTTAATTCATAAATTTATATTTGTAACTGCCTATGAAAATGTTTAAAATAATATCATAGCAAATTATCTGTGATTGCTGTATATTAAACCAGAATAGGAATTTTTGGTTATATAAATGTAATTTAATTTAATATCAATTTGCATTATATTGTATATTTTATTATAAATAAACTCAATGTACTGAGCCTTTATTTTTTTATTTTTATGATATATTAAAATGTGAACCATAGTTTTTTTTTAACTAGAGAAAAATATTTATTCTCATAATTTGAGAAAATGCTTTATGTTAGGTTCATTCTAGGGTTTCTGCAGAAAACATTTTAATTAAGAAATGGCAGAAATTATTTAAAGGATTATTAATGTTAAATATTGCTATATTTTATTAATTGGTTTGAAAAATCATTTTGTGGTTAGATTTTTCACTCTCTTTTGATGAAACTAAAACTTTCCTTGCTTAAACATTATAAATAATTTCTTGGTCACCAGGACACATCAACCACTGTCCGTCACATTCTTGTACAATTGTCAATCTGATTACTTCAAACACGTGGAGCTGAAACGCATTCTACTCTCAGCTACACACAATTGTTTGCAGAGGGGAAATGCTGTCTGATTGAAGAGATCAGCCTTTTATCATCATTATTTCAAAAGAAGTACTAACTTTTACATTTGTTACAGATGGATTCAAAGCAGCTGTCACTGCATAGTTCAGAAGGATTTTTTTCACAGTATTAATGCAAAAGTTGGTGTTCTTTTAGAACTTCATAATCATAGGAAGCAATCATGTTTTATTATTGCTTTTTTTTTTTCTGGTGCTCTGAAAAGAGAAAAAAGAAAAAAGGGAAGACTTTTAAGCCACAGCCTTGGTGCTACTGCAAAAATCTGCTTATCTATCTATCAATCTACCTGCACTTTATTAAATCTCTATTAAATTAATTGTATTATTTTATATATTTACACAGATATACAATTGTATATATGAATTTAATACAATTTAATATATATACTATATTCAGTAGAACTTAACACATAATTCTTAGATTTTAAGTAACTTTATTTGAAATATTTATTTTTGAGTAAACCTCTTTTTAAAAATTTGTCCTGAAAGTCACCCATTAAATTGTATCTCAGACACAAAGAAAAAAATACTTTTTAGAAATATTGTATAAGTTGAAATAGTTGATATTAATGGAAAATGTGGTTTTTGTTTTCATGAGGATTCTGCTTCATTCCAGTGATGCTCTTCTAAGGAAGATTTTCACAAATAGGCTGTTAAAATTAGTCACTGACTATTTAATTATTCATTATATTTGTGATACAAAGTAGTTTTTTATTTTTTAAATTAAAAACCTATGATGGATTCCAGAAGAAAAAAAAAGCAGTGCTAAAATGGACACAGCTGTGGGTTTATTAAATCGAATTCATTCTTAATATAGTAAGAACTCCCACTGATTCTAAAGATACATTTTCCTGAGTAAGGACTGAAAAATTGGTCTTTATATTTAGTGGGTGCAATTGTATTTAATGCCTCAGTAGTTATTCTATTCTGTTTGAAGCCAATAGTGCACCTGGTTTGTAAGTTAATATTTAGAAATGAAACAGGGTCAGTGAAAACAAGTAAGCTGTACAAAAGAAATCACCCATTTAAAGAAATATTTCAGTCAGCACTATGTGATTTTATTTTTAAATAACTAATTTACTAGGTAAACACTTAACCCTTTGCACAATTCTAGCTCTTCCTTAAGGTTGTTCATGTAGATTTACTGTCTATAATGCATGCATACCTTTGGGCAATAGCAAAGTATTTGAATGAAAATGGAAAAAACAAAGAATTAAAAGTTTGGGTCTTTAAAAAACACATTTTCTTCAGTCTCTACTATGTCAACCATACTGAGATGGGTGATGATAGTAAGTGAGGTAGACCAGTACTTTGCTTACATTACTGCATAGCCTTCATAGATTATTGAGTATTAGACACTATTCTCTTCAATAACCTACCAACTTCTTGGGTGATGCCTAGTGTAACTCAGCTCAGTTGGTCAACAGAATATTGGAAAAACTTATCATACCTATAATCCCAGGAGACTGAGGCAGGAGGACTGCTGTGTGTTCAAGGCTAGCCTGGGCTACATAGTGAGTTGAGGACCAAACTGGATGAAACAGTGGGAACCTGTCTCAAGGAAAAAAAAATAGAAGGAAAGAAAGAAAGAAAGAAAGAAAGAAAGAAAGAAAGAAAGAAAGAGAGAGAGAGAGAGATTGCATCTTAAAATTACATTTTTGTCCAAGCTTTACCCTAGTTCCTAAATAAGTCAACAAAATAACATGTTTCTCACTTTCCATCTATAAAATGGGCTATACCTGAATGACCCCTAGGTTTATTTTTGGATTAGAATTTAGCATGTCATGGTTTGCTTAATGTCCATGTGAAGAGAGTTAAGAACATACATATGTCTGTAACTGAACAAGCATCAGAGGGCACTAAAACAATAGTCTTCTTTCTTTGTACTGAGAGCAACTACTTCAACGCTACTTTACTAAACCAGATTAGGCATTATATCCTGTACATACAGTTCCTTGAAATTTTACTATTGCCTATGACATGGATTTTCCCCACCATTCTTAGCTTCTCTTATGAACCAGGTGCTGGACTAGGTAGGGGCTCATTGTGTCTCCTTTCACATTTTTTTTTTAATAGACTTATTTGAACAAGCATTGACTAAATCTTAAACCGATTACATGGTATTTTTAAGAGACGCAGGCGGTGTGTGTTGGATCCTAATTTAATACTTGACAAAATGGAGGTATATAAGTTTAATTTTTTGTGAACAATGAGCTTATGACCATTTTTAATCAGAATTTCATGTAAGAAATCAGAAAACTTATAGGAAATGAGCAAATGATTTTAGATGCTTCTCAAAAGAAAATATTAAATAATCACCAAAATGCTTTTTCTTGCATTAAGTGGGCATTAAACTCAGTACAAAAGCTGAAATTCTCTAACATAAGGGAAATATAAGCACAAACCAAAACATTGGAAGATCGTCTTCTGCCCCCAGCTAAAATGTCTGCCATAAAGAAGGTAATAGTACAGAGAAATAGAACACTCGCACCCTGTTACAGGGAATAAAGATGTGTTTAGCTGTTAAAGAAAACTTGAAGTTTCCTCAAATACATAAAAGTAGAATCAATGCATGATATAGATATCTCACTATGGAACATATCTAAAAACAGAGAAATCAACATATGAGTGCTATACCTTCAGTCTCATGGTAATTGGAGTGGTAATTAAAGTGTCCAATACATGGAATCCATTGAGCTCCCATCAGCAGATGGATCCATATAGAAAATGTAGTTTATTTCTAAAATGGAGTATTAGTCATAAAAATGAACTTCTACCATGTTTGGTGACACTACAGCTGTAGGACATTATGATAATTGAAATGCACTATGAGTATAGCCAAGAACATTGCATGTAGGCTTGCTCATATGTTGAAATTTTTTTAAAAAGTCATCCTGTACAAAGTTTAGAACAGTGATCACTATGGGTTCAGAAGGGGAAGGAAACCAGGGAAGTTACAGGATAGAGACCAAAATGTGATTTAACGGAAGAATAAGATCTACCATGTACAGCACAGTAGGTAACTATGGTTTGTAATAACTTTTACATATTATGTACATAACTAGAAGAAGAATTTAAAAATCTCAAGTCTTCCTGCACCTCATGTTTTCATAGATAAAATGCAAATTATTTTGCTTGATTTTTTTCATTATATTTTGTCAAAGTGTGTTGAAGTACCAGAGAGCTATCTATAAGTATATACACCTATTCTGTAAGTAAATGGAAAACTGATGCCTTTATCTCAGATAGCTTCTGTTTCATCCCCTGAAATATTATCTATCTTATGTAGGCCTCGTGTATTGCTATAATTTTCTTTTCCCAGTAAAGAGAAAAAACTAGAGATTAAGAGTAAGATTATGAGACTTGGGGATGAAACAAAACAAAATAAGTTTTCTGAATGGGTACAAGTGTTAGAAACGGCGGATAGCAATCTTCCTGTCCAAACAAAGGATGGACTTGGGAGGCATGGACGACAGGGTATGAGGCTTTAATTTCCTTTTGTAAAAGGGTGTCCTTCCCACGTGCAAGTGGAGAAAAGATCAGCAAGCATGGTCGGGGGGACCTATTTCCTAACTCACAAGGCCCTCCCACCCCCCACCCGCCGTTTCCCATTGGCAGGATTCACAGTCTTCCCGGGAAGGTCTAAAGCATTGCTCAGGGCCACGTTCATCACAACGTCATTACTCAGGGCCAAGTTTATCACAACGTCAGGTCACATCCTAATCCCTCCTCCCTCCTTTCTGCCTCTGTCTGGTCACCTGATCAGGTATGGCAGGAAAATGTAAAGATCCGCCATCTTGAACAATGTGCCACCGTTGCCGCTAGGTGACGCTCACACAAGTCCTCCTCTAGTACTAATTGTGTACTTCGAGTTTGGTTCTCTAAATTTCCCGCAAGGCTATTTCCTTGTTTTATAAAACAAAACAATATTGGTTCTTGGAGGAAAAAAAAAAAAAAAAACAGGCAGAACACAAAAGTATAAATGTTTTTCCAAACGATGTATCTTTTTAAATGGCCTTAATTGCTAATGCTTCCAGGGTCTTGTCCTGTCTCTTCTCTATTTATGTTGTTTAGTTGATTGGTTTGATCTGGTTTATTGAATTCTCTCTCTGTGTGTGTGTGTGTGTGTGTGTGTGTGTGTGTGTGTAGCATTGATATCAAAGCAATTGGCAATAAACCCTGTCATTTCCTCTCATGTATTTCTCTAGTAAGGTGTGTCACCATCTACTGATAAATTCAGAGGTTCTTGTTCACTTTTTTTTTTTCCTAATGAGATGTATGTTGAATATTCTTCCTAAAGAAAAATATTCTCTCTGGCTATATTTCCTTCAATTTTCCTCCTGAAAAAAAATTCAGTTAAAAAAATAGGTTTCCATAAATCTGAAACATTATACTTTCAAATAACTTCTGTTTGTTGTCAGTAAATTTTATCTCTTATTTTCTTTTTAAGCATGGATGAGATGTTATTAAATTTAACTAAGATATTTGAGAAAACAATTTTTCTAGTAAATTTAACTAAGATGAATGAGACATTATCTTCAAGATAGATAAGCAGGATTTTTGGCTGTCTTGTAGGTGAGCATAGCTTTTCTTTCTATATAGAGTTTTAGGTACTTTGAATGCTACTTTGTTTTTCAGATCTTAAATATCCCAACATTAAAAATGGCTTAAAAGGTGGGGAATCTGTAACCCAGGAAGGGCTCACTACCCAGATCAATGAGCAGCAGCAGCAGGGGAGCAGCGAGGGAAGTGACCTCTCTTGTCAGCTCAGTCTGGCAGGTTGTAACACAATGGCTGAGAATGCAGAACTTCTCTCCCAGGCTGCTCCCTAATGCTGGTCTCCATTTCAAAGCTCTACTCTAACATCCCATCTCTCAACAAGTACCTGGGATAAAGATCTTCAATGAAACAGTCGCTGGTGTCAAAAGCTTGGGATTTAGAATATCCAGGATATATATACCTATATTTAATGCTACGGTTCATTTCACATACTCTACAGAAGATGAAAATATGCCCATTAACTAGAATCTAGAAGTAGTAATGTCCGCAATGCAGAAGTGCTTTTTATGTTTCCGAGCTATCAAGATACACTTGTCTCAAGTGTGAGGCCAGAAAACACAGGCTTCAGTCACAGGGATAGTCAAGACACACTGAATGGAAGTGTGTAAGTGCTTTGCTAAGTTCCCATATGTACCATGTTTCTTAGCAAATCATTGCAAAAAAACAAACAAGCCAAACAACAACAACAACAACAACAACAACAACAACAACAACAACAAAATCAATGACATTGCCAAATTCAAGAATCAAAGGAAAAGAAAATATATATCCTCTCTTTAGTAAAAGGAACTGAAGTCATAAAAAGAGTAAGTATACAGGCTATACAGAGGAATTGGAGCCATTAAAGTGATCTTTTTTTTTTATTAATTCATGTATCCTGCATTGATCTAATGCGTGTTGTACATATATAGAAAAAAGACTTTAATTTTCAGCCAAATAGAGATTAAATATTATGCAAAATAGAAGACTTTTTTTTGTTCTGCACACTATTCCTTAAATTATCTCTCTCCTCCTGAAAGTAAGATACTTTTAAAATCAGATTTTATGAGTCAGACTTTATTGCCTTATTTTGCATATCTTCAATGATTTGGGGGCAATTTGTCTTTTGTGCATTGCCTTTAAGTACACATCAGTCATGGAAAATGTCATAGCTCTCTCTGTGAGCTGCCACTTTCTACTTTATTCTAAGTAAATCGTTAATCATACATTTGAAACTTGAGCTTCTTCATTTTATCAGAATTCTTTGTCAGTCATTTCTTAGTGACTTAAGATTGCAACAATTTCAAAATTTGTTTAAAAGGAAATTTACTGTGTATATTGTATAATTTTTTATGAATTTGTCATTTGTCTTAGTTATTTTTTCATTGCTGTGACTCCATACCCGACACCCACAAATTTAGGAAAGGTTTATTTTAGCTTACAGTTTCAGATGGTCACAATCCATTTAGGGGCGGCCAGCAGCAATCAAAGTACAGGACAGAGGCAGAGCTGGAGGCAGCTTCTCAGGACACCAACAGGCAGGCAAACTGAAGCTAGTTGAGACTAATCCCAGCCCTCCAGGAAGGCAGGTGCAGCTTATATATCCTTCTGAGTCTCCGCCCAGTAATTAGTCCCTACTGCATCCAGGTGTGACCACTACACACCCTTAATACTAACTCACATGCCTTTAGTTTTAACTGTAATCCACCCCTACAGACTAGACCCCAGTCCCCCAACAGCACATGGTTCCATAGACAATCCATAACATTAAAATACATGAGACACTGCAGATCCTAACCACAACAGGGAGGAAAGATTTATTTTAGGTCACAGTTTCAGAAGGTCTCACTCCATTTACAGGTGGGAGGCTGGAAAATATTGGACTTAGATGGCAGGGCTGGTACCTGGTCAGAATCTGGAGCAGGAGCCAGACAAAGGTCTTCACAGCATGGGGGAAGGGAACCGGGGCAGGATGAAGGGGCTGGACCAGCACACACCCTTCCAGGTCAAGCCCCAAGCATCTGCTCCTCCCAGTCAGATCCCACCTCCCAACAGTATACAAAATTCATAATCACCTGAGGCTTTGGAGCCACACTCCAGATCAAAACCACAACATCAGAAATAAATGCAAATTATTAAAGTGTTTTTTTTTTTTTTTGTAGTGAATTCACCGTTAAACGACATGGGAAAAATGAACATTTCAATGAGCATTCAAAAAGTTAAAAAAAGAACTATTTCTAACTAATGCTAGCCACTATGTAACACGCATTACCAAAGAAACAAAAGGAAAGCGGTGTGCGTGCTGGTGCGCTGGCAGCAGAGCTTCATCTGTTCTTTCAAGTTACCAAATAAAAGACAGCTAAAAGTTAAAAAACAAAACACAACAAAACATAAAATTAGCCTTAGGTTTTTTCATTTCAAAAGTGAAGGAGATGATGAAAGTTATTTGTCAGTTCCAGAAGGCTTACAATACTAAAACGATATTTTTGAGCTTTAGTAAAGTATTTATGGTCCATTACTTTCTCTACTGAATATATATCCGAAATGTGCAGGAGGTAAAATGCACATGTATGTTTATGGGATCATTATTCATAATAGCCAAGAGGATGAAAGTAAACAAAGTGTTTATTGGTGGAAGAATAGATTTAATAAAAGTAGTAAAGAATACACAAAGCAATTCTATTTAGGTATACGCAAGAGGGAAGTCCTAGTATGCAAAATCCCATGGATAATCCTATGAAGTCATTATTTTAAGTGGAGCACAGAGAGATAAATACTGCATATTTGTATTCTAAGGAAGTTAATCTCACAGAACTACAGGGTAGAAAAGTGGTTAAGTGGTTATTAGCAGCTGGAGTGGGTGGGTGGAGACGGGTGGTTAGGGTGATGTTGGTCAAAAAATACCTATTTATGGACAAGAGAACCAAGTGCAAGAGATGTATTTGTTGATTGTAGATAATGACAGTATACTTTTTTTTTTACCATGTCTTAGATTTTTATTGCAGTGTGGATATTAGAAAGCACACAGATCAAGAATGAGTCTGCATTATGTTCATGATGTGGTCACAGGCAGTCAGCAATAGGATTTACTGCCAGAAGAGTTTGAGCACCCAGGTGTGGTTTTGAAAAATTCTAGAGGAGTCCATGTTAGGCTTTGTAATCACTAGAATGATAATTGCATCAATTAAGACAGATTTGATAGTTTCAAAATGGATATCAAATCATTATGGAGTACATTATAAGTAGACTGCCTTTTTTCTTCAGAGTGAGCATCATGACTCTTATAGGCCCATGTTCTCAGATTTCATTAATGTTGAATTACTGTGAAATATTTCTGATAAATACATGCGTTGTTATTCCAACTTAAAAACCAAATACATTTATAAAATTTTAAAAATCAAAAGGAGCAATGCTTCTCTTAAAATATATAGTTTACTTTTTGTGAACTAATGCATGTAACTGCATAATTTAATGACTCATTAATAATAGCAAAGATAGAAATGTATAATATGTTGATCCAGTCATATTACGCAGAAATCAATTCAACATTAATGAAATAGACATATGAGAGACATGATCCTCACTTTGGAAAAGCAAGGGCCAAGAAATATTTTACAGATGTGTTCTGTTACACATGATGCACACACCACTATATTGACGTGCATCAAGAACGGTTAGTGTGTGATCAAAACTGATGATGAAAATTATATTGTTTTTAAGAAGCAAAATAATTAGCAAGGCCATACTAGGGAGGATTTGAACTTTTACATTCAAGGTGAGGAATAGCTAACTAGAATAGTTAAATGAATAGTTGTTAAGTTTTGGAAGAAGGAGAAAAAAAGAAACACACAGTTCAATGAATATGTAATCATACCTGTCCAAAATAAAACAAGAAAATGTATGAATATTATACAAAAAAGAAAAATCATAGTAAGCCACGATCTAAAAGTTTATACAGTTCTGGATTATGAAGGGCCTCAAATTATCACCTCTTTCTAGTTATCTATTCATAGGATTTGAACACACATGCTTATTATTCTATAAAGCTGATACATACTTTTATAACGTTCCTGTGTATTTCTCAAAACAATCAAATGTACTCTGAAAAATGCCACGTAAGAACTGCAGTAGTTCTACATTAGGGGGTCTCACTGGTGCCTCTGTCAATATCTTATTCTATAACTCCTTTCCTATATCCTCCTGCTGGACTGTAGTTTTTCTTGCTGAAACAAAAGTGTTAAAGAAAAGTTTAAGCATGGTCTCCTTCATCTCGTCCCTGTTCCTTAGAACATATCCTCAGGGGAGAAAATGACAGGCACATCAAATGACCAGCTTTAAAGTGTCTTTGCTTTGAATTTTTAAAGCACAAGATATGGACTCACGTTGCCGGAACTTCATTAATGGAAAACAGTAGCATCAAACTGCACATGCTAATTAACCATGATATTGATGAAACTAATTTGGTATCCTTGTCTTAATTCAATTATAGTTTCTGTTGTTCTTTAAGTTTACATTTGGTTGTCGACAAATAAATATATATTTTCTATGATGAATTCCATCTTTTTTCAGCATTAATATCCTATCTAATCTTTTTCACGTTACACAATCTTTCCCATAATACTCTCCCCTCCCCCCTTTTTTGGTTGAATTGGGGATCGAGTTTAGGGTTCATGGAACTAAGCTACATCCTTAGTCTTCTTTTGTTTTTGATTTTGAGACAGTCTTGCTAAATTGCCTAAGCTAGGCTTGAAAGTGGGTTCCTCCTTCCTCATACTCCCAAAGTATTAGGATTATAGAGCAGTACCACCAGGTCCGGTTTATTTTTCTTCCCTTCCTTCCTTCCTTCCTTCCTTCCTTCCTTCCTTCCTTCCTTTCCTCTTTCCATCTTTCCTTGATTCCTTCTTTTTCCTTCCTTTTATATTTTTATTTTTCTATTCGTTCCTCCTTCCTTCTTTCTTTCTTTCTTTCTTTCTTTCTTTCTTTCTTTCTTTCTTTCTTTCTTTCTTTCTTTCACTTCTCTGAGCAGAGCCCCAACCCAGAGTAATGACCAGCCCTTGATTCTGTTATTCTAGTTAAATACTTAACACATACTGCTGGTTCCTTCTTTTAAACCTCCTTGAAAGGCAGAAAGTCAGACTCCAGTTTGTTTCCTCCGCAGTCACGTCTTCTTGCCTTGCCTGCCCCATTCCACAAATAAAGAACTTTATTGATTTATGACTCAGTCTGTTTTCTACCATGTGGCAAATAAACACCTAACTCAGCTCTGTTAAAGCTCTTGGGCCACTGGCTGCAGGCCTTCCGTGGTGCTGTCGTCCTTCCTGTCCTCTTCTCTCATATTTTTCACTTAAATTATTTTTCCTGGTAGTAAAATTTGCAAATCCATATGTTAGAAATAATGAAGAGGTTGGATCATATTGGGGGATAATTTGCCTACTTCAAACAACATGTAAAATAACTCTTTTAATTATAGCCACTCTATTTTAGGTGAATATCATAAAACAGCAGGGGAAGAGTTGTGATTATCCTACTTTCGAATGAGGATACTTATATTGAGTGCTTGGTTGGGTTCTGGGCGTATTACGATTTCTAGACTGGAGAACAAATATGGATTATCAGTCCCAGATTTTATTTTTGTAGATTTCATATTTTCTTGGCTTTCTACTTGTTCTCACACAAAGAGTCAAGCTTATAGTTGGTCAGCCAAATGTTAGTTGCAACTGGAAAATTCATATTTTTATGAACTAGCGAATACTGTTATTTATATGCATTTTGTGTACTAGTGAGAATTTTGAAATCTGGAAAGGGAATATTGCAAGTAAACTTGGTATTCCAAATAGATACATCACTGGTCATCTTATTCAAGTCCCAAGTTCTATCATAATTGTCTTTCAGAATATTCCCAAGAAAAACAATCAGAATCTAACCAGATGTCGTATGCTTTACAGAATTGAGATCAACATTAGTCCTTCCACATAGTGAATGATGGATGTAGAAGTTGTATGAATCATTATAATTTGGGTTTGACAGAAGAAATTCGTATGTCTTAAACTATGAGAGTATAACTTATGCACTATACAATTCACACATATAAAATATACAATTTAGTGTTTGAAGATATGTTGGGAGCTATGCAGTCAAATACATAATCTATTTTTAGAAAATATTTTGTCCCTAAATAAAAGAAACTGCACCAATTAGCACTCTGTCACCATCTTCCACTTAATCTCTTACAGACCTAGGCAGATAATAGTTTCTTTATATATATACTTGATCTACACTGGAAATATTGTATAAATATAATCTTAAATTGCATTTTCCTTTGTATGGATTTAACTATCTTAACAAAATATTTCCAAGGTTCATCTATTGCTAGCACATGTCAGTATCTCATTTTTAAAATGATCCAAATTATATTCATTAATTCATCAGTTAATGTACATTGGGCTTGCTTACTGTTAAATAATGAGGCTAGAGACTCTTTTGCATAAGTTATTGCCAATTTATATTGAATTCTCGTGATATATAATGGGTCATGGAGTAAATTCAAGAAAAAAAAAACTTTTTGAGGAATTATCACACCGATTTTCAAAGTGCTTATACCATTTTTTCTTTCTGCCATGAATGCATGTTGAGTAATAATTTCTTCATTTTCTCACCAACACTGGTTATTTTCTCTATATCTACACGTATTTTGTAGAGACAGCTGTGGCTTTCAATTTCTGAATGACTAAAGGCTGACACCCCTTCTCTTTCCTATGCAATACCACCAAAAATATACACATAAAATAATTTCTGAGGTTGTCCTTACGTGTGAACACAGGATTGGTTCATCACTTTCCTCCTAGTTTCCAACAACACTCCATTCTATCTCCACACTTGGGCTTCCATTTAATTCCTTCAAAGCCCATGTGTCTTTTAGGGTTACCCAATATTTTCATACAGATTTGACCCAGTTCAAGAAAGCGTGAACGGGAAATCAAGAGATCCACTCTTCCACAAATTTAAAATGCTGTGGGTACATAAAATTGGTGGTCTTCATGAAAACAAAGTTAATGTACTAAGGTACTTGCTAGAAAACCAAGTTTAGAAGAACACCAACATCAGGCAGAATGAAGAGAGAAATGCATGATGTCTTGAATGGGGAAAATCATTACGACAAAGATGCCATTTTCTCCAACTCATATATAGAATTAATAGCATATTAATAGATATAATAGATTTTTGGGAGTTGACTTGTCAACCATTCTGGAGATTGTAATTTAAATGTAGAAAAGAAAATTCTGAAAAAAAAAACAATGTGGGGTTGGCTTTAGCAGACAGATACAGACACCATGAAGGGACTGAAATTGAAGTGTGGAACTGAGTATGTCCATTGTTAGAGTGTATGTACAGCATGCACGAAGTTCTGAGTTAGATCCCCAGCGCTGAAAAAAATAAATAAATTATGGAATTAATGATATCTAGAATGTCAACAGAACAGATTGCAGACAGAGACACTAGCTGTAGCAATTTGAGTCAGTTAAGAATGAATAGTGCATTCACTAAATTCATTTCCAGTAAGCAGACCAACTCTTTGGGAAAAATAGTCATCATATATGTCTCATGTTTTGAGCAAAATAAATTCCATTAACTAATAGTTCAAAATGAAAGATATAACTCTGAAATTACTAATTAAAATGGAGAAGAATATTTGTAGCCTGGGTGATGGGAAGTGTCCCAAATACTCAAACCCCAGGTCTTGATATAGTAGTGGATACTTATAGAATATTCATTATGAGCCAACGTCTTTATTTTCCAAGAGTTTCACAGATAGGAAGTCAATACAATTTCATCAGTTAAATTATATATTCAACCTCACTTTACTGATGACAAAGAATGGAGCGAGGTAACTTACTCATTTTCACACGATATTAACAGGAAAATGATGTTTAAAACAGAAAAAAATGTGGAATTTATACACAATGAAATACTATGCATCAATAAAGTCCAATAACGTGGAGGCTTTTGCAGGCAAATGGAAGAAACTAGAGAACATCATGCTTAGTGACGTAAAACAGAAGCAGAAGGTGAAACATCGAATGGTCTCTCTGATATGAGAGACCCAGATCACAACACCTATGGAACTTAAGACTAAAGACAAAGTGAAAGATGGGGATGGGGTGGGGGAGGAGGGAAGGGTTAGTAAGGGGAGGGACAAAAGGAGAGTGGGAAAGCCCTTGTCACCTTGACAAGATGCATATGTGCACAAAATGCTCAACTCCACTATAAACCTTGAATTTTGCACTTATACAGATCAATAAAATGTGCGAAAAAATAGTTGGGAAATTCACCCACTACAAATAACATGAAAACAGCACAATCTTGAAATTACTTTTTTGAAAAGATTATGACAGTACAATCTGGAAATTACTGCTTTAAAAAGAAAATTTTAGTTGGGTTTAAAAGCAATTTGTTCTAACACAACAAGTTTTTAAAAATTATTTTACAAAACTAAACACACACACAACTATATATATGAACAAATTTATATATATATATATATATATATATATATATATATATATATATATATATAACTGAAGAAAGACAAGTTTGGTAGAACTAAAAATTTCAAACTGTTGGAAGAATGAACAGCCTAAAAAACATATTTATCAAAATTAACATTATTGTGAACAATCTCAAAATGTTCAAAAACAGAATAACCAAGAACAATAAGTGCAAATTCGCTTGCATTACCCTTCAAAAAAAAAGTTGTCTACTTCCCTAGTGATTCTGTGCTGTTGCCAATAAAACCATACTTAAACAGAAATTAAAGATTTGAACTACAATGTAAATATAAGTATAAAACACAAATTGAAAAAGCATTCTTATACACATGTAGCACAGCAGAAAACTATGCCTAGTTCCTATAAAATAATGCTGAAGACAAATAATCCAACAGGAAAATAGAAAAACATAGAGATTATTAATAAAATCAAAATATAAAGATTGGAAAACAAAAAATATACTCAGTTTTAATACTAATAAGAGAAAATCAAGTTAAAAATTTGGATTTTTTTTTTTACTACTCAGATTAACAAAAGATAATGATACTATTATGTATAATGTATAGAGACTATGATTTTGTCAATTCATAGGTATGGTAAACTGTAAATTGATACAATCTTTACATATTTTTTAAAAATTATGTTTGATCGAATATCTTTCTATAAATATGCATTAGACACTTTTTATGTATCAAAGTTCTATGTGTTGTTAAAAAATACAAAATTGCTCTCTTGAAGCTAGTATTTTAGAGTGAATATATAATGAATCAAATGTATAATTTACTTGACAGTGATAGGTGTTATCAAGACATACAATTTTCTTTCTATAGAGGATGATGGTATACTTTGTTAGAAAATGTATATTACAAAAAATTTACACTGTGCTTCCTTAACGGAGTGGACTCTGTTGAACATTTTAACTTGTACCAACCTACATATTGACTAAAATGCTCAGAACAATTCGTTGTTTTAAGAAATACAAAGATACAGAAGACTCGGGGTTGGAGAAGGAGTGCAGTGTTTTGACAGACTAGCTTGCCTAGAAAGCCTGAGACCCTGGGTTCAATTCCCCAGCAGAATACAATAGCCGGGAGGCTGGGAGTAGTGGTGCACCTTTATGATTCCGGCATTTGATAAGCTGAGACAGGAGAATGGCTGTTTGTTTTAGGCTCACGTGGGCTCCACGGAGAGCTCAGGGTCAGCATGGAATACTGAGTAAAACCTTGTCTTAAAAAAAAGAAAGATTTTGTCAAGATTTATAAGTTTCAAATGATTAAAACTTTGCTGAAGAATTTGAATATATATCAATGTTTTGTGCTGCAATTCAGACATCTGTACATACATTAATAATAGGAATCTAGAAATACTTGACTCTAGATCTTAGATACTATATTTTAGTCTCTATAAATATTCTGATTAGCTGTTTTTCAGCACAATGCATGTTATAATTCTAATAATGTTCCCGAATTCTCCTAAATGTTAGTCAAAGTGAGTAAGTATATACTTGGGCACACATGCCAGCATTTAGTTGCATACTATTATCACTCAGACTACAAGACCGGCTTCGTCTGAAAGCCTAGAACTATTATATTTGATAAATAATTGTTGGGGCCCTTAGGGCCCGAGAGCCTCAGCATCGCAGACCTCGGCAGGGTTCCTTCCTACAAAGAATTATTTACTACCTGAACTTTAAGCCTAAACCCGATGTTTTTCCTCATACCTTGGCCTGCTCTTTGTTCTTAGCAAGCATTGATGGGGAAATGTGGAAGCCTGTAAACAACTGGGGTATAAGAGGAGAAACTGTAAAAAATAAAATGTCTTTTGCAGTGTCCCTTGCTAGAGTCCATGTTTTTTTTTTTATTATTATTTTTTAATCCACACTCTCCCACTCCAGCACCCATTGACTGACTGAGCAGGCTCGGTCAAATAATCCCCAATGGGATCTCTTTATTAGTTTTTTGGTAAATACAAAGAGATGATAATTAATGAAAGTAAAATGTTTATGTTTGGTACTTTTTATTAGAAAATAAAATAAGAGAAAAAGTGGTATCTTCCATGTCATGAGTCTCAAACCCTGAGATTTTCCATCTTCCATTTGTGAGAAACTTGACACAAATGAATCTGAAAGCTTTTAGTATCTATTGTAATTTTGTGGGCTTCCCAGTCGTGTTTGCTAAACTTGGATAAAATGGAAGTCTACAAACTGTGAAACAAATGTGCAGAATTTTCTTCTCCCTTCTCTACTGTCTCAGTATTAATATTTTATGAGTAACATCAATTATCCTCCTATTCCCTGGGGAGATTTCACTTTGATTTCTTCTCACCATCCTGAAGTAGAAACACTGGGAACATTATCATGTAGCTTAGACATCATGATTCCTTCAGCTCCATATTTCTTTTCTGGCTAAAAGCCTCTTTCAGTCTTGAGCATAGCTTTCATTTTTTCAATCGTTCTTTTCTTTCCCATTAAGAATCAATTTCATGTGTTGGAAATTCTTTTCCAGCATAATGTGTGAGACTTAGTCAATTCCTGAGTGTTACGTAATGGACAAGGAGGTCAACAGAGTCTATCAGTAAAATTCCAAAGATATTCTTGACAAAAAATCTCAAGTCATCCCAAAAATTTTGAACCACGATGTACTTTTTTTTTTAACTCTGTACCATAATAAAATGCGAGACATAAGATTTGTTCCCTACCTTAATGAACAGAGCAAATGAATGCTTCTGTAGTTTACTTGTGCATGATTTCATTGAACATCTTCAACAATGGAGAGTTAATTATATCAGAGTAAATGCCATTATATATGAAAAGAAGAAGAGATGAGAATCGCTATGTAAGTGAATAAATAGAAAGCATCACTAGTTTAGGAAGCTACAAGCATGATCATTTTGAGTTGTTGTTTCCATGGGGATGACTGAGCAGGTTTCTTGTGAGGGTCACGTGAAATGGCATTTGTGAAAGTTCTTTCTCAACTTCAAGTGCTGTAAACCAAACTACCTGACTTATTACTATCACACTTTGGAGAGTCACGAATCATTTCTGAATACTTTTTGGCACATAATGATATATTGATAATATTTGCTTTTCCCTCAGTTTCTAATTGCTCATTACCTAGTAATCTGCATTGTTCTAGAAGTGAGTATGTCATTCCAGTTAATAATTGGCTGCGATCAGAGCCTGATAGCCTTTTTCCTTAGCTTTCACCTTGGTTAGGTTATTTAACCTTTCTATGCGATTCTTTTCAACTACATAGCGAGAGCACGGGCCTTGCATTTCCCATAGGGTCTAACTTTGTTAATGTAGGTAGAATGAGTACAAGTGTTTATATGCTAATATAAAAGCCATTAACGGATATGTTAGGTATAATTTTTCCAGATCAGATGCTTGAGAGTTTTTTTTTTTTTTTAAGTAAAAAATCCGAAGCGCAAAGTGGTGAAGCCTCTTATAATCAGAAGTGGCAGTATATTGCTGCCACTTCCCCACCACTAAATTTGGAAAGAAACCTGGCTTGGGAGATTCTCCCCATGTCTGGTTCCTACCTTCCTAACAAATCCTCAACCATAAAGGGGAAAATCACCTGTACTGCTCACTGATGTATTATAAGAAACACTAACTACTATGTAATTCTAAATCTGGAGGTCAAGGTTCACTAAATCAGCTGTCATTGAGAGAGCTAGCAACTTACTTTGAATATCCTTTGTATCTTACTTTCAAAAATCATTAAATGTCGCTTCTTTTAGAATGATTTCAAGCAAGCTTTTGATAGTTGGTTCTACCAAAAATTAGCTACATGATATCCCTATTTTCTTTTGCAGTATTAGGAATCATAATATGACTACTTAGCTCAGATGAAGTGGTATTTAAAATTATCTCACAGAACTTGAATTGAAAAATAAAGGGAACGGGGAACAGAGGGTGGGTTGTGGTAGAGGGTAGGGGGTGGATCGAAAGGCAAGTGGGGAAGGTATTGCTATCTTGACTAGATATGCGTGTGCACAAAATGCCCCCAAACCAATGTAAACCTTAAATTTTGCACTTATACATATCAATAATGCGGGAAAAAAGAAAAAAAAAGATAATACAAATAGATGAGCTTCCTGAACATAGTAGGTACTGTACTTGAACAACTGTTTATAGTTGAATTTTTGTCTTTTTCATGTTAGTTTCTTCTTCTTTTAAAATTTTCATCCACTTCTGCCAAGTTCCTTCTCTCCTTTATCCTCTTTTCAAACTTGTCTCTTCTGCTCACCACCGGATGCAGAGTTGGAGATTGACCTACTGCACTTCCTCTCGTTTACTTCTCAATTCTATGGGGACAGATGGCATTCATTCATCTAGGGCCTTTTATCGCAAATGTTACACAAGATTATTAGATGGTCTTTTATTTTTTCTTGAAATAAAAAATGTCAGCCTTCATCAAGATATCTACTTATTAATTAAACCACTCCCCGTCATAGTCATAACTCTCCATAGTTTCCTCATGCCGTGTAGTGTCGTTGTTATGACATTGATCTTTTAATGAAAATAATTACTTCTAAAGCTACGGAATCCTGTGAGGAATTTATTCAAAACTTTTTATACAAACTAATTATCTCATGTTACTACCATGGGAAACCAAAAGGAGCATTTATTCATATTTGATTTGCTTTTCCAGTTATTACAATGTTTCGTTAGAACAAACCAATCAGAGAAACACTTGGGATATTTAAAATGAATATAGGGCTTATTATTATCCCTTATAAGCAAATCAACTTTATTTCATTTGATTATAAATTTTCTTTTGCTTAATTTCTTAATATCTACTTTTTTCACTGAATACATATAAGTGGTTACACTAAGTTCATGTGATTTTAATGAGATGTCTGAGAGTTTGTCAGTATGTCTTTCTTAGTATATTTTTGGCCTTCTGCAGTAGCTGTTTTGGTAAAACATGCCAACTACTAAAAAAAAAAAAACTCTGATTGCTTTACCAATTCTGTTACCCAAATGTGAAACATTCTTATTTAGACAATATCTAGAAATCCCATTTTGCAGCCATAAGGCTAAATTCTAAGTCTTGTAAGTTTTATGACATGTACATAGGACAATTGGATGTCTCCACGCACATCTGAGGGATTACAGTTTTCATAAGAATAAGTATTATATATGAACTAATAAAAATAATGAAATAATGCCCATTGAATATCTCATTCATTCTTTTAGGTGTCATTTATTGTTTAAAAATTGAGGAATAACTCTCAAGTTCTGCATGCTTGGTTAAAAAGGCCCCTCAAAAATATTTTTTAAAAAAACCATTCCTTTGTTAATCTACCAGCTCCACTAATATTTCATACAATTTTGTAATGTATAATTACAAAATGTCATATGCATTCTTTAAAGGAATCACAACTTCATGATAGAGTAAACTGAGTCACAAAATTAATTGATTAATTTTAGAATGTGAGAGCTCTGTAATAAAAATCATTGAAAAGCACAGTGCGACCATTCAGACTTTTATAGAATGTTCAAGTGGGGGAACGTTATAACCTAAGTCCTGGAGAAAGAAAATGTTTCTCCAAAGTAAGAAGCTGATAAGAAAAATTCTGCAGGAAAGATAGCGGATAAGCAAAACACAGCGCGAAAGTTTTCATTTATATTATTGTCTTGGCGCTGCAGGTGTAGGTGAGAAGACAGATTTAAAAGGAAAGGTGGAAATAAAATACCGTTTGTTAGAAATTTTTCACACGTGAGGCAATTTAAGTCATTTTTCCATCTAATGTTCACAGAAATTAGACAAGAAAATATTAATATACTCAAAAAACTAAAATAAATCTAAAATGGTGAGAAACTTACCATTTCTGAAGTCTGTGAGGTGAAGGCTGTGTGGGGCTAGGCCCTGTGTACAGTCCTCTTGCTCTGTTTCTTCCCTTGCACTGTCTCAAGATTTACTGATAGAATGTAAAGAATATGAACAAATCTTACATAATTGGCATATTAAAAATAGTAAGTTATCACCTGTGTTTAGGTCGAAAATTACTGTCTAGGCATCAGAAAATTACTTACGCAACAATTATCTTAGTTACCTATCTGTTCTTGGGGCACAACACCCAACACCCACAATTTAAGTGGAGAAAGATTAATTTGAAATCTTAGCTTCAGAAGGTCTTTGTCCACTCATGGAAGTCTGAAAATGGCAGGAAGAGTCTGGCAGAGGACAGCCGCTCATGACAAGAGGAAAGAGCAGGACCCAGGGAGACATCAGGGCATGAGAACACTCTTCCGTGCCACACCATAAGTCACCACCCCATCCAGGCCAGGCCCCACCCTATAGCATGTGAAAACTATTGACAGTTCACAACATTCAAATGCATAAGCCTATAGGACAGTAAGTTCCAAAGCATTACAGCCATGAACATAATTTGAAAATGAAAGATAACAAAAATTTGAGGACAAGAAGAATAAAGGAGTAAAATAATAATGATGATCAAAGAATGAAGTTATTGAATACTCATTGTAAGTTAGCCTCATACAAATAATTCTTAGACAGGCCACTTTCCACTTGAAGTGAGCTCATCTTTCAATAGGGGATTTTGACCAATTGTCTCAGTCTGAAATTTCATCCTTAAAAGCATGTTATCCCTCAGTCCCTTGGAAACAGAAGCAGTTTGTTATACTCTGTCCTAAAATGATAGTTCTCTCAGGAATCAGACAGCTAGCATATGGTGGAGCAAGAATTTAAATTCAGACAATGTGATTTTAAAGACTGTGCCCTCGGGCAGGTTGCTTATTTTTTTTCTCTAGATCAGAGTGAAGATAATATCAATTTCTTCCTCATAGACTATTTTATTCTTGAAAGTCAAATGAAATAAGCCATACACCTGCAGTCTAGTGAACACCAATCAAGTACACTTTACTCGTAACTGCTATATTTTATGTTTTTATGAGAGAATAAACTGTAGATGATTAGCAGAGTATGTGAATTAAGTTCCAAGTTTTCTTTTCGTTTTTCAACTATCCTTATTGCTGCTGTTTTTAGTTTGAGAAATTGTAACTCATTTTACTTAGAAAGAACTTTAAGAGGATAAATTTCCTTGTAAAAATAGTATGTTTTATGACTAAAAATAGAGCTGGGAAGGAATTGGAAGTTAAAATGATCAGTACTCAAAGTTGAAAATAGTTATTATGTATCACAAATATACACTAATATAAAAATAATAATTATATAAATTAAGTATGAGATATTTGTTTTGTTTTTTTAAGATGGGCTTTAGACTCTCAAAATTAAATGGAGGTAGGTAGGTTTTCATAGCATAAATAACACTAACTTGAGTCGATTTACATTTATGAACCACTTCAATGTGATGAACTGTCATTTTACCTCAGATTAATTTTTACAAATATCTCCAAGCATTGAAAATGAAGGAGAAAAACAAAACATGAAGAGAGGTGGCAGTGTCTTCAGAGACAGGTGTAACTCAAAGACCTCCCGGGTCTCACACTCTACCATGGTAATTATTCTTCTGGTATTGTAGAAGCCCACGATAAACACGTAACTATTTGGTTACCAAATATGTCTCAGTAGGTAATCTTTATGTGGTAATCATATCTCTTAAATGAAGATCAATGAAACTAAAACTGTGAAAATATATAACTGGAGTTGTTTGCTGATAGATTCAGAACATTAGCAGTTGTAATCACATGACTGTTTTAAATTGAGTTTCCTTCATAAGAATCTTCTCAGCTGTGTTTTAACAGTAATAATACTCACAACCTATTCAATGTAGTAATCATGCCAGTCATTATTTAAGATATTTCCAGAAAAAAAAACTTTTTGAAAAGTATCCATTTCATTCAAAAACTCTGTCATACGGTACAGACAAAGCTACTAAGTCAGAAGGTCAGAGGATCCAGAGGTAATATAGGCATTTTTCATTAGAAATATTTTCCTCATCTCAGATGATCATATCTCAATTTATTCATTTATTCATCTCAACTAGAAATCTGGCCTTTCTCGTTTTTCACATCAAATTGGCTAAATTTTTCTTGGCTAAAGTCCTGTGCCACTATCCTCTCCCACCATACACACCTTGATGTTATTTTTCATACATATTATATTTGCCTTTTGCCTCGATTCGACGCTATAAATAAATTGTAGACTTGATTAGATACTTTCTACTTAAACCTTAGATTTTAGCTCTGTGTTGTCTCCATAACATCAAAGGCAATCAAACAGTAGCCAGTGAATGAATTCTTCTGGCCCTGGCTGGGCTGTCTAGGCTTACTTTTAACTTTCCCCAAACACAGTAGGGTATCGATGTAGTTCAGTTCAGCTACCAATGCCCATAAAATCCTATGCATGCAGGTCTATATAGTCCTGAACTTTTGTGATTATACATTTTTAATAACATTCACATCAAAAGGTCCTTTTGAACTTTCCTTAGCTATTTTGTGTTTTAACCCTACTCAGGAAGGTCTAAAGCCACCTCCCAACTACTCTTTCTTGGCATTGTTTAAATGACAATGAACAATTCAAGGGCACAGACTTTGGCATTACCGCTTCAACACTTCATAGTAAGATTGAATTCATCTATGGATTGCCAAAGACTTGCACAAAGTGGGCACGTGAGGGAGAAGGACTATGATATTCATAAAAATCATTTATCTATCCATTACATTTTATAGTTTGCAAAAAGTTTAGCAGACATTATCTCATTTCAGTCTCATTGATGCGAGGTGACTTACAATGATGGTCAAATGTACTAAAATAAAGAAAGAAAGTTTTATCTGCCTCTTTCCATCCCCTCTGATGCCAGATCCCTGTCAATGAAAATAGAAGTATGAAACTGATTAATGAGGGAAAAATACTTTGAATTTTGCCATGCACATCATCACTTACTTTGTTTCAAATTTTCCTTAAGACATACCAATATGTTTTTTTATGTAAAAGAATACTTCCCCTTGACAATACTTGCGGGTTATTTCAAGGGAAAAGTCAACTTTTCTGAGTTTCAGTTTAAAAAATCTAAATGTTTCATACTGTATGTGATCTACATATGGCATTAACCAAAGTTTTCTTCCTTCATGCCACCCTCACTCATACATTTTTTTTTTCCACATAGGTTTTGTGATCTGGTGAGCTTAGAAGCATTTGAAGGGAATTCAAAAAAATAATTCATGAGCTTAACCCAAATAGACTGTGTGTCTCAGAAGAACTCACTGAGTCTCAGTAATCATATTTAAACACTGCAGCTTATTCTAACGTAATTGTTTGTGGGTCATACTGTAAAAAAGAATCGAGAATGTAATCTAATAGCTGTGATTGGTACTCAATATTCGTGTGTATTTGTTGTTTTTTTTTATCACACCAAGTTTTAGGCCAGTGGATCTTTTTATTTGTGAAATATGAGGTTTCTGAAAAATAGAGAGACAGAGAGATTTTAACATCGTGCCAGTATTATGCTGATGAAAAGCATTAGAGAAAGAAATAAATCTAAATCCAATTATCATCGACTCTTTCCCATGTGAAGGTACTGACCTGTATCGGCTTTATACTTCAGCTAAATTTGCAGTCCAAATCACAGTACTTAATGACACGTATTTCCATTCTCTTAGAGAAAAGGAGAGTGAGTCATTGGAAAGGTACGTATTTGCTCAGAAGCTGCTGCTGCTTGTAAACAAGTGAAATGAGATGCAAATACATGAAGTCTGATTTAGAGACATCAGCAATCCTCCCTCCCCCCCACCACACACACACATAAAAACTAAGTTTGACTTCTGCCCACAAAAAGTAGGGGTGGGAAGAGGAAGAAGAAATACTGGCACAACTTTGCTACATTTTCATATAGGCTGTCTTTTCCAAAACATTTTGTATTTTGGGCACAATATTTTTTAAACTGCAACTAAGGCTGTTTCGATAGAACAGTTAAGATGATGTCATTGAAGATTTGCTACTATTTGACTATATCAATTTTATATTTAAAGGTTCATATAAAAGTCTTAAGACGAAAGCCTCAAAATAAATAAACATAAGTAGACAATTCTTACAGAGAACTAGCCATGCCCTCTAAATATGAGAAAATCATTTAATTGGATTTTAATAAAAATGCAAATTTAAATGGCAATGTGACAGCAAGATCCATCTTTTCCAAATTGAATCTTTTTGTGTTTCTCCATCTCTTCAGTTTTCTTTTTTATCTTCTGCCTTAAACTTTAAATATTTTTGCTTTCCAAGCACCATCTTGGACACTTTATCTTTTTCTATACAGTTCTCTTGGGAGATTTATCCTCTTCCATGGTTTCAAGACAATGTTGAAGAACAAACACATTCTGTCCTGTCATCTTCCCTGTGATACAAACTTCATAGTTATTTAATACTTCTGTTCCACAAGAAAAGTCGAACCTCAATAGAATTTGGCAAAGCTATGAAATTAGGCGAGCACAGGATTTACTGAGCTCATCGTCTTCAGAACAGTCCTGACCAGTAGTGAAACCTCGTGTGCTGGGAATGGGGTAGCTGCGCACTCAGTGAGCTCATTTTTATTATACATGATATCATATTGATCTAACCTTAATATTTTGGAAAAAAAATAATAGTAAATTTCTTTCTCCTTTTTTTTTTCTTGAGCCAGTAACAAAGCTTTTCAGTTATTAGAAACCTACAGTAAAGTTTTGAGACCTAATTTGGTTTAGACATGGGTCTGGTTGTCAAATTAACCTCTGCACTCCAAATTTAGCGTTTAATTTTGATAATAAAACAAAACAAAATTTGAGCCTGTTTTTGATGCTTGGGCTGGGATTATGCAAACTCAATTTTCTCGTCTTTAGTTGTTTTTCTGCTGGGTTTCACAAGTAAGTGGTACTCAAGAGCAAATGGAAAGCTAGAGAAAACAGAGCAAGTCTTTAGATCTTTCTGTCTTCCCCCTTTCCTGGCAGTGTGGCTCCTGTGTGGACTTGGGCCTCAGCACCTTCCCGTCATTCAGTCCTGCAGGTTCTTCCAGCTCTTCCTACAAAGGCCTCACCATGCCATCCACAGTGCTTCCTCTTTTCTGTGATCTGATTTTCAGATCTGTGGACTCCTCCTTTGAGCTTCTGAATTCTAATATACTCAAATCCTTCCCCAGTTTCTTCAAAGAGACAGGACCTACCATCATTTATTACAGGATAACTTAAAACTTTATTTATTGTTCAATATCTCTCTACTCATGGTTATTAAGCTGTTTGTGTGTTTGTGTGTGTTTGTGTTCATATACTCCCTATAATTTTTGGACTTGTCACAGGATCCCAATAGATCAACTCTATTTGAGGACTACCGTTCAAAACCTTCTAAAATGAATAGTAGATTCTCTCAGAAGAAACAGAATTCATTTGTTAAACATGTTTCGAGCACTTTCCAAATGTCAGAAACACAATTAAGTACTAAAAATAGCAATATATTAAGGTAGAATTTGGATGCATTTTCTTCAGAATACTATCGTATAACAGAGGAGAATGATACATCAATATTTTCTTAAAGATTATGACATTAGCTATGTATTTTGGCTTTCAAGAAAGGTCAAAAGCACATCAAGAAATGTTTATAAGCATAGTGAAAACTTGAAAGAAAGAGATGGGTGTTGAAAGATAAGATGAAACATATCCTATATGCGTACTTAGATAATTTTCTAAACTCGACAGGAACAAATAGGAAGAAGAATGCATTAGAAATTTCCATTTGTCCATAGTTTAAAATGCTTAGAAAAGAGAATAACTTGAAATAAGAGAGATCACTTAGCAAGTTATGGCAATCTAGTGAGTGAGGGATAAGGAGTGAGTAAGTGGAAGAAAGTTCTAGGGTCTAGAATCACATAGCCTGTGAGAAACTATCTATTTACTTCAAGTGAATTAATTTCTGGAAACCTGCTGGACTATAACATCGAATTTAATGTCCATTACCAGCATCTGATTTTCTGAAAACCCTAAAAACTGGAAATTACTACTTCGATGGCCTGCAGGGACTTATAAATTGACATGAGAGTCGGGAGGAATAGCATAGTGATTAAAGTACTTGCCTAGCAAATTCAAAGCCCTAAATTAAATTCCCAGCACCACATAAATGCTGGGTGTGGTGGTCCATACCTGTAATGCCAGCACTGGGGAGACTAATATAGGAGGATTACTTTGAGTTGGAGGGCAGCCTGGGCTCTGTAATGAATTTAGGACAAGTTTGGACTGCAGATTGAGTTCCTGAAATAAACAATCACTATCAAATGAAATTAACTATGTCTCTCCCAAGGTCATCCCCTTCTTACAGAATTGCGCCATCATCTTTACAGGCCACGTGTGTCTCTTCCTCATTTTCTTCACCTAAGTTCCTCACCTGTGTCTCTCAAATGTGCAAGCCGCTATTTTTTGCTTCACCTGGTAGGTGCCTGTGCCAAGCCCACTGTGTTTGCTAGGATACTTAGGAGGATTAGCAGAAATGACATATATGAACCAAAGAGTTTTATTTGGAGATCTTAGAAGTCTGAAGGGCCATTTCCACATGGAAAGCAGAAGGGCCCTGTGGCTGCTGGGACTTGAGGCAGAAGAACATCAGTCTCAGATTGTAGAAACCCAGAGTGAGTTGGTGGCGGATAGCTTTCAAAAAGCTATGGCGGAGACCAGGGACTGGAACTAATCTGCTGTGGAGATTGGCTACATGAAGACAGAAGTAAATCAATATCCGGAGTCCAAGCCAAATCCAAGATCATTCCCAGGAAAATTGGGACAATCATTCTTCTCCCTTGGTTTTCATTTAGTTCAAGGCACAGATGTGCCCCCCCCCTCCCCCCGCAAGCAGGATGGGTGTTCCGCTCTCATTTGTGGGCACACAAGTTGATCATGCAAGCCTGATAGCTCTCCCCTGGTTGTTTCTTAATCTCAGCAAATTGGCATAATTCATCCAATTGTCATATCTTCCTACACCTGCAGCGCGAAACAATACAGCAGACATATGTTCACTTTCTTCTTTTTGTTTAATCTCCCATACGATCCTTGAAAATTTATCTTGCTACAGCAAGAGGGCTGACTGCTTCACGGCTCAAAGCTCTTGTCAGTTAATCCAGCCCCGGCCCATCTCTCCATGTTCATGCAGCAATTTTTCTAATTTCCCTACTCTTTGTCAATCTGAAAACATTTGAATTTATTAACCCAGTGTTTCTTCTTTTGTGGTGTGTATAAATTTAAATTTTGGCCATTCCCTGTGAAGTATACATTCTCTTCGTCTTCCTAAAGATATTTCTACACATTTTTCCTCTTTCTATATTTATCTCAAGTCTGACTTTCTCTGTAGAATTGTAGAAATGTTTAACAATTGCTTTATTATTGTGAAGCACCTTACAAATATATACTGAGGAGACTCATTGGCTTTATGAGACTTCTAATACAGATCTTCTTTCAGTTACTTCTGCATTGCTGGGACAGAATACCCAACATCTACAACATAAGGGAGAACGCATTTATTTTAGTTTACTGTTTCAAAAATGAGATAAGTCTCACAGTCATACGTGAGCGGCTGGCAGTGGTAGAAACACACATGCGCGTATGCACACACACATGGGAAAAAAAAGAAAATATATAGCCGAAGTTTATTTGGAGAAAAACTCTTCATGACATGGCAGACAGAAAACCAAGATAGGGAAGAAGGCCAGAGAGGGAGCTCCCAGTGATTGGCTCCTTTTAGGTCAAGCTGCAGGGTTCCAGTTCTACCCCTTCCACCCAAGTTCCACCACTTAAGGGCACGTGTTTCCATGGATATTTCACTACCTTCAGATACATGAGGGGGGGACATCCCATATCCAAACCATAACAGACCTGTAGGACTTTTCTTTTCATAATTACTATTTGATACTAATATTCAGTCATAATTCTGCATGTAAGTGTATTACATTAATGGTCACAAATAATTACTATTTTTTCAATTTCCACATAAATTTTCCTATGTCATCAATTTGTTACAAACTTATCACAGACATAATAAGAATAATAACTGCCCCACCCCCAAAATGTAAAAGACTCAAATGGATAAATCACTGAAAAAAATAACTAAGGCTAAAAATTATAAAGATCGAGTCAATATCTACTCATATTAAATAAATGGTAGGTATAGTAGACCCCTAAAGGTTTTTATTATCAAGGTTTTATCTCATAATAATCAAGGCTAGTGGAAGTGCTGCAAAATTAATAATTGCTTTGGGGAGGGCAATTAGCAGAGGGGGGAAGGCAACGTGACATGGATGTGACACAAATGTGCACAGAATTCTCAGGTTCATTGTAACGATCGCAACCATTGAGTATACAAAGAAAAAGGGAGACATAAAAAAATCTCCAAATCAATAATTTTAGCAATTTAAGTAAAATAATTTAGTATGAGTTTAAATCTACATCTACACCAAAAATAAAATAAATAACTTTGTATATAAAATTGTATATGTAGCCCTCCAAATAGATATTTTGATATACAACTTAAGATTTTTTCATATTAATATTTATTACAAAAATTTAAATAATGCTCCAGCCATACATATTTAAAAACCCTTGTTACAGCTAACTATACTTATTTTAGATACATGTATGTAATTAAAATTAGCACATATGTCCGAATACACAATCTGGTGAGAATAGAAAAATTGTTAGTGAATGTAGAAAAAAATAATAAATAAAACGTCATATGTCAAAATATGCTTTGCTAGCTCTCTGCAGTGGACCTATCAGCAGTTTTGTGTGGCTCTTATGCATACCCTAAATTTTTCAGATATATCCTGTTTCACGCAATTGCTTTGTATTTCTTCTACCCAAGTGAGAGCTTGACTAGTTAATCCGCGTGCCTCTTGCCCTGTCTGACCATCTACCTTCTGTTCTACCCATCACTGTATCTCCAAAACCTAACGTATGATGACCAGAAAGTGCTTGCCATGTTCTCTCAGCACATGAATAAATAATTCGACCAGGCTTTAAAGTGAGCTTTCTTTCTTTAATGGAGATGGGTTTATTCTGAGAACGCACAAGCTCTATACCATGCATTGGCTCAAGTGTCCCTAAAACGCAAAAAAAAAAAAAAAAAACAAAAAAAAAAAAAACATCCTTAGAATGTCTTCTTAACAGCTTTGCATTCTTTTAAGCGAGACTCTTGAGAAAGTCAACATCAAGCCATTAAAATGTTCTGTCTGGCCTCCTCGAATACTCTCATTTCCCATTAATTTTTCCTTTTCTCTTTCATACGTTAATGTTTCTTTTTAGAGAATCCTCTCTATAATCCTCAAGTTTGCTGCAGTAATTGGTTTCCGTTCACTTTCTCCTTAATGGTTCTGTGAAAACTGCTTAATTGTGTTCTCTTTTCACTAGCACGTAGCAAACTACTTTAGTTTACCTGCGGGGATAAATCCGTAGCAGTTGTGCCAAATAAGGAGAAAATCATCTACAATAGGTTGACAATTTTATTGAAGAGAGACATCTATTTTTGAAATCAAGAAACACTGAGATTTTTGGCATTTATAGATGGAGACAGAATTTGGATCTACTCCTAGTTGAAAGAGCTGACTGTCTGGAAAAGGCCTGAGGGAAGAAGTGAGAAGCAGTCTTCTGAGGTTCCTCTCGCCAGCTTGTCTGTCTGTCTGTCTGTCTCTCCCTCTTTCTTTCTCTCCTTCCCACCCTCATCTCTTTTTGGATTGTTTTATTTTAGTCTGTAGAACATCAAAAGTCTATTTTCTGGCTACAGCCCATTTTCAGCCAAGAATTTTGCCTGCGAGTACTGTATTTCAAAGGAAATGTGGGAATTATAAAGCATTCTCGGGCAAGAAGAAAATTCTATTTGGTGACTCCAAATATCAATTTGCTTGAGTCATAGAAACAAATGTACGTTAGAACTATTTTTTTATGTTTTTGGGGTGGATTATCATTCGGGGCACTTTAGTCTTGAAGTTGGATATATTAGAAAATTATGGTTGATTTTGACTGCTAGATAGTAGAAAACTGAAAGCCCTTAACTCTTTGCCACCTAGTTGTGAAAAAACTAAGCTCATATGTCAAATCCATCTCAATAAGAAAGAATTTCCAATGCTAGTTACTTCTCTCCTTTCAAAATGGACAGAGAACACACACACACACACACACACACACACACACACACACACACACACACACACATTGTATTCTAGGTATATATTCCAGTGATATAATCCATAAGATTTGTTCAAAATAGGGTATGCTCAAATATATTTTACCCAGATCCGAGTTTAAGAAATGTGAGGATGTGATGGCAAGCAGAATTTAATGGTAAAAATGTCTTTTTAATTAAGATGTAATAAAATAAACATGAAAAATATTATTTTCCCAAGAAAATTAAATTTAGAACACCCATATAAAATGTACAATCTTCTAGATTAATCCTTTGTCTGAAGTGTTAGTGTTGCATATCGTTTCCCACTCTGTCCGTTGTCTCTTCACCTTGCTGATTGTTCCTTTTGCGTTGTGCAAGCTTTTTAATGCAATGTAGTCCCATTTGTTGATTCTTGCTGAGATTTCTTGCACAGTTGGTGATCTCTTCAGTTCCTGTCCTGTACTTCAGTCTTATAGGGTTTTACTTGTTTTCCCTTTCAGTAAGTCCAGTGTTTCTTTTCTGGTGTCCTGCTTTTTGATCCATTCTGATGATTTTAGTATATGGAAACATATATAGGTATATAATATGAACTGAAACACATAAATGCCCTTATAATGAACAATCCCAATCAAGAAGTGAGCAGCTGAAATGAAAATAAACTTCACAGAAGAAGTACAAATGGCTAACAAGAATATGAAAAACTTCCTTGTTGACCATCAGGAACAGGCAAATAAAAACAATGCTGAGGTGTCACCTCACTTCAATGAGAATGGCTTACAGCAAGAATTCTAAAACAGAAATTGCTGGCAAGAGTGTGGAGAAAAAGGAACTGCACTCCGCTGCTGGTGGGAATGCAATCTGTTACAACCCATGTGGAAAGCAGTCTGGAGGTTCCTTTAGAAGCTGAAAATGGAAATTCTGCTTGTGATCCATCTACTGCCCTATTGAGCATGCCTCCCCCACCTCCAAATAAAGTTAATACACCAAAAAGACACATGCATATCCATGTTTATAGAAGCACATTTTATACTAGCCAAATCCTGGAAACAACCTACCTATCCATCCATGCAGAAACAATTACAGAAAATTTGGTACCTATACACAATACTATGCAGCCGTAACCAAAGACAGATCTGTGAAGGGTTTAAAAGAAAATCAGGTGAACTGGAGTCAACAATGCTCAATGAAATGGCCCAAGCAGAAAAGACCATAGAGGGGTGTCCCTCTTATGAAATGCACAAAAATAATAACATCAAAGGCCCCAACATGAAAGACAAAGTAGAAAGAGAGGCGAAGTCAGGTAGGAAAGGGGTGAACCTCTGTGAAAGGGGTGGGCATAGAAGATCACTGATTCCTCAAACCCCATGGCTCTAATGTGTTACAGAATTTGAAATTCATATATTTACAAAAATGTTAAAATATATGTCTTGTGGGTATATTTAACCCAACAAATTTATTAAGATGTGTAATCTTAGATAAAATTTGAAAACAAACATGTGTAGCAGTCCTCTTTATTCAATCATCAATGAGGGCAAGGTGCAGACATCATAATTGGTTAAAAACAATCTTTCAAAGAACATACATAGACCTAGTATGTTGAACCCAGTCTGCGTTTTTTTTTTTTTTCTTTTTAAAGTCGGGGTGAGAGGTGAACTGAACAGCTAATGGACTGAAAATCATTTCTACGTCCACATGCAGGAATTATTTTACATTCTCATCCCAATTTTCTACAACTTGCAGACTTATAAAATATAATTTTCATAAAATGAGAGTCTTACAACTAGGAGGGTATATCTTATTGTATAAACAAGGAACAGTTTTTATTGACATAACTTTTCCTATCACATATATAAGGCCATTGTGGTATTCTATTTTGTAGCTTTACAAAAATCTAAATTCATTTTAGGATAATATAATACATAAAGGTCATCTTATTAGAATAATTCTCAAATTCAAATATTACTTATTTTCAAAGGAGGCTGGAACATTTGAAGATACAGAGTCCATGGCAAAATAATTCTTTTACAGGCACACCCTTTCTGACTTCCTTGCTGGTATCTGATCGGTTCAGGTGCTATTCATTACCAGGTACTCTTATCTCCATAACTAGCCCCTTTCCTTCTGTCTCTATCACCTAGTTTTTATTTTCTATCTCCACTGTCTTGAATCCTCACTCCTTTCTTTCTTATTATTGCCTCCTTTTTAGATTATTTGAAGTTGTGTCATTTATATTTCTGAGGTATTATACTAACTCCCTTACGGACACTCTCATTTCTGTTTTATCTAGTGTTAGTCTGTTACTCATACAAATATTCAAAATATGGGTGTCTGCATTTTTGTGCTTTCATTTCGGGAGACATGCAAGTTAATAACTTTTCTTAATTTCATGCAAAAGACAGTAATGACATGGTTTGTTTGCCCACATGGTTTCACAGTACCTATAACCCACTTATTCTCCTTGTGACTGCACTCAAATGTTCTTTTTGTATAAAAAGGCCCATTGTCATTGGTTCCGTGTTTTTTTTTTTTGAGTAATTACCTTAGAAATATAAATGAAAATTATTGTCTTAATATTTAAAACTAAAGGAGAGTTCTTTTCTTTTTCTTGTCATGGACTATAACCTTTTCACGACCCTGTCTCTACCTAACTGTTCAGTTTTATCTAGTAGTGCTGCAATTTTGGGGGTTACTTTCTCTTCTTTCAATTCCTTTAACGTTGAATTTCTCAAACTAGGCTGCTTATATTAAGTGGCTTTATGTGCATTCTAAAATGCCCAGGATGAATTCTGGCATCTACCCGCTGAATGCCAGGTTTTTTTGCCTTTCTCTCTCAAATGCACATAAGTACACATTCTGGGTAGTGACCACCAGAGATGTCCTTAGGCAATGTTAAAGTTCTCTGGAACATAAGTCTTGGTCTTGCTATGACACGTAGCTTTAATATACCAAATATTCCTGCATTTGAACATGCCCCAAAGAGTTATCTTACAAAGAAAGCAAATAAATACCTGTGTTAGACGCTCTGCATGACTGGATTCTTCTACAAATCAATCTTGATAAGCCTCATTTATTCTGTACACCTTTGTTGTCCACCCTAGTCTAGAACTATATCATTCATCCTACTCTTTAGGATGAGATGTCATCATTTTAAAAACACTTACTCCCATACATAATTAGAATTTTTATTTACTTTCATACACCTACTTAGCATGGCATTACAGCTAGGTTATACTACAACACAGAATGTAAGTTTGACTCATTATTTGGTTAGTTTGTTTCACTATTTTATTCTGAGGTTGTGGTGCAGGCCTAAGGGTGGAGGCATTGAGCACCTATGCACTGGATAAATTTTATGGTAGGGTTGACCTGAGTTCAGTTCAGAGCAAAACTCCTTAGTCACATTGTAATATTGGTACTACAGATTTCACTTTAGACCCACTCATTTCCTCAAAAAAGTAACTCATTCAGACATAACTTCAGATATGGAAAAAATTACACCTAAGTAGTCTATTCTTCCTTATATTTTAAAAACAGCAGCAACAAAGCTATATTTTCTTTAAATAAGTTTTCTTTAAATTGATGTGATATTTAATATTTTCATTCCTTGCTTATTAATCTAATTAGACAGAAAACACAACAATATCATAGGAACAGAATATCCACCTGCTGTTAAGTATATTATGCATTTCCCATCAGCTTCCTAAATAGTTAGTCACAATTTGCTACGAGATTCAACTATTTGTTCTCAGTTTTATTTTCCAACATCATTATTAATTTGCATTTGTGATGCATACTATTATTCGACTGGGGGAATTGGCATACGTATGTGTCACGATTGACTGTGTGCTCTCCCTGTCCCACCCTCTCCCTCTCCCCATTCTCTGTGCTCTGCCTGCTTCCTACCTTCACTTTTATTTTTCTCACTACCTTATCCTTTGAGTTTCTCCTATCAGATAAACAAAGCGATAGGTACCCCTCTTTGTCTGGTTCATCTCGCAAAGCATGATGGTCTCAAGGTGCATTCGTTTTGCTACAATTACTTCACATCTGTCTTCCATTACGGCACAGTAGTACTCCATTGTGCACATAAACTACATATTTTATGTTTTATGTCCATTCATCTGCTTATGGACATATCAGCTGCTTCCAGATGTAGCTGCTATAAACGTGGATAACCATGTATCTTTGTTACATGATTAACTCCTTTTGGGGACACTCAGAATAAGTATACCTGAGTCAAATGGAATAATTATTTTCTTTTTTTCCCAAAAATCTCCATACTGATATTCATAATGGGCTGACCAGGGTCTAGTCCTGACATTTCATCAGTTTTGCCTTTATTGTTTTTTTTTTATTATTATACAGAAGCTTTTTAATTTGATGTAGTTCCACTGCTGATTCTTGGTGACATCTTTCATCCATCGATGTTTTGTTGAGAAAGTCCTTGCCTATGTCTGTGTCTTCAAACCTTTAGCATGTTCTATTTTCCAGCAGGTTCAATGTTTCTGTTTTAATATTCATGTCATGTGTCCATTTTTATTTGATTTCAATATGAAATGAAAAATGTGGGTATAAGTTTATTTTTTCTGCATGTAGAAAATAAATTTTCCTTCCTCTTCTAGTTCCAGAGTCTATTTTTTTTTTCCCTCTGAGATGCTCTTTTCGGTTTTTGGAAGAAAAGATGGCTGAGGTGCTGTGTGTCACCTTGGTGTCTTGAGTTCTCCTTTGCTGGTCCACCTGTGTGTTTTCACTTATACCATGTGGTTTTAAATCAGTGTTATTTTGTAATAAAATATATCCAGTTGGGATTCCTAATTTTTTCTTGTTGCTCAGGGTTGTTATGGGTATTCTGAGCCCAATGTCATTTCATGTATATTTTAGAATTACCTTTCCTAGTCCTCTGAAAAATGCTAATGACATTTTGTTTCATATTACATTAAACTAATTATTTATTTTGATAATATAGCTATTTGAGAATATTACTTCTGCATATCCAATAGCAGAGAATGTCCTTCTATATTCTAATGCCCATATTAGTCTCTTTTCAAAGTACTATAGTTTTCATTATAAAGATCTTAACTTCCTTAAGTTGATGCCTAGGTATTTAATTTCTCTGGAGGCTAATACAAACGAGAATATTTTCAGATTACATTCTTGGTGATTATATTGTTGATGCTATTGACTTCTGTGTATTGATTTTGGATATAGCCCTTTTGTTGCATTTGTTAATTTTAAGGGTCTTTGGTCAAGATTTGAATCGTCATTAAGCAAATATTAGGCAAATGTAGAGGATGATATTACCTTTAAATTATCTATCTATCTATCTATAATTATATATATATTATAATTATATATATATATATATATATATATATATATATATATATATCCCTTTTATTTTATTCTCCTACTTGATTTTGATTTCTTTGCCTAAGGTGGCTGAGGTTTCAAGTTCTGTACTGAATGGGAGTGTTGAGGTTGGATTCTCTTACCTTGTCCTAGCTTCAGGGAAATGCTTTCAGTTTTTCCAGAGTTAACACAAGGTACACATTAGTAAGAAAATGATTCTTAAATGTATTTAATTATCCTCTAATTTGAAAATAATACCTTAGAATATCAATGATACAGCATTACAAAATCTGAAAATGGTTTATGTTTTAGATTATTTAAATATGACTTTAAATAAATAGTCTATGTGAAAGTGTCCTTAATTTCCTTCATGAATATAAGTTTTAAGCATACACATTTTATCTTTCAATAATAAATGCAATCTATGCTCAAATGGCATCCTTTATAAAATCAATATTCATGAAAGACATTGATTTATTAAGTGGGAAGCTTGAGTTAATCTTATTAAAGAGATGCAGTAGAATTAATAGTCTTATTTCCACTTTAAAAACATTTGGTTTACTTTCAAAGTAGTATTAAGTGAGCTTAATATCTCCTATGTATACATTTTATTTTAATTTTTATTATTTATTGGCTTATTTTTTGATACAATTTCTGTTGTATAGCCTTCAAATTCACCCTGTAGTCTAGGGTACAGCAATCCTCTTGTCTAAGAATGCTGGAATTACAGGCACGTGACACCAACATGGCTAGTGTTTTTGTTTTTTTTTTGTTTGTTTGTTTTTTTTTTTTTTTTAATACGGTGCTGGAGAAAAGGGAGCTTTGCCAGTGTTAGGCAAGCATCTGAACTGCTGAGCTATGTCCCCAGCCCAGAGAATAAATTTTAAAGCATTACTCATTTTCATTTTGACATTAAGTTGTAATGCGAATAAAGCTACACAAAATAAGTATGTGCTTAAATAAGATTAATATAAGATTTAAATCTGACCAAAGTATACAGATTTCTTTGTGTGATATTGCTTATATATCCCTTAATAACTGTGAGGAGAATAGAACTTCAATCACTAGGAAAACAGGCAGGCAAAATGCTACAACAGCATTTGGGAAAGTGTTAATTTTAGCTATGTAATGACAGCAGAGTGGTTGGGTAAAACATGCCTGGACATTTTGTCTTCAGTACAGCCTTCTATGCATAGCCTACTAACCGTTAGGTGTAGTTTCTGAAAGTTAACCATCATTCCTACACTACTAACTTGTGTAGGCCAAAACCTTGATTCATAGTGAGGAAAATAGAGTAATGGAAATACGTGAGGATTGCTAATAAAGGTCAATAATTTTGTAGTTGCTGAAGTAAACTGTGGCAGTAAGATTGAAATGACCAAGTACTAGCCACGATGAATGCAGGGCAGTAAAACAACCTCAACTGAAGCTATTTTTTTATACAAAAGAGAAAGTATTAATTTCTTTATCAGAAAAATCAATATTTCAACAGACATTACAGAACCTGTTCTTTAATCCTTTATTCATTGAGAAAATGGAGCTTACATTTATGTGGATATGTAAATGGTATGTCCACGAGCCTCTTCTGTGACATGATAAAGGCACAGAATCGTCTTTGGTCTTATTCATGAACTGTGGAGAAAAAATATAAAAACATAAAATTAATTGTAGTTGGTCTACTTATTTCAAGTTTTTTTCTGCAAGTGATGAATCACGACTTTTATCCTATTTCCAATTTAATTCAACTTGCTCTAATTTCTAGGTCTTTTGAATTCTTATGTAAAGCATTCTATCATATTATATTCTTATATAAGCAACTCCTACTTTATGTACATAAATTTTTAAATCAACTCAATACTAACTGTTCAAGTTTCTGTATAAAACTACTCAGCTACTAGTGAATTGTTCTCATGAAAAATATTTTCTACTGTAAATTTCTTCCTTTTGTTTATCACTAAAAGTGACTACTACATCATTTGCCACTCTTGGGCATGATTTGTGTGTGCATACCTATTCGAGATTGTCCTTGGCTGTCAGTCTATCTTAGAATGACTCCACTCTAGAAAAGAGTAAGGGCATAAAAGAACTTCCAAAAACATAATCTAAACTCACAGTGAATTGTATCTATCTCACACAGAATCTTGGCTACTACTACAGTAGTACCCAGTAATTGTTTAGTGTGTGTTGACTTATTGACAGCAACATAGGTATCCATACATGCTATTTTCTTCTCTAATGCAGTAACATTTTAGCTTGTGGTCTCTTTGAGAAATGAGTAAGGAACTACCTGAGGAACATCCCTTATCTAGTCTCATTGCTCAGTTGTGTTACAGTTTTCGAGTGACATCTTGTCTCACCATTGTCTTAGATTGATGCTGCAAGAAAAGCAAAACTGTGAAAGACTGAGAAACTTGCGTATACAGTGACAAACTCCATTCTTTTGCTTTATATGTGTCACTTATGAAATCAATGATCCATCTGCAGGCATGAAGGAGGATATAAGAAACGTTTTTCCAACATTCATGCTAAATCCTTTTTAAATATTATATTGGATTTTCATTTAACTTTTTTGCTCTTCAACAACAAAGTGCATATGAATGTTTGAGCAAAGAATAGAATGAGCAGGTGGATGAGAATGAGGGTGAAATGGTGAAGCCACTAACTCTTGCCAAGGTTTATTAGGAATGCCTTCAAACACTCTTAATTCCATGAGAGCTGGGTTTAAAAATTCACAGGCAACGGAGGCACTGATGCAGAACACAGTATAAAAGTATCCTATCCCAAAGCTATCTATTTTAGAATTTTCACCTGCATGAAATTTCAGTTTTTATCCCATTATTAACACATCAATATTAGTTTATACAGAGGAGTGTGCCTGTGAGTTACTACGTTGGCTTTTCATATTTCATTTAGGTAGAAAATAAATAAAGAAGACAATTCTTCCTCTAAAATCACAATTAAAATTTAATTATCAAAGGTTAATGTATTGGTTACCTGGGTGAAGTCTAAGGATAAATAAGCATTCTATTTTAACTGGGTAATAGTCCAATGAAAGTATAAAGTTACATTGGCAATGAAAGAGGGGGTGAGAGGTGAATAAGGTGGATTCCAACTTCTCCACCTTTCAGAACTTCCTATGGCCAATCTTATCTCTAGAAAAAAATATTAAGGAAGCTGAGTATCGGATTGCTGTAGTCTCGTTAAAACATCAGACTTGCCTCATTCATCAAAGCAATGTTTTTAAGACTTTGAAAATGTGTTCTTAATATGATCTCCAATATTTTTACTTTAATCATCATTTTACATTGCCTCTTCCTCTTTTCTCGTGTCTCCCATAGTCTATATTAGACAGTATATATTTATGTGATTGTTTTGTTATACACCTAAAGCTTATATAAGTACAATTGATATAAAATAAATGTGACTGAATATTGACATTGATATGGATGTACAAACAAATATGCATTGACAGATGGACAAAAGCTAAATGCATTAGAATATTTGTACTTACACATGTATGCATATTAAAGCAAGAATAAATTCCTATATGATATTGAAACTAAAACATATTGGAAGAAGACTTCAACGGCATTATTAAGACTAGGAATAAAAAATAAATAAGGCTTTGTTTGTCCATAAAATTAAAGTAACATTCTTGTTATATTTTTTGAAAGACCAATACATTTTTTTTCAGATAAGGGAACTCAGCCTGGATTTTTTTTTTTTTTCCTGAGTATCTCTGAGTGAAGCCTTGAAACAAATTTTCTGTATGAAGGCACGGAATATGGGAGTGCCATCTGTGAGTGTGTGTTTCTTGCCAAATCTTTCCTTGACTGTTATTGAAAGATTACAGGACTGATCTTGCTTGAGAGTGGCTGGTGGGACTAAAAGTTAATCCTCATGAACATCAAATGAAAATGCTAATTTTAAACACTTAAAACTTCTATCACCAGATTAGCTTTATAGCATAACTTACTCCTACACATTTTACATTTTAAAAGCTGGGCATACATTTTCTCTCTGCTTTCAGAATGGTGGAAAATGAAAGCAGTCAAATTTCTTCAATTGTGCGCAAAATCTGTGAGCATCTGTCACTCAGGGGATAAGATCAGGACTCCCCCTACTGGCGATGCGCTGGCTCCATTTGGATCAAAATTGGAGTAAAACTCTTTAAGAAACACTGACAGTTAAAAGAACAACTTAACATCATCCAATCCAGGTTTCATTTCATGTATAAGAAAATTGAGGCTCATGATATTAATGGAATATTAGCTGCATTTTTCTCTGATCCCCTTATTTCGAGGGTGGAAGGGTCCAGCCTAGTTTGTGAACAGTATGGTAGCTTCTCAGAAAAAGAGAGCAGGGACACTGAGCACAAATTTGTGTCTTATTCTGAACATATTTCAAACAAAAATAGTATGACTCTAAAAGTTTTTTTTTTTTTTCTCTTTTTCCGTAGTAGCGTTCATACAAAGGGTCTTCTCACTGAGCTATATGTAAGGCCTTTCTTTATTTTTTGAGTCAAGGACTTTTTAAGTCACTAAATTGTCCAGTTGACAGCTGAAATTTAAAATCCTCTTGCCTCAGCCTACTAGCGTGCTGAAATTAGAGATATGAGCCACTAATCCTGACTTCACAGATTCTGTTAGTCAGGAAATGCTTCAAGGTAGTGCCTGTTCCTTTATCTTGAAAGTTGTCGTTCCACATAGCTACTTGTCAGGAGAAATTTGTACTTGGTGTGTGTAGTCACACTTTCTGAGTAAACAAATCACGGATTTAATCATTTTACCCTTATTTTAATTTTATCTTTGCTTTACTAGTGTGTATTATAGCAAACGTTAGTATTTACCTAAAAGTACTCGCGTCAATTGAAAAGTTTTGTCACTATTTTTAATTTCACTTGCTATAATTATATTCTCATCAGAATTCTCCCACATAATCCATTTCTTTCACTTGTTTTTTCTTTATAAACTAATTAGCACAATTCACTGAAAGTTACTCAAAAAGAATATTTCATAATCTTTAATACTTTTGCTGATTTCTTTAGAATCTCCTGAGTTCATTTACTTCCTTTTCCGAACTGAATAGTGAACACTGTTTTTCACTACTAAATATTCACTTTAAAATTCTTGTTTGTAATCGATCAATGATTCTTTGCCTGACCCCTACAATTATTATTTCTGATAACCTTTTACTTCCATTCACCAAAATTACGAAAACTGTTGCTGAGTTTTAAGGCAAGCACTTTCAAAATTAATGAAATTAGTTTTGGTGGATACACATAAACAATAACATGATTTTTATGACAGTAAACAATAATATGATTTTCATGGACTATAAGGTCAAGAAAAGATGTAGGGCACAAAAATTCTACTTTGGCTGTAATTCATGGAATTTTCAGAGGTAATTAACAATGTAACATACATAAATTCTGATATATATATATATATATATATATATATATATATATATATATGTATAGTATTTGTATTTCATAACTTACACAAATGTATGGCGAAATCTAAAGGCATAAAGCATTAATGCTATCAGAATTTCATTTAATTTAACAAAATTTGGTTCAGTAGCTACTTAAAAATGTTTACAAAGTATGTACAACACACACCAGGCCTGTAACCTTGGCACTCTAGGAGGCTGAGGCAGGAGGATCACAAGTTTGAGCCCCGCGTGGACTATTCAGTAGCCTAATAAGACCCTGTCTCAAAATGAAAAATCACGGAACCAGTCAATGGGATATAGTCTCATGCAAAGGATTTACATTCAACACCATAAAAATAAAAAAAGAAGCTTGTATATATAGATCTTTTACTCTCCCAGCTACAGTTAATAAATAGAATTGATAAGACATATATGTAATTAACTGACTACAAGGAAAATGACACATCCATTTAATACTATAAAAATTAATGTAAAGTGATAGGAGTTGTGTGAAAATTACTCTTCGATTTAATACAGACAATTTTGAATATACCAAGGTAGAGAGGGCAGCAGGTCGTGGGTACATGTGGGTCACTGTGAGATGTTGCCACGGAAGATTTATGATTTTTGACTTCATACTGGGCAACTGGATAAAACTCTTCAAGACAAAATAAAACAGGACTGGGGATGAAGTTCAGTGTGCAAACTTTGAGATCTAGCCTCTGTATCCGAAATAAGTAAACAATAGATAACAGAACATAGAGTTAAATGCCAAAACTCAAATTGGTCAATTGCAATCTGCAGTTAAGACTTTTTATTTATTATAGTTATTTTTCCCTCCTACACATTATTTGGAAAAATATCCCTGGGAAAAAATATGATATGCAAATTCATTTTACATGACTTGTTAGTGCTTAATAAAACCAAACTAACTAGTTAAAGCTTCATAATCTTTTATTTATTTATAAAAGTGTCGATTGAGGTAAAATGCAGAGAAGAGGCTTTCAGCCAGAAAAAAAAATTAAAACATATCAAAATAAATGCTACATACATCTTCAAAATGAGTTCACAATATGGAAGTAAAGAATAAAAAAAGTCTCTCAAAAACTATGATGAATGGTTCCAACGTGACACTTAGTGAGGAGCTGTTTTTCTTGTAGAGTAATAGAAATTTGTGAGATTTTATACATGCATACATTCAATAAATAATTTTATAATGATCTTGGATGTCTTTCTCTTGTGAAGGTAAGCTTATTACAATCCCTTCACAAGACAAAAATCAAGCATTAAAACACAAGTGGACAGCGCTCTAGACCTGAGCTTTTGAAGACTGGACGGGGAGGGGGAAGAGTCAAAAGATCATCCAAATTGTACTCTTTTCAACTCCCTATCATTCTACTTAGTTGCAAAACCCCATGTTTGTTAACATTTTTCTCTCTGCTGGACATGTCTTTTCTCTCTTGTCAACAATGTTTTGATATGTTTATCGAAGAGAAATACTTCCATCTTTCTGAAGGCAGCCAAAATCAGGCTTAAGATGAATATAGATAACTGATTTCATTTAAAAGTATTGACCCCCAAATTTGATTTTTTATTTTTTTTGAAACCCTCATCCTATTTCTATTATTATTAGTACAGAGTCTCTAGGATAACAATGCACTGATCAACTGGAATGAAGACAAGATATTTTTATCTGAAATATTTTTTCATATAACATGGTAAAGAATGGATAGACTGTGAAAATCATACTATTAATAAAATGAAAATAACAAACATTTCTTCTCTTTTTTCACTTTCCAAAACTGAGCATATTAATTTGTGGTTTTGAATATTTTTTTCAATCTTTTTCCATTAAGATACACTGCAATTTATATATGTGTGTCCCAGATGATTATGTTTTAAAGAAGAAAAACAACCATTATTTTGTAATTTCCTATCATCTCAGTTACTCTCAGTAACTTTAATATTTTTCCCCAGTGACTATCACTTTCATTAGGAACATTTCAAAAAAATATAGGTTAAAGGTGAATAAAACTAGGACTAAATATAAAGACATATAAACATATACAATTACACTTAATATTGTTAAGTATGAGATTTGGAGACTTAAAAGTCAGAGATGTGTCCAGTGATCTAAGATTATTCGGGACAAAATAGTCCTTTTGTTGTTCTTATTTGTTTGTTTGTTTGTTCTTGGAAATGGAGACCTAGATGTGTGTTGGAGAAAAATAGCACAGGTAATCATATTATCTACCAAACATTTATGCAATTTAGCGAGGTACTAAGTACATTCATATTTCCTTGGAATTAAATTAGAAATCTAATTTCTTTGAGTCAATTATAAACCGATAGTGCATGTTTTAGTATCAGCTTTAGAGAGTACTTATGCCTACATATTTTAAAAATCTATTTTGTGTACAAAATTTGTTCATTGCTGACAGATCACACCAAGATAAAATATACATTAAAATACAATATATTATGGATAGCAGGGCTTATGAAATGCCTCTATTGTTATTTCTCTATGGTAACAAATGAATAGCAGAAAACAGTTTTTGTCAGTGTCATAAGTATACATAGGAGATATTAAACACTTCGTTTCCTCAAGATATCATTTTAGATACAAGGAATACATCCAGATAGGCATAGAGAGTTATTATTAGCTGTTCCCAACTAATGTAAGATAAAATAGTTGAAAATTTGCATTTTAAATTATAAATGGGCAGTGGGAGGCTGGAGACACATGCATATTATCATTAATACATATTATAAATTTAAAAATGTTTTGTAAAACAATATGCAAAAAGAAAATATGGTTCACTATAAGGTGTTTTGATTTTTCTCATGATACTATAGGTATTTTTCTTTAAGAATAGGGTGATGTGGGAGGAGGAGCCATTGAAGTACTTTACAAGACTGAAATATACAATAAAGCTATCATTGTGTCTTTATATTTACTATGCCATGTACACATTACTAAATAATGCCTCAAAATTGACTCTCATAGAAATCTTCAGTGGAGAAAGAAAACTAATTCAAAGAGACTCCTTCACCTGCAACAATAGAAACAACACAAAAGATTAGATAGGCCAAATGGATTATTAAAGAAAATAAACAAGACATTAGTGCCTAATAAACTCAGATGTTTGTTATCAACATCCAGAATAGGAGCTGGCTGGGCATAGCTAGTGGTTAAAGTGCTTTCCTAGAATTTGCAAGACTCTGGGTCAATTTGCCAGAACCACATAAAAATTAGCCAGGAGGGTGGCAGACTTCTGTAAACTCAGAATTTAGGTGGCTGTGGCAAGAGGATTGCTGTGAGTTCAGGTACAGCTTGGACTACAAAGCAAGATCCTGTTTCAGAAAAAAAAAAAAATCAAAGCATTGACTAAGAGTAGTAAGAGAATGATGTTGTTATAATTTTTCCTGACTAGCTTCACCTCTATAGACCATTCTGAGTCAACTTCACAGTGATAGAAAAGTACACGATAGAAAAAATCAGGTTCAAGTCTCATATTCTTTTTCTTTTCTAGTACTGGAACATTATATGACCTTGATCTACTACTATTCTGAATCATCTTACAAGTTACTAATTTTCTGTCTTAGGTAGTCTTCTCCCTTCTGAGACAAAATATCAGACATCTGAAACTTAAGGCAGGAGGATCTACTTTAGGTCACAGTTACAGAAGGGCTCACATCATCCATTCATGGGCAGCTGGCAATGGTGGAAGCACATGGCAGAGGCTGGAGAGCTGCTCATGGCATTGCAGAAATAATTCAAGTGAGGCAGAAACAAGTTCAAGCCTGTCGACTCAGGCAAGGCCAGAGCCTTCCCGGGAAGAAGCTACAACCGTTTCTTCTTCCCTCCTCCACTCACTTCAAGCTGCCGGTGGCTGGGCACCCCTCCTTTAATTTGGGTGGGTGCCCTTCACTCGTTTCCTGGTTTACAAATCAACAATTCACACTTGAAATCTGTGTTCTACACACCCCCAGCCTCAGGGGGTTGACATAATCCCTTTAGATCAAACCCAAACATCTGCCCCTTCCAGTCGGAACCCACCTCCCAAGAGCACACTGTTCAAACTATCTCACTACATCCAAGTACATGAGGCTTTTGGAGAACAATTCAAATCCAAGGTGTGCCACCTTCCTAAACTTTAATATTCCAGTTGCTAATGAGGAAATAGAATAGCATCTACAGCAGAGAGTTGTTATTGATAATAAATAATTTGGTTATAGAAGCACTTTACCACAGTCCTGTATACACTAAATTATTGATACTATATTTTATTCAAAATAGTGAATAGTACTTCACGATGTGTGATGACATACTGCATTTTTCACATTACTTACATTTCTAGACATACGATCCAAATCCACAAGCACTTTAACAAGTACATTCTAACTTCAGTGAGCAACCTATCTGAGAGAGTTGTCTATTGTACAGATTCCATTTTACAATACAATTACATTGGTTGCTAGAGCAAAAAATAAGTGTAAAACTTCTGTTATATTCTTAAAGGTTTTCACTTGAATGGTGAGAGAAGTTTCTGCATGAATATTTCCATTGCGTTTATTCTTACATTTTCCTACGAGGAATAAGATAAAAGGTTAATTAGCCCCCCTTAGGAAAATCAATTGAACAGATTTGGTGTCTCACGGATCAAAAATGGTACTTTCTGTGCGGATGAGCTGTGCTCTGGGGCTGGAAAATTGTTCAGATTCTATTCATTGGTATCCTGCTACCGATAAGTTTATAGTTGGGAATCATAATAGCATCAATTCTTGTCATTACATCTGTATAACTTTTTATATTTATTTTTGAGCACAACTTATAAATGTTATTTGGATATGTTCAGGCTACATTGCTGCAAACTTGTTGGCCAGAGCAGACTCTGGGAGCAGCATCTCCTCAAACGATGGGATGTTGTTAACATGATCCAATATCATAAAGTAGAAGGACTGTGGGAATGAGTACATTATTCGATCTTATATATTATGAAATATGATCTGTCTGAAGTGATTTTTTAAATGCCATAATTATAGGCAAGGTAAGGAACTGAAGACAATAGTACCATGCTACTTTGTTTAAGGAACTTACCTTATTCTAAGGTATATTACAAATTATGGCAGTGTGCTCCTTCAAATAAGGAGAAATTCCTCTGAGTTCGATTTGTATATTTGCGACATGCTAGTGTTGCCTCTCCAATCAAAAAATATTTTCTAAAATTACCTTTTAGTGCTTTCATATTAATGTGTTTTACTAGAAGTTTAATGGTGTAAAAGTCTAAGGAGACTGTCATGATTAGTGTCTGCAGAGGCTTTTATAGCTTGACATTAGGAAACTGACTTAGGGCTTTGCTATTAGCTTTACAAAATGTTTTTGTGCTTAATCGTTGTTTTAAGTTTTATTACTGTACATCATTCATCTATTTAATGGTTTTCACCTTTCTTTTGGAAATTTTCAGTCACTTATCTAGCATACAGGCCCAGACACAGATGACAGGGTGAACAGAGGGGTAAGGAACTCCTAAGAAAGAGATGAGTATGTGAAAAAAATGGAAGATAGGGCATGGATGGGCTTTGGTGCCCCGAGTCCTATGTTCTTAATATGTTACAGAATTTTGCATTAATGCATATATATGCATATAATGACAACTTTTAGGTTTTAAACATGTAAATTCAGAAATAATGTCTCATTTTCTTACATTTACAAGAAAATTCACCTTAGTATTGCATCAATCCCCAGCCCAATAAGCATTAAATATTTCCTTTTTCCATTTTTTCTTACTAGTAGATAAATAGATCTTTTCTCTAAAGTATCCTTTCTTTCTTTTTACTTTATTTCTTTTATTTCTTGGCAATGCGGATCAAATCAGGGCATAACATGCGCCAGGCAAGCACTCTACCACTGAGCCACAACCGCAGATCTGCATCTTTCATTTTCTCACCAGTGTTATTGGTCTCCTGAAATAAGGTGTACTTTGCCAGTTTTCACCCAAATAATCTCCTCCCTCAATCTCTGGGTCGCATTATGCAAGTGCAGTTCTGAACACTATTTTTTACATTTTTATAATTTTATGACTTCATGAACAAGTAGATTAAAATTACTGTAAATAATTGTTCAAAATGCATTTTTATGTAACTATTTGCTGTGCTCATTATAACCTTTATGGATTCCTAGGTGTGAAATCTGAGGCAGAGAATGTGAACTCCTCACAGTGTTCTTACTCCCCACTTCCAAATAGCTTATTGATTCTATGTTCAACTCCACATGACAATCATTTCTTCTTTGAAAATATACATGAAGATTATCTCTCTGCATATTATACATGTGCTGTTTTTATTTCTCATTTATATTTCAGTGGATATTAGATTCTCTCGAAATACTTTCTTTTTATCACTTTCTAATATTTGCTATGTATTTTGTGACAATATTTAAATTTTTGTTTTGGAAAGGTTTTACAATGTTCAGATTTTCTGTGGAAAATAGTATAATTTTACATACTTACTTGCACACATAAAATTATTTTTTAAACAAAAGCTCAAACTTTTAAAGATATTGATCTGAGAAAAAAATTACAGGGTTGGAACGGATGATAAAAATCATATACATTATGGTGCCTACCTTCAACTAAAGCATTTTTAAGAGAAATGAATCTCTTTCAGCATTTAGTTATGTGATAAACTATAACAATACAGAACAAAATACCTAAAACTTTCAGTATGAATTGAATTTTTAATTTTTTTTGACTATTGTATGGGGTGTGCTCTGATATTTAGCATCTGATCACAGGATGAAGTTGTGTTAATACCCAGGTAGGACATCACAATTATAAATAACTTTTGTATGTTCACATGCATGGTGTGATGATCATTTTGACTCAGGTGTTGTGAAGCTTTTGGGTTCTGAACCTACAGTGAGAAGGCAGTCCTTCTATCCCAAGATAATAATGGGAACATAAGTACAAGTTGTTTTACAGGATTTTATGTTTCTATTTACATACTCAGTTGTATTATGAATTTAAATGTGCATTGAATAATTAATACAAATTACTAATTCGCTGGAATACGTGGTTCAAATATACAAAACCATTATGCTGTTAAAGACACACCTTAGGGGTAAGATTTTTGCATTAATAAAAATCACAATGAATTTCAAACAAAGTCAGACACAAGATACAAATTGTTCATTGTGGCATTTGGTCAATATTTTGGACAGTAAGAGGACACATTCAGGAGGATTAGTCACAACTTGTTCTATGGAAGTTATGGACCATTTTGAAGGAGGTATGAATGAAGCAAATCTATACAGACATATAATCATACATTAGATACATTTCGTATGGGTGAGCAGAGATACCATTTTTAATGCTGACAGGGATTTCACCTCTTTATTTATAGTTTTGTTGTTTACTGTGTTGTAGTTATTTTCAGTCTTGTGTTACTATGAGTTATTTTTGTTTCCCATAAGGAAATATCTTTGTACTTAAATATATAAAGTTTTCCATATAAGTATAAATGATATATGTATATAATTGTTGCTCCTTTCATGCCAGTTAAATAATCGAAGAAGTGGGTATAAAAATAATCACTATCATTTATTTCAAAAAATAAATTCTGGGACAATAAAAAAAGAAAGAGAGAATCCATTATGTCCATCTTATTAGATGGTATTTACACAAACATCATGATCTGTGGACTACATAGGCAGAAGTCGCCACTACACTTACATCAGACAGGAACGGGGCCACAAGTGCTAAGAGGAATCCGAGGAGGAAGAATCTGCTATGCTTGTCTAATTTCCCTTTGTAAACACATGAATTTGGACAAGTCATTTTTTTCCCCTATTGGAACTGGAGGGCTGGGCGTGTGAAACTACTGGGACAAAGAGATATCACGTAGATCAAGACCTCATGCCTTGGAAGTATCTGTCACCAGTCTAGAAAGAGGAAATGGTTAAAAAATTGAGGCGAGCAGGAGAAGGAGAGGGAGCCAGAGCACTAGAGCAAGAGCGAGGGCTGCGTGCCAACCTATATAGTTTGCCTTGGGCTTAAAAGTTCTCATTAAAATAGTCAATGATACTATTTCACACTGTGATAGTCCCATAATCCGCAGGGCACCAGGGATGGTAACTTTCTGGCTATGAGAGAAACGTCCTAAAATTTATGCAAATGCATTTTATTACTAAGAACTATGCCAGAAATTGCCATTTGAAGATCCAGTACACTTACTTTTTCATCTCAAGATTTACTTAATGGGAAATATTTCTCATGTTTCTCTCCGCCTCTTCTCTGTGGACTACCTAACTCTGTCAACATCTATTGCTAGAGTTATAAAATGCTGTTTATTTTTTTTTAAATTTTTTCCTGTGTCCTCGTTTAAGTAAAAAAAAGAAAAATCCTTGAGATGCTGAATTTGTAAACTGGCATTTGTATGTTTCAATCTTAGTAGCTTGACTTTCTGAGTCAAAATATTAATAGGATAAACTTTAATTTTTGACTCTACTCCATTTGCATAATTTTTAATTCATAGCTAAAAAAGTCATTTTGCTGGATATTTTAGACTATTTCAGATAAGTTGTTTGCACAAGTTGTGGCAAAATATTCATTCACTAAAATGGATCTCCATTTCTCTTTGAGTTCAGCCTAATCTTTAAATGCATGCATTTGTTAAAAAAAAAAAGACACAACCCTGAATACAGTTTAAATTGGTGAGATATATGTATGTATGCATATATATATATATATATATATATATATATATATATATATATATCTTACACTATTACTAAGGCAGCTTTTCAGAGTTAGTTTTCAAAGGCACATGATAAAAGAAAATTATTTGCCTTATCTAACTTTTTATAAAATTTTACTTAAAATGAGAAATTTCAAAAGAGTATCTAACACCAAATTATTTTCTGCTGATGAGTGAATTATTCAAATATAGTGAAGGCATATAATTCACGATATAAGAAAATGGTCTTGCGGATGGTGATGGAGCTCAGGAGTAGAGCATTTGTGTAGGAAGCCCTGATGTTAATTCTTGGTACTAAAAAAATAAAAAGAAAGAAAGAAAAAAGATGAGATATTAAAAGAAAGAAGAAAATATATAAAGAGCCACAATAGTCTTACATCATAATATTTAACATCGGCTTAATTAACATGATTAACACCTCAGAAACTGTCAAGAATTTGGAGCTGGAGGTATAGATCATCTGGTAGCGTGTTGGTGTAGCACATGGTACAAGCCTAATGTGATGTCATGCACCTGTAATCCCCGCACTCAAGAGACTGAGGTAGGAGGCTTACAGTGTGTTCAAGGCTGGCCTGAGCTACATAGTGAGTATTGCCTGAACTACAGAGCAAGGTTCTGTTCAAAAAAAAAAAAAAAAAAAAAAAAAAAAAACCACTGGTTAAAAATATGGGTGTGTATCTTTGTACAAATCTCTGCCTACATTCTTTTTTGGGAGATGATGAAAGAATTTTTAAAAATCAAACGTTTAATGGTTTAATGTAGATGTAAAGTTCATAGCAATGGAGAAGCAATTATACTGAGGAAAAAAGAATCAAATTAGAGAGCACAATTAGTACGACTTTGCAGTAAAACAAAAAGCCAGTAGATGGCGCTTTTCAGTTATTGTTATATAACCTGTAGTAATGGCTACCATGTAAAATAAAATGTAAGAAAATTAGAAATTAGAAGTTACCTGGAAGAAGCTTGAGAACATCATGCTTAGTGAACTGAGTCAGAAAGAGAAGGTAAAACATCGAATGGCCTCTCTGATATGAGAGTCCCAGAGCACAACTCCTATGGAACTTAAAACGAAAAACAAAGTTAAACAAGGGAGTAGGTCCGGGAGAGAGGGAAGGGTGGGTAGGGGGAGGGACAAAAGGAGAGTGGGGAAGTCCTTGTCACCTTGACAAGATATGTATGTGCACAAAATGCTAAACTTCATTGTAAACCTTAAATTTTGCACTTATACATATCAATAAAATGGGGGAAAAAAGAGAAGTTACATAAATGTTTCTTTTTTGATTAATATTACTCAGTCACTAAATCATTACTTTTACAAATTAAATAATTTAAGCAAAATAGTTGTCAATCATATATATATATATATATATATACATATATATATATATATATATATATATATATATATATATGTGTGTGTGTGTGTGTGTGTGTGTGTGTGTGTGTGTGTGTGTGTGTCCAATTTCTAGTAAGATTAAAAAAAAACTTACTAAGTCTGTTCACTTAAATTTTTGGTGTTTAAGTCCTGATTTTTATATGGTCAATTTTAAATGTGTGTCAGTATTTATTCATATATCTCTTGAAACCAAAATACATGCAATATTCTATATTATTTTTAACCAAAAATGCAAGCAGGGCATTTAACAAAGCTTGTATGTCCTAATTTACTATAAATCTTTAAGATATATATATATATATATATATATATATATATATATATATATATATATATATATCAGAGAATAACTGAGCTCCAGGTACTAAGGAAAAAACTCAAGCGCATAAAGCTGCAAGGTGCTGAGAGGGACCTCACCTCTGGATAGGCATACCTGAATCCAGAAGTAGCTCAGTATCCCTTCTGTGCTTATCTGCCACTGGCCACCATTTCACTTCCCATGATTCATTTGCTACTGTGGGTTGACTCTCATCCTCACCACTCCAGGATCTTTTTTCTTTGAGCATTATAAATAAATTAATAGTGTCCTCATGACGCAGATTGACTAAATCATCACATTATCAAAGAACAAGGGACAGTAAAGCACAGCATAGTGGTGATACCACATGCATGCCTTTGTATTACAATACTTTATTAGGACTTTTATGTTACTACTATTGCTGATACTTTAGTGACTAATTTATAAATCAACCCTTCCTACACATTTTCTATGTATGCATGACGAAGGGAGTAACGCAGAGTTTGGTGTTATCTACCTTTTCAGCCGTGCACTGCGATCCTGAATATACAATCCTCGAATGTTTAGGAAAACCTTACTGACTTCATAAGGTATGGGATATATCTGCCCCACCCTACTTCTATATTTACTGTCCTGAAGGCCCCCAAATTGCTTCCTCAATAATATACATATTAAAAAATAAAAGACCCACTCCCACACTTTATATATAAGAAGATTTTAAACACATTTAGAGAATACTTTAAGCAAATGAGTAAACACCTGCTTTCTACCTTTGCTTAGATTTTAAAACTTAATACCCTAAAGATTGATGAGTATCTCAGCTCACCCACAACAATACATTTTTTTAATTACACACACTTGAATTCTGAATCTCACATTTCTTTCTTTATAAGGGTTAATAGTATTTCCACTCTGCTAATTTTTTTTCTCTCAGTTCAGAGATCATCTGGTAAGCCTCAGTCTACTATAGAATGTAGTGGATGGAACTAAGCAGGACTTTCATTTATTTTCACGTATGTAACTTTTTAATATATGAAGTAACTCCATGTTGGCAGTCATCTCTTTGATTATGAGAAGTTGCTGTCTCAGGAACAGAGCCTATAAAAACGTAAAGTAATTTCCGTCATTTGGCTAATGCTATGGGTATGCCTATCCAGAGGTGAGTTCCCTTTCAGCACCTTGTAGCTGTGTGACCTTGACCACATTAGCTGTAATTACTTGACCTTTTTTGGCTAATCTTTCCAGAGCTGAGGCTACGGTTTCCTCACTTACACAGGGGATGAAGTGGTTTTCCATTCCACTTGATCTTTGTCTACAGCCAGTCCTCATGATGCCCTTCATCAGAATTCAGACAGGCCCTCACGCATTCTAGAGAAAAGTTGCTGTTAATACTTTTAATATACAAAGAACAATCTACCTGCTTACTTTCCGTGGATTTTTGACATATATCAAAAGATTGTTGAGTTTTATTCAGATAAGGACTTTGAAACCCACTTAGGAACTGATGACTACATCTGAGAGCAAAGTTACCAACTCAAACTTCTTTTGTTTATTATCTTATTTTCTTATTTTTTTATTTTTAACGTTTTATTTTATTATTAACAGATAAATAAGATAGGTTGGCATGGTGGCACACAACTTTAATTCTAGAACTATGTAAAGCTGAGGCAAGAGTAACAAAAGTTTCACAAGTTCAACTTTAGAGACTTACTGAGATATAGCTTCATCAAACAAGAAAACAAACAAACAATATGTTAAAGGTACAGCTTGAAGCGAAAGACCTGGGTATCATCCCTACCATTCAAACCAAAAAAAAAAAAAAAAAAAAAAAAGAAGGAGAAGAAAAGAAGAAAACGCTCAAAAACTTACCTGAGATCTAAGTGATTAATTATTTTCTTGACTGTAGTGAAGAATCAACTTATCAAAATTATTACGTATTTGCTGAAATGTGTCACTTGATTATATATATATATATATATATATATATATATATATTACTCTATGATTTATTTTTCTTTAACATAATAACTTTTTCTGTTTTATTTTTGTGGTAGTAAATTGTCACAGCCTTTGATTGAGGGGCTTGTTTTGGTCCTTCCAACAATACCTTCCTCACTCTCATTTTTAATTTAATTGACGATGAATATTTAAAATTAATTTCTTATTAGAATTTACATAGTCATTATGCATTCTTTATTTGCATAAAACGTACAAGTAAACACATTCCAAAATTAAATTGAAGCATAAAAATTATACAAACTCCCCACCTATTGCTATTCGGTAGATTCATGATATGCTTATATGTATTAATGAAAACAAACCCCAAAACACCTCAGACATTTATTTGCATATTACAGCAAGAGAATAACTCATTAGCCAATATTTTTTCTCTACCTTATTTCTGCTTTGTTTGAGATAAGGCCGTACTGTACAAACCAGAAAGAACAACCTTCCCAATCCTGGAGCTGCTTCTATACTTTCACGTTGGACTTTCAGAACCTGACAAGCATTTTTTTTTTTTTGAAAATCCAGACATGACAAAGAAAAAACTGTTGACTAAATTGTAAAAATACATTACATGTCCATATATTTATATAGTTATGTAGAGATAAAATATTATTAGTAATGCAAACAAAATTGTCAAGTGAATTGTGGTCTATGTAGACTTATGCCAGTATAGAACATGATTTGATATAGTAATTAAATTTCAAATACAAATTCTTCAGTCTGTTTTTAATATCTCCTCAAATCTATAGAGTTTTGTGAAATTCTAATGATAAAATTGTCATTAATTGAGTAAAGATAAAATAACAAGATGTTTACTTCAAATTGAGAGTGAAATGATAAATATACATCATTTTTGTGTTGTTACTATGGCAATCCCAATTTTACATTGTTAGAAAGTTCTCTTCTTAGCTCACTTTCCAACAGAGACACTGTTTTCTGTGTCACCTACCATACCCTTTCTAATCAGGTTCCCTTCTCAGTCCGATCAACTGGCCTTCTGAATATTGGCATTCCACAGACATGGATTCATCCAAATAAGTAGCAAAAACATTCAGAAAGAAATTTGTCTTCACCTAATGTAGACAAACTTCTCTCACTGCTATCATTCCATAAGAATATACTGTAATAACCGATTGCATAGCATTTACATTGTTTTAAGTACTCTGAGTAATACTGAGAACTTTTAAAATACATAGCAGTGTATGCACAGATTATATGCAAATACTCTGACATTTCACAAAAGGGACTGAGACTCACATGGCGTTTGGTGTCTGAAGCGTTCCTAGAACCAATGTCTCAGGTTGACTGTATTTCTTTTTCAGAAAAATAGTTTCATGACTTGTCCTTTCTCTATGCTCTGTCATTTTTCATTTACGCTTCCAGAAATTCCCCTAGATATATAGAATAAATTATTGCTGAAAATCTGTCTTCCTCTAACTCATTTTATATGTTGTTTTCAAGTTTTTTATTCAAGAAATCAAATTCAAGAAGGAAAAACTGAGTTAAAAGATTTTTGGAAAGGTGTCTATGGAAAGAATTTTCTGCTTTGAGAATGAGAGGATTATGTTAAAAGCAGAAGTCAAGGGGCCACTTTATCTCTCTCCAGCACGGTGGGTTCTGATTGTACCTGGCATCTCTTTTCATAGACACAGTAGTCTTTCATTAATCTAAATAGATAATTTACATATCAGTGAAGAACAATCTAAGGATACTTAAAACTTTGCATTCTTTTATTAAAGCTAATAAGAAAATAGAATGTTGCTAAAAGAAAGACAATATGAGAAGGTTAAGGTGAAAGAGGACTCAGTGAGTGGAGAGCTTTCAAAAGCAAAGTAGGTCACTGAGACAAGCAAAAACTATTCTATAGATATTTTAAATGCAGTAATTTTTAAAAGATGTACTGTAGCCAGTGATATTTTTTTAAAAAAATAGCATAAAACACAACATACAGAAAAGTATTTGTAAAGTGTATCATTACATGATTTGGCAAAAAAAAAAAAAGTCTTCTCTTGAATGTGTGAAAAACTGATAAGAAACCTTGTCTAAGGATTTCACTTTTATAGGACCTACTTAAGGTCATTGTGTAAAATGGTGGGAAAGGCAAAATTATTTCTCACAGCCAAGTAAAAATAACTTTGGATAAACTCACTTTGAATGAAATAATGCCAAATTCAAAACAAACCTAAGACGTCTTTATGTCGAGGACGGACCAAAAATGGACACATAACAAAAGGGATGTGAGGTTCACCAATTTGAGGCAATAGGAAAATTGAGTGTTTCAGTGTTGTATATAATTACTTCTCTTTGTAGTCAAAAGAATATAAACAGCTCAACTGAAAATTGGTCTTGTTAGAAGAGCATTTAGTACAAAAACCCTTTATCTATCATTCTTCCTACAGCCCCTTGTTCCAACATTCATATGCAAATTTCAAAAAACCTTATGCGTAAGCCACTATTACTTATATATGTATGCAAGGATTTCTTCTTGGGAGCACCATGTTTTTATTCTCCTATCTCATGCCTTGTACTCTGTGAGCTCATTCTAGATTTCCTCGTATCTTATTGTAGACATTTGATATTTCACTTTTCTCACATTCCTTTCCTCTTTTTTACCCAATCTGCTAGCCAACCAACATTACTTCGACAAAACTGCACTTAATATGTTTCTCCCTCATCCCTGGACTATTCAAAAATTCTCTCCTCTGTAATGGAATGCGCATATTTCCTTTTCTCTTTCCTTCAGGCATTTACCTTTCAGTTTGTTTCCGACAGGACAGTATTATATTGTATGCAGCACAAATTGTGACACTTTTTCTTCTGAGTTTGTCTACCTGACCTTTCTGACATTAAATATCAAGGCTATTTTTTGGCTTTCTAGTCTACTAAAAATGTGATGCAAATACCTGGATTGACCGTACAAAGCCTACCGGAAATGACTTTTTCTTTCCGGTGAGTGACCTCAGGCTCCACTATCTATTGTCTTCCTGGTTTTTCTAAGGTTATTCATTGAGTGTTAGAACCTACCCCAATGTAGAATGAGAGGTGCTCTAGAACCTTATCTTAATTATGTTTGCAAATGAAACAGTTCCTTATAAGTCTACATTCTGAGGTTCTGAATTGGATTCAGAGCGTCTGCTATCCATCCCTCTAAAGGTGCTCATTTGTGCATTGAGTGGTAAGCAACAACCCTGGAAAATATCAGGGGCGATTTTTTTTTCTTTTCATATAAATGAAACTGTTGATGTGGTAGACTTCTGTGGAACCTAGAGCTAAATTTAAACCACAGGGCTAACAGCTTTGGTGTTGCTTTAATAAGAAAGTCATTAATCAGTTGAAGGAAAGGACTGATTTCTCTCGTAAAAGATTCTTGAGTGTGAGGGATCCAACCTTTTCATTCAGCCCCTATTTCATTTCTCACAAGAAAATAAAGGTTTAAACCAGAAATATGCAATGGATCTGTTACTTATTTAACTGTAGAAAACAGGAGAAACTTTAATTTCTACTATTACAGAAAATATAACAACTTTTGTATCCAAGAATTATTTAAAATGTTTAAACTATATAAAGTCTGCAAAGTAGCTAATATAGTGCCCAATGTTTAAGAAACACTCAACAGCTGCACATGAAAATTTTCTCATACAAATAAGGAAAAACCAATATCATGACTAGAAAAAGTCTCATGGAATGCAATTTAAATACATGCTCCATGTTGTATTCCATAGATTTCATTTATTTTTACTCGATGTTTTCCAAATCATCTTGAAAACTAGCATTATCTAATTGTAAATCATGGAATTCTTCCTTTCATTATTTTCTAATATCTATAGATACCAGTATAAGCATATTTCTGTATTTGCTTTATAAACACGAGTAACTCTGAGATCTGCTCTGTTTGTGTGTTTGTGTGTGTGTGTGTGTGTGTGTGTGTGTGTGTGTGTGTGTGTGTGTATTTGATTCTTTGGATTTCAGCCTGTGTTATATAAACTATTTTATAATCACATATTAAGAACTAATCGACATAAAATTTGTAAAGCATTTCAAAAATTTTCAAGTGCTTTTCCATACATGTTTTGCATTTCATCTATTATTTACCTGTCTACCAATCAGGTGCTAGATATGTCAGGGTTCCTGACACTAAACTTTGTTTTGAGAGAAATAATGATAGCTATTCCTATAGTACCTTGGAGGTACACTAATAGAGCACAGAGTAAGTGTTCTAATAGGTCTGTGTACTTACTACAGTAATTTAAAGGCAGGGTGAGGTACAGGACATTGTGAGAAAAAGCACCGTATCAGAATCTATGTTCTGTCTTTACAGAACATAGAAATTGGGTTAAGGGGGGAAACAAAATATAGGGGGATGAAACAGCAGCTTTTGGGGCACGAAGACATAATAAGGCCAGAGTAAAGATTTGCAAGAGAGGGGCAGCATGAAATGGGGATGAGGGGAAAACGTGAAAGTCATTCTGTGGAACAGGAACTTCAGTCATACTGAAGGATACAGGTATGTAACATGATTCTGCCCACATTTCATAAAGCAGCAAATTAAATTGGAGAGGACACATGCATACAGGAGAAGAAGAAACACGCAGGGGATGGACACAGTTACAAGAGACACAAAGAGCTTCTTTGATATGCATGTCAGAAATCAGAAAATTTGTTTGAACTTTATTAGTGACATTGAAAACAAAGGTATAGCTTTAAAAGGCGAGTGAGTAATCGGCATCTCTTTGTATTCATTTCTCAATAAATTTAAGTGATTCACTTCGGCTCATTTGATTAGTAATTATAAATCACCCATGTGAAATGAAAAGATCTCCTTATGGTGTAATATTTTACAATTACAAACTTTAACAGGAGTGGTTTGTGTGGTGGTCAGTGTTAGAAAGTATTAATAATAGTTGAAGTCGTTAAAAAGAGATGGAAAATAGTTATTATTAATTTTGTGAATACAACAAGGAGTCTTCCCAAATTCAGGTAGAAAATTTTAGTTGCGAGGTTAGTCTATCAGAGAGTATTGAGAACACTATAAATTATCACATGTGCGTGGTGCTCTTAAATATGTTTAACACACACCTCAGAACATATTGAGGTACTTCCTGTTATCCTCACTTCACAGAAAGGGAAGAAGAGCCACAAGGGTATAAACAAATATATTGACAATTGTAAGGGGAGATAGAATTAAATAAAGGTTACTGTGTATTGTTTAAAGTCTTAATGTGAAGCGTTTGAACTGATAATGCCACATAAATGAAGTAAGCCTATAATTGGTGGTTATGGACATTATTGTATCTAGTACCTACTAAAACTAAAGATTGTCTTTGTTATATTGTATTGTTGGGCCAGAATATGCAACACCCACGACTCAAGGGAGGAAAGGTTTACTTGAGCTTATATTCTGATGGGGTTCAGTCCACTTGTTGGAGGCCAGTGAGGGCGGAAGAGTTTACAGAGGCCTCACCAGAGGGAAAACAATCTGACCATGAGAGGGTTCAACAGAAATCAGAATGAGTGAGGAAGGAGGAGCTGGCACCTTCCCTTCCAGGCCACACGTCAGAGATCTGTCCCATTTGACCACCACACTTCTTAACAGCACAGAAAACCAACCGATTCGCGCCCCCCAGCATTGAGTCGCCTTTCGAACATGAGGCTTTTGAAGGACACTGTAGATCCAAAGTGTAACAATAAACAAATAAAACAATTTCACTTTGACTATTCTTTAGGTAATTCTTTCTGTGCTCTCCAATAATTTGTGTATCAACAAAAATTAAACTATTTTAACTGAAAATGGAAATCCGTTTATAACTTCTTTTCTTCTGAACACACAGACACAGACAGACAAAGACACGCATACATTCACATGCACGCACGTGTGTGAACAAAAGAGTCATCTCGACCCACAGGTTTGATTTTGTTATACCTGAAAATTATTGTATACTTTTGTCTTCTTTTGTTCCCTAAGCTGAGGGCCTGATGAAGAAAAGCATCTTAATATCTTGGATTATTCCTTGTTTCACAATAAAACTACAGTGAACGTTTAGCTTCCAGGGCTGTGGGTTCCAGCTGCCTGTTTGACAGAGGCTGCTAATAATATAACACATGCTGTATTATCTTGGAAAACTATATTATGCCTCTATTTCCTTTGTTCTAAAGTGAGGCTGAAACCGTAGATACCTCAATTTGTTATGGCCCATATTGAACAGTTTAGATGAGATATGGCTGGCATATAAATTAGTAATTGCCTTCAAACTTGTGGCCAAGATTCCAGGAGTATGCTGTGTGTGCTTTATAGGCGTGTCATATCACACTGACCACCATTCCTCTACTTGTCTGGTTAGGGACGCGGAGGTAACTGCCTTTCTCATTTGTATTCATCTGGCCACATTTGCTGTTCTCATTGAATATTCTTACCCACACAAAACCCAAGAAAAACGCTGACCCTCTCCTTCTCAGGAATTTATGTTTTCTTGGAGGAGTTCCCTCCTAGACGATCTAGTTATCCCTTCTCTGCACACCTCAGCTGTGCTCTAGACTCTAAAATCATCTTTGCACAATGCCAGTGTTAAATATCATTTCTCTTTATTTTCCTCACCCTTTGAGGTACTCTTTAGAAAACGTTGTTCGGTTAACATGAAAGCTTGTATCTTGACAGTAAGTCTCAAATATATCTTCTTGCTAGCAGCCATCTGTCAGCAGGTTGGAGCTGGGTTGTCACTACTGTTAAGCTAAAATGTGCCTTCCGTGGTCTGAAAACCAATTCAACGACAATTGATCTTTCACCCCCTTTATTCCCTTGCACAACGTCACTTACAGAATTGTGTCCCCCCAGATGGTAATGTCATCTCAGCTGTCACTCACCCTCTGCTTGCATGAAAGTCAGGCTGCAAGGGAATTCAGAAGTCTTTGTGATTTGTTTGCTGATGTACCAATGGCTCTGACCTCCACTTATGAAATCTCAGAAAGCTGAATTTTCACCTTTACATGCCTTTCAGTGTACTATTTCTTCTAAAGTACATAGTGACTCCAAGCCTAAAGTACGAGCCAGGGATGTTTAGAAGGAGTAGTTATTAGCACCAGTGGAAAATATATTCAGTAGCAATACAAAGGGAAAAATCATATTATTGTTGTTGTGGTGAAGAAAAATATCAAACAAAAGTTGGAAAATACAGCCATGAAAGAATTTCAGTCACTTTATTGATATAGAAATGTTTTCTTTGCTTTTTCCAGCTCAATGATTTCTTGCAAAGGTTTATTTATTTATTTTTTTTAACAGAAGTGTTCAGGAAATAAGACTTGACAGGCAGCCCATGGATTTTATAAAGGACAAATGTATCCATTTTGTCCCCAGAGATAATAATGTTGCTTAATTTTCTTCTCTGGCGTATCTTCATCTTTTCTGAAAGATAAATTGATGACAAGTAAATTAAATATTAGGCACCTCAACATTTTAGTGTTTTTCTGCTGGTATCCCAAAGCTCTCAATTCCTTGTGAAGATCGAGAAATGGATATTTCTTTATATTCTTAGCCATACAGAGTCTAAGATCAGTAAATCATGTCATATTCATTCTCAAATTATTATCATTTGTTTTATAGCATGCATGTTTTGTGAAGATTGTCTTGTATACATCTCACATATGTTTTTGTACTTTAAATCTTGAATACAGATGGACAGTTGAGTAATGTTTGCTGAATAGTGTCACGTAATTCTAATAAGCAAGGTAAAATATAGACATCCAAAGTCATAGCAACATAAGGAAAAAGATGTCCTTACCTACAACAAAGTGGTTTGACATATAGAGCAGGATTTATTTTTAAATCTAGCTATTTTGGTCATTCCCAATTAAATATATCACAATCAGAAAATTGCATCTTTTGGAGTTGTGATATAACAGCCAGAAAAAACTTTGTGATTCCTCTTTGAGTGTTTGATCTGTCACTCCAGAACTTTTCTTGAGCTTCGTTTATCTTATATGTAATGATTTTTTAAAATAAGTTTACATTTCTCATTGGATGAGAATTAAAAAGAAGAAACAGTTCATCAATTTAGAGAGTTAATCTTCTGGGGATTTTCAATAACAGAATTATAAAAATATTAAATTAAATTATTGAAATGTTTAACTATCATAAATATGACTAAGGGTGGGAAATGAGAATATGGTAAAATCATAATAAAATATAATTGAAAGATTAATAGAGGGAGAACATGGTACAAGAGGACTTAGCAAAACTGAAAAAAAAAAAAATAGCACGGCTACAGATAGCTACTTCCGGTGGCCATGGCATGTGAGTTCAAATTCCCACTCTGCCTGCCCTTGACAGCTCAATGATGTCCTCCATTGTTCTTAATTACTATTTCTTTCTGCGTCTGTTCTTAACTAAAAATTGTAATATCTATTAAACTACCTCATAGTGCTGGCTAGAACATCAAATAAATTATTATATATAAGAAATAAATGCTTAAATAAATAACAATAAATCTCAAGAGTACGTATGTGTGTTCCTTTTATAAGAACATGTAAATTGAACCTTGAAAAAAAAAAACCAAAATTTACCTTAAATAACTCAAATGGGCTGAGACACGAGTGGAACTCAATTCAATGGAGCATCTAAGAGGATTTTCTCACCGGGTAACCACCTACTCTTGCCTAAAATTGTGCTTCTTTTTTTTAAATTCTAGTATTTTTGTGGGATATACAGAGATTTTTTTTTACTCGACTTGCACATCATTGTAGTATACACCATCAAACTGAGAAACTATGAATGTTTCCTCCTGAGTATTTTTTTTTCCTTCTATATCCCCATTAGCTTGGAAGCTACAGGTTAGACACACAGGCCTGAGTAATGTAGCTTAGGGAGAGAAAGTGGTTTATATTTATGTCACCATTTAACCATATTAGAACTCATATAAACATCTAGTTTATTACCTTGAACTATGGTACAGCATACCCTAAACAAAAGTAGAAACTAATACCTTTACATATATACAAATACATTAGAGCTTGACCAATTTTAAATACATGGATGTAAGGAAAATTCAAAGCCAGATAGCCATAAGGTATACTTTCATACAATAAGTAATAGTTATCTTTTCCAACTTTCTAAGAAATTCACTGCATTACTGTTAATTGTCACAATAATTCTCAAAGCTACATGTTGTCACTCTTGATTAATTGGATGGTCAATAGTCTCAGAAAAACTAAATGTAATTCTTATTGTCACATGCAGGTAAATAAGAAAAATAGAGACCTATAAAATTAAATGCTTCCTGCCATAAAAATAAAATTTTCTGAGTATAAAAATATCGAACATGGTGAGAAGACACGTATGAGTAGAAAACATGCAACTTTAAGAGAAATGGAATAATACAAACTAAAAGTTACATTAAATGCTATGTAGAAAAGATATGGAAATAATGGGACTTTATAAATTTTTGGATTATTTCAAGGGCATTTGAATTAATGCCAAAGACATAGAAACTTCATGGGGTGTTACTAACAACCATTTTAGTACCTAAAGGTCAGATAAAAATTAGGATATTGCTTAGAAAAAATTTGAACTCAAACATTATATTGTCATTTAAAGAAACCTTCTTATTAATCAAAAATATAATTCATAACATTTTTGTGACATGGAATGACATTTTTGATTCACCTCAAATAGAACACACAATATCAGAAACTTAAAATTGAAACACTAATACATCTTAATTAACATATCCTATTTTATATAGTAACAGATAATAAGGAAGTTATACTTTCTTAGAATATTTTATTTTATGTAATTCATATATTAAATGAATTTACCATAGTTTTTTAACCTCGATTGATAATAATATAGTAATGAATCATTTATGAGCCCATAAATCATACCATAAAAATAATTCAGATAATATAATTTGGGGTCTGAAATATTCATTTATATTGGTAATTCTATGCATTTTAAAATATTTTAGAGAATCATATTTTAAGGCTAAGAAATCAATTTCTTCATTTTGATATTACAGGCCAATATTTATACATCTGTTAACATTTATCTAAGATAGTTTTATAGTCTTGATCAATAGGTTTTCTTACAATTTGCAAATTTTTTCTGCTTTTTTCTTACTGTTCTTAGGATTTTTCAATACCAGCAGAAATGTATGACTATTGTACAAGTCTAGTAATTTTTTAATGTGAAAAATAGCAAAAATCCTAGATAAGCCCAGACAAAATTGGCACATCACCACATGGAAGTTGCATTATAAAGAGACTGGTAAAGTAAAAAAAGTAAAATTATTATCATTTTTTTTACCCTCAAGAAGCAATGTGCTGAATAATTAGCACATGCAGAATGATCTTAGTAGCAAAGATAGAAATACAAGGCCATGTATGCAGTGAGCCAGTATGATTGGTATCCTTAGAAAATACACGACTTCGCCCATTTTTTCTTTTACCTTATGATGAAAAAACACATTTATTTGAAACTACCAAAAGAACAGTAAAACTGAAATACGAAAAAGCACCCTTTTCAGTATTTCTTTGAGAAATTAGTTCTAATTCTGATACTTTGATTTTTTCTCATCCCTGGCTTTAGACAGCTTTTTATAGATTCGTATTAGAGCTCATCATGCTTAACATTACTCAACGTATATTTGCACTGGATTCTAAGTTTTATGGGCTGAAATACTTTAATAAAGTTCTTGGGAGCCAAAAATTCAATAGAGAGTTTGGTGTGTCACTCATGTTCAGAGAATGCTATTGCAACCTCCTCTGTGAACTATTTATATTTTAATGATGATCTGAGCAGATTATTGTAATATAGTTGAGATACATGATTTTGCAATTGAATATTAGGTTACTGGAAGAAGATATTAAGGAAATGATGATATAAGAAGGAGAAAATAAAGAAGGAAAAATGAGGGTAGCATGTGTTTGTGGCTCTGTAATAATCACCCATAAAGAATAAACTCTTCCATCAAAAACAATGGATATAATAAAAGGCTAGTTTTCTGTAATAAATGCAGGAAATAAATTCATTTGTTGCTGAATTAAATAAAAATGAATATTATAAGAAATTTAAGGCAGAAGAAAACCAACAAGATTGAAACTAGAGAAGAGTAAATATACACATAAATGTAAATTAGGTGATTAAAACAAATATATTGCAACTTGTGGTAAGATGAAAGTGCACAAAAATAATAAATTAAGCTTCAGGGGATGAGAGGGAATTTTAACTTGGCTAATATCCACTTTTGGCCTAGAAAGCAATAAGTACTAAAGTTTTAATTAACTATAATAGACAAAGATGCTTATTTTTACCTACACTAACAGAATATAAAACTAAAACTAGTTCCATATGTTTAATGATCTGTGTGTTTTGAACCATCCTTTTAACAATGGAATAAATCACAGGTGGCAGAGGTAATCTTTTATACGTGTTGTAGGATCTGATTTACTACTATGTTGTTGAGAATTTTTCATCTTTGTTCATGAGCAACAGTGGCTTCAACTCTTCTTTTTCCATCATGTCTTTGATTTTAATAGAGGCGTAATGCTTGTTTTAGAATGTTACTTTTGAAAGACGTTATCACTTCTAATACCTTGATTCAATATTGGCTAAATATATGTGTATGAGTGTGTGTGTGTGTGCGTGTGTGTGTGTGTGTGTGTGTGTGTGCATGCATGTGCGCGCGCACACGTGCTCCTAAGAGGGTGTCTATTTCTCCTTCAGCTTTTAAAAACAATGTTATATATGATTGCTCATAAAAATCTCCAAAGATACCTCATTGTAATCTTCTCCTTGTCAACTGGCCACTTTGTTTATCTTGGTCTTCTTGATTAGTGTAGGCAAACAATTCTAAATTTTATTATTTCCTTACAGAAAGTCATCATTTCAGTGAGCTTATTTTGTTGATTTATGACTATTTTATTTATTTCTGCTCTGATTTTTGCTACTGACTTCCCTCTATTAATTTTGAATTTGATTTGTTCTCACTTCTGTCTTCTGGAGTCATATCACTAAGTTGCTTATTTGAGAGTTCCCTCATTTTTTGGAAGAAGATAACATGCATTGCTGCACACTTCCTTCTTAGTCCAGCTTCTGCTGCATTCCATATCTTTTAGCACATTGTAATTTTCATTTTCATTTGCTTTAAGCAAGTATTAGATTCCCTTTTTGGCTACTTCATGATTCATTTGTTGTATAAGACAACCCTGCTAAAATTCACTTTATTCTACAATCTCTAATGTTTCTCTTACTAACTTTTAGTATTATCTAAGTGGTCAGAGATAGGTTCTATCATTTTAGTTTGTTTTCAATTGATTGAAACTGTCTTGCAGCCATAGGTATCTGTCCTCAAGAATGTTGCAGACACAGACAAGAACAATGTATATGCTTCAGCTGCTGGATGAAACATACTACAAATATGCACCAGCTGCGTATGATAGACTTTAAAGATGTGCACTGGTTCTTCATGTAGAATATTTGTCTGTGATAAAAAGTAAAGTACTGAATTCCCTAATTGAGAGTACACTTTCTTCTACAGTTAACACATTTTATTTTGTATAGTTGTCTGCTCTAGTGTTAGATTTTTACAATGATTATTTTACTTGTCGAATTTATTGTTTTATCACAAGATAATGACTGTTGTAGTTGTTTTTTTTTCAGCTTTTCATTTAAATCCTATTTCATCTAAGCAGTTATTCCTTTCCTTACATTAGGCTTCTGTTTACATGGGAGATGTTTTTCTATCCCTTCAGTTTCAGTCGATATGTGCCTTTGCTGCTGAAGTGGGCTTCTATTAAGCCACATATCACTAGGTCTACTGGTATAAGTTTTTAATTTTTATAAGTTCTGCAATTTTATTCCATTCATGCCGTGCCAGTATTTTAATTAGGAATCTAATCCACTTACAGTATGTTTAAATTTACCTGTTTTAATTTTGTTCATTTGTTGGTTACTTTTACACATCATTTGTTCTTTTCCCCTTACTGACAATCTGTGTAGTTTCTTGTGTTGTAAATGTACGATTTGCTTGTCTCCCTTTTTCGCACATGGGCCTTTCTGGTGAGATCTGTGCTTTGGTATACTTCCATGATGATCATTATTATTTACTTCAAATGCAGGACGTTTTAAAGAGTTTTTTGATAGTGTCAGTCAGGTGGTGATGAATTCTCTCTCCTTGCCTGTCTTGAGGTTTTTATTTTTAAGGGCAATTTTGATGGGCATGATGTTATTAAAAGTAAGTTTAAAATTTTAAGATTTCAAATATATCATCCCGCTGTCTCTTGACCAATAAAGATTCTGCTTAGAAGTCTGCTCTTGATCAGAATCCCATAAAAGAAACAGAATAATTTTTCTTGCTGCTTTTAGTAGTTTTTCTTTGTCTTATATTTTTGACATTTATGTATAAGGAAGATTTTTTGGTCAGGTGAATGGCAGATGTTAAGCTTTTCTGGACATTGTGTCCAAATCTTTACTGACAAGCTTTCAGTAATTACTTTGTTGACTAGGTCTGTGACTTCTTTTTGTTCTTTAAGACAATTAAATATAAAAGTTTGCTTACTATTTTTGTAGCATAAGTCTCAGACATTTTCTGTATTTTTCCCCATTTTATTGATATGTACAAGTGCAGAATTTAAGGTTTACAATGGAGTTGAGCATTTTGTGCACATACTTTCCTTGTCAAAGTGACAAGGGCGTTCCCGCTGTCTTTTTGTCGCTCCCCTACCCTCCCTTCCCTCCCTTCAACCCCCCTCCCCCATCCCTCTTTCCCTTTGTCTTTCGTTTAAAGTTCCATGAGATGCTTGTGGTCTAGGTCTCTCATATCAGAGAGACCATCCGATGTTTCACCTTCTGCTTCTGACTCACTTCACTAAGCATGATGTTCTCAAGTTATTAGTTCTTTCTCCTTTTTTATTTTTGCCACATGTCATTGATATGCATAAATGCAATACATAAAGTTTGCATTGATCTTGAGTATTTTGTGCACATAGTGGTAAAATTACAGATCCTTTTCTTCTCCCTATTCCACCCTTTCACACTTTGTTTCTCCCCTCCAGTTCCCATTATTTCCCACAATAAGTTCTATGAAATAATTTATTTTTATTCTGGCTGTATCACTTCAAAAAATCAAAAATAGTGTCTTTTGATGATGAATATACTTACCCTATTAAGACACCAAGGTCATTCTATACACAACAAATACACACACACACACACACACACACACACACACACACACACACTCACATTCTCTTCTTATTTTTAAGTTAGTGAATTCTCTCCCTGGGCAAGTTTGTTGTGAAGGTTTCAGCTATACACTCTACTTCATGTGGAGTTCCTTCACTGGAAGAACTCAACGCAACTTCTGATTGGATCTTTTTACAATCTCAATTTTTGCTGAATTTCTCAATCATGTCAAGAAACATTTTCTTATGTGCACTTACTTGTTGTCTTTTCTTCTACTTCTTAGAGCTTCTATAAAATCCTTCCTTTAAGGTATTTGTTTGGGAGCTCATAACTCATTGATTACCTTTTCTTTAAGTTTCCACCCACCAAGAGTTACTTTGTTTCTTTGGAGCCATATTATTACTTTTGTTTTCTTAAGTGCTTTTTGCATCTCTATATGTTAATGCAAGGGGTGGAACAGTTTTCCCTTTTTATTTTGTGGAGTACATTTTGCAGTAAGATACACTTTACTGTTACTCTGTATAGGGGTGTGGTTTAGATATACTATGTTGAGTTGGTTCCTGGTGGGGCTTTATTGTACCATCTTTAGCTGTGGTCAATGCTTGCAATCTATACAGATGCATCAATGATTTAGGCTGTGGGGATTGTGATAATATATTGTCATCGTGGATGCAATATCCTTTGTAGGAGAAGAATTTTTGACTTCTCTGGTTATGATGCATCGTTACAGGGATCGTCAGTTTCTTCAGATTTTATGAACTATGAGCCACATCAAGTTCCCAAATGAGATCAGTGTAATGTGTTCAGTAGTATATTGGGGACCTTCAGTGTTTGAGGTTCATTAGCATCAAGAGCACCTGTCAATTTTGAGAGTGGTGGAAATTATCTGAAGGCCCTCCCTGTTTAGAAATTTTGGACTAAGTACTTCTCAGGGCTATGGCAGAGTTGGTAAGGCCCACTGTGGTTGATTCACAAAGTTGTGTTCACAGAGATGGTGGGTACAGATAACCATTTGCTTTCACAGTGTGAAGTATAAAGATGTTTTTACTCAAAAAGAGCCTGGATAAAGTAGCACACAAGTGGATATTGCAAGATTATTGTAAGTTGGTGGCTCCTGAGAGTGATAAAAAGGGTTTGAAGGCCATACTGTTCACCAGCAGAAAGTGACTAAGATGTTTATGGCAGAATGGGTACTCTTGACTACCTATTTTCCACCACAGGAAGTTCCTCTTGGTTCAACATTAGTTTAGAGAGATGCAACAGTGAAACACTGTGTGCTTAATTTAGTTAAAATTGAATTGTATGTCCACATAATCTCTAAGGTGTCTCTTCTTAAAGGTATTCTTTAATGGTATCTTTATTCCTTCTTCTCTTGGGACTTCCTTTATACACATTAAGATACATACAATAAGGTTCCAATGATCTCTTGGATTCAAAAAAGGTAACCAATCTCAAGTAACTGTGAAGTTTATTGATTTTGCCCATAATGCTCAAAGCTGTTTTTGAATGACTTTAGTAATTAGTATAGAAATCAATGTTCTGTAATTTATATCTGACATTTCTAAATGATTTTTCTTGATATTGCCTATTTCATGAGAAATCATTTTTATATTTTCAATTAAATACTCTAATCAAGATTTTCTTTAAAATTATAATAGGTGCTAAAAGCATCTTTACTTCTTCAGGGACAGTTTCTAGTCAATGACCACGTCCCCCCAATTTTATATGGACCACACTTGTCTGCCTCTTTCTTTGAAAAGATGGCATAAAAAATACTAGAATGGGTCACTTGACAAAAATTACACCCTCATTCACCCACGCTTTGTTGTTGTATCCGCAGGATAGTTTTCCATACTTCAGAATGTCAGAAAGAATATCACTGAATCTTTTCCCTTCAATAAAAGCAACAGATACATTGTCAGAAAAGATCATCAACATCTAGCGTTTCAGAAGTCTGTGATATGTACAAATTCCAGGAATGCTATGCATATTACTTTTATCAAGAAACACTGTTGAAGGTCATTAGTAATATGAAAGTTTGAACTATATTAATTTGAACATATCTTATTGTTCTCCTAGTAGTAACAGTGTGAGCTGGGGTAGATCAAGTTGCCTGCTCTTCAGTAAATCCATTCTCCATCCACAATATTGTCACTATTTATCTATGCTACAGATTCCTGGAAAACTACACACAAATTTCATTAATCTTCTTGGAGATCATTATATATTTAAATCCTTATCTACAGATCATTTTTTCAAAACACAGATATTTGATATTGTGGCTGCCTGAAGCTTCAATACAATTTATGGAGATGGGTGGAAAGAGACATGTATAGCAGGTTTTTTAAAAGCTTCAATCTGTCCCTGAGGACATGACCACACAGAAGACTGTGTACATAAGGAGGGAAAACTAGGCAAAGCCACTAATTTGTCACAAGTGGATGACGTAAAGTCCTGCTTAAGAATCGAAAGTTAAGACTGAAATTTGAATATTATATTATTGAAGAGGCCCTCAAACACACACACACGCACACACACACGCGCGCGCGTGCACACACACACACACACACACACACACACACACACAAGCAATAAAAATCATGTTGGAATAGGATAGAAGATATATTATTTGAAGGCATTTGAGGTAAGTGCCGGGCCTCCAATTTGCTGATCGCAGAGCCAGCTAAGGAAAAAGCTCAGTATCAAAGAACAGGAAAGATTACAGGCTTACTAAGCCTAAGAGAGTCAATAAATGAGCAAATCACAAAATAATGATAGAAGCTGATGCAGATACAGATGCAGCAATAAAGCCTGTGTGAAGGAGGGTATAATTTTGTCAAGTGACAAGTACTTGTATTTTTAAAATATCATGTTTTTAAAGAAACAGGCAGAGAAGTGTGGTCCATATAAAATTAACAAGCTGCCACTGACTTTTGGTTCTCAATTATTTCATAGAACAATAAAGTATATCATTAAGTCCTCGCAACAGTAGTATGCTACTTTCCAATTAAAATAATTAATATCATAGAAAATACTATTTAATTATTTGCCCTATGGGGAAAAAATAATGTCACGAAGTTAGTAGAGTTCATATGTAATCTCTTGATTGGTGGTAGAAAATCCAGTTATAACTTTGCACATTCGAAGTTATCTAATTTTGCTTGACATTATGCATTACACTTTTCCTACAACTTTCAAAATTGAATAAAAGCTGTGAAAACAATTTCTACTTTTGAGCTTTTTTGGCTCTCTTGTTATTAATGGCACCTTTTAAAAAAGAATTCCTCTTAGAATTTTTTTTTCTTGAAATATGTGAGGGTAAACTGGCTCAAATATCAAAAGGGTTGAAAGTAAAAATCTTGAAATGTCATACCCATAAATTTGGAACAGTTTATGAACCTCACAAAATTAACTTTCTGAACTCAACACACTTTATTTCCTTTGAGGATCACCATCTGAGATCACAGACTCAGAAAAACTCAATAACATGAATGTGTGCTGTAGAGTTCATTTAGTATCACCGGATAGTATGAACACATTAATAATTCAGAGGAACAAAGGAAGGGACACACTCATCAGTTTTATAGATAAAATTTGTATGTAGTTCTTCAACTGTAAAATATAGTCCTAAATAATAGGTGCTTCTTAAGAATATTGTGAGGATTAATTCAAGTAATACTTCTGACTTAAAAATTGAAATACGAGGTAGTTTTGATGGAAGAATTTGATGTTGTCTATTATTTAATATTTAGACCAATCGGCAATGCTGATAGAGAAGACACTGTTGTCATTTTTTGGTGCTACAAAAAAATCAGTAGAAAACAAAAAGAAAGAAAATCTTGTTATTCTTTCAAAAATAAATCAACAGATGATGAATAAAAAAAGCAGAAAATAATTTCATTGAAGACAAAAATAGTTTCTATATCAGTAGAATTTATGATCAATCAACCAAACTCAATGTGTTTAAAGAAAAAAAAATGTACAAGAAAAGGGTATTTGTTTAACTCTGAATCACAAACTGGGAGGTACAAAAAGGGAGCCTCAGTTTTATCTATCAAAATATTATTCTGAATTTAAACATCAGTATATCCTCAGGCAATCATAGAAACTAACCAAGTTTATTGCTATTAAATATTTAAATATAAAAATAAATCCTCTTACACAAAATAGGTGTATTTTAAGTAATTTTAATAATTAATGAAACTGTCTTATATCTTGATGTATCTAAGTGAACTTTATACCGCATAGAAAATAGGCTAGTAGGAGGAAACAGTGCACTGTCGTATTTCACCTGAGAGTCTGCGAAATTTCTTATCAGAAGTTGCTCTTAATGAACAGACTCTTCCCTCTGCACCATTTGTTCTGTTTTCTGATATTGTGATTATTACATGTAGCGTGTGAGGTAAGCTACACCTGCTTCAAAAACTCTCTGCAGTCAGGAGAAAAAGCATAGGAGATGTAGGTAAGGTTTGGCCTAAGCCAGGGATTTGGCATCGCAGTACCACAATTTCTCTAAAATAATTGCATAAGTAGCTGTTTAAAAAGAAGCAAACTGGGAGATTGAACTAAAATTTGACTCCTTTTTATTGGCTAAAGTGTAGCATCATATGTGTCTATGAAAAAACGTTAGATATTCTTTTTCTATTTATTAATATTGTATTAGTAATATTATATATGGTTATAGTGATATTGAGGGGTTTTGCACATATATATCATGATTATTTTTCATTTCTTACCCCCATATTGTTTCCCCTGCTCACTCTTTCATACTGCCAACCCCTCCCAATCATACACATTTGTTTTTATAAAATGCCTGTAGTATGAGTTTCTCATATTAGCGAATCTATGCAATATTTTCCCCTCTGCATTTCATTCATTTCACTAAGTATGATGCTGTCAAGTTGAATCCATTTACCTACAAAAATCTCGAATTTATCTGTTCTTATAGAAGAGTAGTACTCACACAATGGAGTACTATACTTGTTAGATAGTCTTAAAATACTGAAAAAAAAAAAGAGAAATAATTGGGCATGCCCTCTGGAAAACATAAATTTAAAAATAAGAATAGAATGCTTTTTGTTTATTCTTACTGATATAAAACACCTATTAGGTAGATATTAATTAAAATTAGCACCAATGCCTACATTTTTCATATTTTTTAAAATATGAGTCTAAGAATTTGATATATGAATGCTTATGAAAAAATACACAAGAAAAATTAAAATTCACACTCTACTATTTCTCTTAACTCTGTAAACTATTTTTTGGTTCAGCTAAAATATAATTATTATGTCTAAATTAGTGTTGTTAATTTACAAATAATAAAAGTAATATGATTTTGAAATTAAATCTGATTCTTAAAGAAACATTGATATTTGTGTAATTTTGATTCAAATATTCTTAAAATGGTATACTACCAAACAATCCTGTAGGCATTTTATTTTTTTGAAGAAAAGAGAGATTGATAGTAAAAATAAGAGTAATAGTTATACTCAGTTGGGCCATCATTTAACAATGTGAGCCTTTTGGGTCTTTTAATTTGTCATTGATCTACATGCTATTTGTTTTGATTGATTTTCAGAAACCACACTGAGTTTTGAACACACAGCAATAAATAAATTAAGCGTGGTTCCTGTCTTAGTTACTTTTTTGTTGCTGTGACTCAATACCCAACACCCACAAACTTAGGAAAGGTTTATTTTAGCTCACAGATAGTCACAGTCCATTCAGGGGTGGCTGGCTACAATAGAAGTACGTGGCAGAGAGAGGTGGAAGCAGCTTTCCTGGACAAACAGGAAGACAAGCTGAGGCTCGTTGAGACTAGTCCAATCCTCCAGGAAGGCAGGTGCAGCTTATGCACCCTTTCCGGTCTCCGCCCAGTACCCAGTCCCTCCTGCATCCGGGTGTGGCCACTACACACCATTAATCCCAACTTAACTGCAATCCACCCCTCCAGACCAGACCCCAATCCACCAACATCACATGGTTCCGTTAAAATACATGAGACTTTTGGGGGACACTCCAGATTCTAACCACAACAGTTCCATATCTCATAGGACTTGCTATTTTTTCCCCTCTTTCTTTTTGAGAGAGGATCTCCTTCTGTAGTCTCCAGGCTGGTGCTGCTGCTGAATTCACTGAGGTGTAGCTCAAGCTGGCCTCGAACTCATGGCAATCCTCTGGCCTTAGCTACTCCAGTGCTGGGATTACTGGTGTGTATCACCACACCTAGTTTGCGTGGTGTTGAGAAATTAAACCCAGAGCCTCTTGCTTCCTAGAAAAGCACTTTAACCATGGATCTGGTCTTTGAATCCAAAATTTACATTCTATAAGAAAGAATCTAGAGAAAAAAATTGAAAAAAAAAAATTAAAAATTGTGAATCAGAATAAAATGATGGTTAACTAAAATGGGTCAAAGCATATCAAAGAGACTTCTCTATATTTCCAAAGATCACCAAAATTGAATATTTTATCATGAGAATTCATTGAATGTCTCAGTGTTGAAAAATGTTAATTTTTTCTCAATTTGCCTATAGATTCAACAAAATCTCAAAGTACTAGCTGCTCCTTTATTCTGTACACTGATAAATTGATTTTAGAACATTTATGGAAATAGATCCCCAAAATAGCCATAGCATACTTGAAGAAGAGGGATCTGAGAAATTTGTATGACTAAATATAGTAATTAGCTGAAGTAAAATAATGTTGCTCTGATCAAAGGGCCCAAACATCTGGAAACAGGCATATATGAAAACCCATATTTAAGTTATAACAAACTGAAATGTGTGCAGATTAGAATATTCTAGCTAAATTGTGCTGGAATATTTGTATATTCAAATAGAAAATAAGTTATTCAAATTTCCTATCTTACATGCCAAAACTTGATAGATTATAGACATGAATGTGGTAAGGAAACTAACATAATTGGCAAAAATGTAGGTAAATTTTATCATGATGGTCAAAAAGCATAAATATACAATAAAACTGCACTTATAAAATTTAGAAAGTTACACACACCTGAGAATAATTCAAGATGAAAGATATGAGCATAAAGAAATAATTCAAGCATCAAAAATGTGACAATCATTTCATTTCTTAATATACTTGTTGGTAGAATCACTTTACAACTTGTGTCATGTATTATGGAGTTTTATTTGATTACTAGGTACACACACACACACACACACACACACAGAGAGAGAGAGAGAAAGAGAGAGAGAGAGAGAGAGAGAGAAACTCGCACATATATAGTCTTGAGATCATCCAGTTTCAGCTTTCTGTAGTTCTGGGATTATAATTGTGTGCTATGATATCTGACTGAGTTTGTGCTTTGTAGGATTAAGTTTAGCAGCAATATTAAGAACTAAGTACCTAAAAAATCTCATGAAGCACAGAATGCAGATTCAATGCTGTCTAAATGTACAAGGTTAGACTTGAGGATAAATTTCACTAAATCGAAGATTTTAGAATCAAGGAACAAAGAGGTAGTGGGAGACAGAATAAGAGACGAGCACTCTGACTTAAGTGAAATGACTTAGGTGCAGAAGACTACTATGTTAAACACTGTATGGTTTCTCTGACTTGGAAAACCCAGAACACAGAAATTCTTTGGAATCGTATGAAATGATAGCCAGAGTCAGGGGAAGAGATAGAAAGGGGGTTGGAGGGTAGAAAATGGGAAGGGATTGTAAAGTCGATACGATACATATGCGTACGAAACACCCAAATTCATTGTAAATACTATGCATTACATTTTTACATTAATAAAAATAGTGAGAAAAAAAGAGAAAACCAAAATAAGGAATTGTTTAATTTAAAGAATATGAAACGAATGCTGAGGACAAGGAGACTAACCTTAAATGTGTTAGGCTATGTCTACACAGGATTATGTAACAGAGGGATGAAAATATGCAAATGAAGATATGTCTCTTACAGTTTACAGTACTAAAATATACCTTTAGGCACTTTGTAGTTATAATGATGTTTACAGCTATGTGTGTGTTTTCTGACAAAGTATAAAAACAGCAAGGTAAATGAAAACAATTCAGTAGCAGTGGATTTAGGGATAGTCATCTGGAAAATTCAAGGTGGAATAGTTCAAGATTCATGAGGTTTTTGAGGATTAAAATGCAACGGATTTCTAGTGAGAAATTTGTGAGTAATTTTGCAAAAGTCATGTAAATACAGTCAGACATAGAAAACCATTTGCAGTGGTTTCAACACACTCCTGATAAGAGCAAACACAATGTGAGTGACACATGTTGGTAACCAAACTTCTGTTGAAAATACCATCAACACAGGCACTATTCACTCATCTTTCAAGTATTCATTGCCTTGTGTTTAAGCAAAATTAATAGCCAAGATGCTAAAAATACAGCCTAAGTCATTCAGAAACTGTCAGTGTTTGAATCTGTGAAAGCTAATGTATCAGTTTGTGGAAGATATTCCCCAAACCCAGAGTCAATTATCTATATTATATTTACTTTGGTGAGTTCTTTTTTAATTGAAAATCTGCTTTATTATTTAAAAGCTGTAATTTGAACAATGTTGAACATGAGGAAGGTAGCAATGAATCACTTAAAAGCAAGCAAATCAAAAAGTATACAATAATAAAAAATCAAATGAATCTCTGACCTCAATACATCGAGGGGTACATGGTTGAGAATGTACAAGTTGTATCATGTATGCAATTTTAACTGCTTTTTACAACAATATATACTTACCCAGATCACAGGCCTCCCTAAATTGTGTCATAATAGCATGATTGTCCCTGCAACTTCTAGTTTTGTTCATCAGTTCTCATAAAATGAGGTAGAGTGATATTCCTCATTTTATCTCTAAGGCAGGATGTTTGCTGTGAACGATTGAATGGATATGAAAGGATTATCATAGAAGATAAGTAGGAAAAGAAATGACATGACACATCCACTGTAATGAACAATGAGAACTCTGGATTTTATGAACAGAATGAACTGTCAACAGGAAGAAAAGTTCTTGGATTTGGAAACACAAATAAAAATGAAAATAGATTACTGATGAGTCCCCGGAAACCTAAGAAATTGTACACTAACAGATTAGTATACAAAGGCAAAGTATAGTAAATTATGTAAATGCTATAGGTGGATAATCATGACAGGAACTGATAAATGGAGGCAAAGCATAAACAAGATAGCTAATCTAAAATAATAATTAGAGAAATGGTGTATGGTTGTAATTAGTAAGTGCCCAGCCCTGGGTTTGATTGCCCAGCACTACATAAACACGGTGGGGTAATCACAGTGCTGAGAAGTTGGAGGCAGGGGAACGGCCTGTGTTCAAGGCCATTCTGAACTATCTAGTGCATTCAGCTGGGATTACAAGGCAAAAACCTTGTCTCATAAACAAACAAATGTAAAATAAAACAACATATCTGCTGTGCTGGATTTGCCCTTCACAAACTCTCCTATCGCATCCACGGGCTGGAAGCAAGCCCCGGGTCCCTCCCCCGGTGCTCAAAATAAGAAAATCCATCGTCACCATAAATGGGATTAGTATTCGAAACACTTCAGATGTTGATGACGCCCTCCTAAACGTTTATATTTATTGAAGTTACTTCAACTGCACCGATCTAAACTTAAATTACAGACATGTCACTTTTGGGATGCTCGCCTAAAGATATGTTACACAAGAGCACAAGGGTGTATGCCAAAGTTTGTTTTCTAATTTTTTTAAACAACAACCAATAAATTTATAGTGGGAAAAATGATAAATCCAACTTGACATACCGTGTGCTCTAGGCCATTCTTACAAAAGAAGCAGCAAGTTTGGGGACCTGTGGGACACAGCTGAGCTGTAGAGTGCTTACCAGACAGGTGCGAGCCCCTCGGGGTGGATCCTAGGACTTCAATCAATCAATCAATCAATCAGTGGAAAGAAAGGTTGTAGAACTATGCATATGAAAAGCTATTGTGTCCTTAACATAATAATATACACAAAAATTGAAAATGTACGTAGTCTGATCATCTTGATTTGAGAAAAAAATATCAAATGCATATATGCATTTGTATATATATGCACAGATATGCATATATGTGATATGCCTAGAAAACAACTTAGACATGTAAAAACAGAGCTGATAACAAAGACCACCCTTGTGAAATATCAGAGAGTGAGAAGTGATTTTTCAAACCTACCCCTGGAAGAAAAGTACTTCGTTACTATGGATATGGTCATATATTTGAAAATAAAATGACAAATTCAGATAACAACACTTAAAAGTGCCAAATAGTATTTATTCGTTTTTTGACACGTAATTTCACTCTGCCTTGGACTCTGGGCAATCCACCTGACACTGCTGTCCACGCATCTCCCATGTAGTGGCAAGGGTCACCATGGCTATTTAGGTGGTACTGGGGAATCAAACTCAGGGCCTTATGCTTTCCAAACAAGTGCTTTAGCCAGTGTGCCATTCCTCCAGCCCCACCATATAATTTTTTATCACTGTTTCGTTGTCATGTAACTTGTTGTCTGGAATTGGAATACTACCTGCTTTTGTCTTGTTGGTTAAGATTGCTTTGGATATTGTAGGTCTCATTTGCTTCCATATGAATTTTAGGACTATTTCTCTTCAAGTTCTGTGAAAAAAAAAAATTGATAGGAATTGCACATTCGGTATATCATGTTGTAACCATTCTATTCTTTCCTGCCAAACTTCTTTTGGGTATTGTTACAAAAGAGTCAAAAGCAACCTTTAATAGAGTAACCACATTTGTAGAGGCAGAAGTAACACTAACTACACTGTGGAAGACACCAGAATACCCACCAGCAGACCAATGAATGCAAACATTGTGGTATATGCACACAACAAGGTACTACTATTCCTTAAAGACAGACAAATTGTAAGCTTTCATAGGTAAATGGAGGAATGGGAAACAGAAAAACAAACCAACAACAAAAAAGAACACTAAAAATAAATGTAATTCTACATAGTGAATCCTAACTATCCTGGACTATAGAGAGAGAACCTCCCTCAAAAAAAAAAAAAAAAAAAAAAAAGCAAGGACCTAAAATGCTTCAACCCGCAGGTTTTTTAAGTATCATGAGGCCATGCTAACATGTTATTTTAGGACATACATCCTTTTTTCTAAAGCCATCAGGATTATGGGGATGGATATGCAGAAGGGCCCATGAATCAGTTTGTAGGTGAAGCGATTCGTGTTTGCACTTTCCTGTGCAGTTGAAATTGGAAGCTGTTCAGGTAGAAAACTAATAGAAATGGGTGATAGCTAATTAACCCAAGGTTTTAAAGTAATTGCTCTGTAAAGGCAATTTAAAAGGAACCATTTATTTATTGTATTTATTTATGTCATAAAATGCCCTATCTACTTCCATTGCAAGAGTTAAAAAACACGGATGTAAACTAATACTGATTTGCAAACGACTCTTCTTTCTGATGCAAATTTTATTAAATATTAAGAGGGCAAAAAATAACAAGAACTTTGCTTCATATCCCAGGTTCATATATGATGATATATTATGCTTTCCTGAAGTAAATGTGGCTCAGAGTTCAGGATTATATTGTAACCCAGCCCTAGGCCACAGTCCTCACTGTCACAGTCACTACAGTCAGCCACTCTAGAACTCAAGGCTGTTCAGTGGAGGAGTCCTCAAGTCAATGTCAGATGCTCTGGCGGAGGCAGTGGGAACAGTAATGCGTGACATCCAAACTCAGATTCCATCAGTCCCAGGCTTTTACATCTCTGTGCATGGTTCTTTCAAAATCAGTCATACTGAAAAAACAAACAAACAAACAAACAAAAAACACACAACCTGTATAAGATAGACTCCTTCCCCAGAAGGGATTCCTGGTCTTCTACACTCAGATTCAAACAAAAATGTTCCAGGTAGCATGGAGTTCTTTTCTCTTTTCTCTTCTCTCTCTCTCTCTCTCTCTCTCTCTCTCTCTCTCTCTCTCTCTCTCTCTAAATGTGCTAAGTGTCCTTGATGTACCAATTTCTGAAATCTAAACTTAAAGTGACTCTCACAGATGTGGATAATGACATCTGAATGAGGAATTCTCCAAAGAACTTCTGGCCGCTTATCTGGCTGCTTAATCTAGATATAAACTTTATTAGTATGCTTTAGTATATCTTCTGCAAACATTGATATTTATCATAGGATTTCATATTACAAGCTGAAATAAAGGATATTGCACAATCAAGTAAAGTAAACCTTCAAGAAACAGTAAGCTTCCTCCCAGTCTCCAGGAGTAAACTTTCCACAACTCAGATCTCTCACACAGCAGTGTAAAAGGTGTTAAGATCTCTGTTGTCATTGACACGGGACCCATGGCATCCAGTACACTTTCTTTGCCACTTTAAGATCCACTCTGATGTGTTTAATTTAGGATCAAACATTCTGATCAAGGGTATAATAATTACATAGACTTCCTTAAAAAAAGTATCACTCCTATAATAAACTTGGAGCAAGTTTTTCTAAATCATAAGATATGTGGTGCAAATGTGAGTAGGTTAAAAATTTAGTATTTTTGTTAATAAACAATAGGTTCGTTCTTTGAGACATCTCTTCTTTAGTGTCACATTTGTGACACAAGTGTCACATTTTCAATGTTGCTCACTAGTTGCAGCAGTTTGGAAACGACTTGAAGATAGCATGTTCTGGAATTATATTTTAACCATATATGATATTAAAAACACATGAGATATTATCATTTCTCTTAGTGGTATATGATTACTAAACTTAACTTGATGACTCATAATTTTAATATTCAATTGCTTATATTTATACAAATACTATATATTATATAAAATAAAAATAGATACATAATTTATTCAGTTATTCACCTATCATTTTACACAAGTATTGTTAATGGTCTGGGGACATACCTCAGTGGCTAGAGTGCTTGCTTAGCAGGCACCCGTGTCATCTTGATTCTTCCCCAGAATCACAAAAACTGAGTGTGGGGGCACATGCCTATAATCCTAACACTCAGGAGGCTGAGACAGGAGGATTGCTGTATATTCCAGGCTAGCCTGGCCTACATAGAGTTCAGGAACAGCCTAAGCTACAAATAAAGACCCTGTCTCAAAAAAAAAAAATATTAACTTCTGTCAGGGAATAACGAAAAATTTTCAAAATAATAGATGTCCTGATATTTTCCATTTTCCATAATAATCATAAATGCTTATTTCCCTTTTGTTGCAGGGTTTATTTATACATGTGGTGGAACGTTGAAGGGACTGAATGGTACCATAGAGAGCCCCGGCTTTCCATATGGATACCCAAACGGTGCAAACTGTACCTGGGTAATAATAGCAGAAGAACGGAACAGAATCCAGATTGTTTTCCAGTCCTTTGCACTAGAAGAAGAATATGACTACTTGTCCTTATACGATGGGCACCCTCATCCTACGAACTTTAGGACAAGGTTAGTGCATTTTGAATAAAAGAAGAGAGGGGAATAGTTTATGGGTAAAACTTATGCTTTTCACAAAGAACATTTAAGGTATGATGCAATTGCAGTAAAAGCATACTTGCCTCTTAATGATTATTTATTTTTAGATATATCTTTCTGTAAACAAATTGCCCCTGCATTGGAGACCTCTAACACAAGTAATTATTACTATCTCTCAAAAAAATGAAGGCAAATGCTGACTTAGGTGGATTTTTCTTTTGTAAAACAATGATAACAAAGATTCATTCCTTATGGTCATGGTAGTTGGTATAATAAAATCATACTGTGTAGTGTATTTTTTCCTGATGTTTAATAAACTTTAGATACATAAAACATAAATTTTTAAGTTCAATATTTATATGATATAATTAATAAATTACAAGTAATTCATAATCCCTAAACTTTAAGTCCTTTTTGTGTCACAAACTGACATTCACATTTCTGTCACAACCACTAAAATTATTTTTAAGCTCTTTGTAAAAAATATTTAAAATTAACCAGTACCTTTTTATTGCAATGGCTCATCACACTTTCTTCTTGGCAAATAAGTTAACCAAGAATATGAAGCACTGTTAGTGTCTTACAAAGTAGCTAGTTTAATTACGATTCAAGTATATTTCAACCAAACCCACAGAATGTTGAGCATGATATATAACTTGTGTAGTCTCAGATGTATTTCTAGTTTATGATTTTCTTTAGGTCTAGTGAACTTCGTCGAACTTCCATTGTAAAATATTCAAAACAAACAATAGGCCGGAATTAGAGTCTCTATGTACTCGGCTGTGCTTGAGTCATGATTGTGTCGCTTCATTGCTTCTTCTCATGGTTGACGCGGGGCTCTTGGGCAAGCAGGTTGTTCATATAAGCTCTTGTACTGTCATGGGCCTTTCATTCTATCCTGCATCAATGCTTTCATTTTGAATGAAATGCTTGTGTTTACTATACTACAAATTTTAGTAGTACTAACACAGTGTAGAAAATGATGAATTCAGTGATAATAGTTATAGGGTCAGATGAGTTGCTAAGCAGCTGACTGAGCGCGCCAGGGCATCTCAGCATAAGTGGATGCGATCATAGTAAAGGGGATACTGTTCACCTCACTGTGCTCTTTGGGATATCATAGTGAAAAGATGTTCTAGAGAGCTGCATTTATATCCGCACAACATCTTACGGTACATATTTAACTGTTTTTCATCAGAATGCCAGGGAAGAATGCTTGGGTTATTCAAAATCACATGTCAATACAAAAGATATTTTACTACGTTGATTGCAGGTAGGATTTTCTCTTTCTCTTTGTAGACTTACTCAGTATTTCTGATTTCTTCTTCTTTTTCCACTCTAAAGCCCCAATGTCATTTATGCATTTTAGAAAACTTACTGTAGGACACTCACTGTAATGATGTTCTTTCATCTCCACTGAAAAGATCATTAAAAGCTAGATGTCTTTTTTTTAACGAGTCAGTATTCAATCGAGGTAGGAAATATGGGAGCATGTTTGTAAGTCCACACTAGTGTGCATGTGTGTGTGAATGCGGGTGTATGGGGTATCTGCCTACACTTATCAACAGTCAGCCAGATTTTATCATGTTAGAACAGAGAGAAGATTTATCCTAGAATTATAAAACACCCCAAAAGGTAAGTACAATAGGATGGAATTTTTGTATTTTCTTTACACTCACAATGTATGCTATATAATTGATATACATAGAAAAAAGAAGTGATTCTCTCGTTTTCATCTTACAGCTCTCGTAAATTTACTGATAATACTGTTTCAACAAATACTTGTTTTGTCCAGATCCCCTTAAAAATAAGGAAACGTAGATATTTTACTCTTGCCATTTTGAGACAATTGCAGCCTCTGGGAAACTGAGAGGCTATGAGTTTGTGATAATTGATTTATTGTTCTCATTCTTTCTTTATAAATTTATAAACTAGAAGCAATAGCGCTTAATTTACTGATTTTGTGATAATTACAAGGTAATGAAAGCTTAATGAATCTAACTCTTGGCATTTATTGAGTGATTCCCCAGTAGCTGACACTGTGCAAGCATCGTGTGCTCAGTAGCATATATAACTTCACTACTTAAACAATGTGAAATGATTACTATTATTACCATGATCATTTTATAACTTCAAAAATGAAGCTTAAATTACTTGTCTTATTTTAAATGGTTGAAAATAGAAGGAAGCAGAATCATCAGTGCCAAATAAACTTATCTCAGTTCAGAGATCCAGTTGTTAAATATGAACATATACATATGTATTTGCATAAGCATATGCATATGTATGCATATATATGTATGTTTTAAAACAATTTCTACATATCTGAAGGTTGACATATGATGACGCATTCTTATTTTATCTTAGTACTTGATGAATAAAATTAATGAAAATATATAGTACAAATAATATATAATGATTCAAATAGAAAGAGAAACTACAAATCTATCCTTGGTGGGTTTTTTAAATCCCAGATTATATTTTAATATGTACAATGGAACACTATGCACACTGTGTATGTTTAATCTTTCTATCTGTCTTTGTACTTAAAGAAATACTGTTGTTGTTAGAGCTGATCTGAGTTAGCAAGCCTAGAAGCGGATCCAATGTGTAACCCCCACCCCTCCAGATTGTGTTTATACACAAAATCTGCTGTTTGATTAGAAGTTGAAACTGCTACTGGCAAGGTTCGATTTGTGTTTGCATCTGTTTCTTTGACTCACGGTCCTCTTGCTGTTTGTTTCTATCTGGTGAAGAGATCATGCGGACATTTAATACGCATCCTTATGGTATGTCTCCTGTTCTCCTTCTTTGAGGAATTGATACTTTATATTTTATTACCTTTTACGAATTCCAAAGTATTTTTAAAAGCTTGCTGTAATGCCTTGCTATAATGAAGAGAAGATGGTTCTTGGGTCTTGATGTTTTTTGCTTATAAATATAGAAACATACTGGTGGTTTTTTTAACCCTTATTTAACAGTTTTAAAATTCTTTTAAGCTCTATTCATGATCCTGATCTTTTTATGTTTTAAATTTATTAAATAAAAATTAAAGATGCGTGGGTGTAACGAAGCAGTTAGAATGCTTGCCTAGTAAGCACAGGATTCTGTGCGCAGTTTTCCAGGCCTGCATACACGGGGCGTGGTGGCGCACTCCTGTAGTCCCAGCCCTTGGGCAGGCCAAAGCAAGAAGATTGCTATGAGTTAAAGGTCAGTCTGAGTTACGTAATGAGTTCATTATGACCCTGAACTAAGAGTGAAACCCTGTCTAAAAAAATAAATCAAATAAAGCAAAATCAAATAAAAATGATTTTGGTAGTCGAATGTGATACTTTCAGCAAAAAATTGTCAAATTTCTTTCTTGGTTTTAACAATGACTTAGAACAAGTGATAGTTTTTTTTAAAGCCTTATTCTATTTTATAAATAAAAGCTATTCTAAAGTGTAGTCTTATTGTTTATGCTCATATTACATTCTTAAAATGAAAATTATACCAAAAAACCTTTATAATGTTGTTTTTTTCACAAAATAGAAGACATATTCAGATAGTTGAAATCATTCTAGATCCTTAATTTTAGGTCCATATTGATGTTACCCATGCATTACGTATGTCCATCCATACTTATACATACTTTATATATCATTAGAATTTCATAAGCATTAATTTCTTTGGTAGTTGTATTTTATAATATAATGTATCTATAATTTGTTTAATTATTTGGATGTATTTTGTATTTTCAATATGCATCACCATGAATATATACTTTTTAATCTGTTATGTTAGCTCCTTAAAAGGGCTATTCACAAGAGAAATAGTTCATACTACTAATTTTCTTCCCAAAATTTGCATCACTGAATATTTCAGGTAGAAATGTACATACCCAATTTCTTCTTAGTTTTTCCAGTCCTGTCTTTCATTTCCAATGTTATAACTTTGTATAATTGTATACAATTATTTCATATGTCTACTATGAAAGCATCCCTAACTCCACAGTTTTTGTATTCTCCATGCAACTAAAACCAGTAGCATGAAATCCAGATCATGGTCTACTGCCATCAGGAACAATACCCAGGCCTCATGAACAACGGCTTCAGGAGCATACAAGGTCCCATATAGCTGAGCACAGTTAAACGAGCTCTGCTGAAAAAGTTTTGCAGGAGCGATTTCTAGAGCAGGAGTCCCCCACTGTCTTCTCAGATGAAGGGCAGGCATGTATGTATCCTTGAGTCTGTGAGAAGTAAGTTCTCGCTGATTTCTGTAACTCTCTCAATTTAATTTTTATCTTCATTTTTGTCCTTGTACAAAATATTTGCTGTCTTACTAAGTTACAAATCTCTGCAGCAACCCTCTCTCCTTTGAGCTCCAACTTTCTGCATGTGCTTTTTGGATTAAAATTTAAGTTTTTCATATTTTCTGCTCCGTGTTTTATCCTAAAAATTTGAATCACATAGTCAGGAATAGTCATAGCATCAACCCTAGTTCTCTAATGCTCTAATGCCAACGTTAAGTGATGTTTGTTTCCTTTCACTGAATATGACGTTCCACTACTACAACTGCAAGGAGGAGAAGTAGAACTGGATAGGATTTCAGAGAATTCAGTCACTACAGAAGGACCGCCATGGCGAAAGAAGTACAGCTTGGAGTTCCTTAGCCCAGAGAGCCACATCAGGGGAGAGCGCCAGAGAGAAATGACTAGGGGCCATATTTACCACTTAAGGTTATTCCTATGAGACCCACTCAGACACAGATGGAGTTTGCATCACAGATAAGCTGGGTGCAACTTAATAAAATTATTTTGGTATATGAAGATTATTGGCCATAACTTCTACAATTTCTTTACACTTTACACACACACACACACACACACACACACACACACACGTGAGAAAAAATTTCTCTATTATATTGGTTGCCTGATGAATAATGCTCACTACTCATTTCTACACAACGAAATGAATATTTTTAATTTCTTAATTATGTCCTTTGTGCTTTATTCAGAGATTTCTTTTGTAGAGTATAATTTCCAAAGCCATCAACTTTGATACTTTAAATTTACTTTTTCATTATGTTTTGTGATTTTTAACATGTATGGCTTTACTACACTTCAAAATACACAAAATAGATTTTTAAAATAATTTTTTGTAGAAGATAGAATCCTATTAATCATAAGGGAAAGGCCACAGTGTAGTCATTTATTGTTTTTGTTGTTGTTATTGTTTATACAGTTGACTAGAATGTCTTTTTTTGGTATGTCTCTTGACATATTATTAAACACTTCTCCTGTTTGGATATGACATTTCACAAAAAGACAAAAAAAAAGCAAACATTTTTTTTCTAGCTGAAAACTTGCTTTACAGTAGCTTAAGCAAAAGTGATTTATTTGTCTTACATAATAATAATAGCGCTATTATCATAATCTTGTTCTGGAAAGTAGGAACCTTTCCAAAGGTCCTTAGAAAGGTCATTAACAGCCTTACCTCAGCACTTCTTTGTGAAAAATATGCATACAAAAAAGCACTTTATTCTCAACCTCAATTGGGCAACGGGCAGGAAGAAGGATAAGACAGTCGACAAAAATATATCAGTATACTAGTATTCCTATTTATACTTCTAATTTAATAACATAACATGAAGTTAGCTTTTAAGAGTGGTTACTCTTCTAAATAAACAATGTCTGAATTATATAAAGTAAAAAGAAAGGTAGCTTTCAAGTCTATATTCATAGTGTAATAATGACTACAAAGTAAGCTTTAGCATCCTGAATCTTCAAAAATGCATTAATAATAATTAAAGATATGAAAATTATAACAAAAAGAAAAATAGGCATGGTGTGATATAAAACAATAAGTTTAAATGTAAATATACAAAAATATTGGCGGAAACAGACAAAAAAGAATCCCTCCTTCACCGGAGGAGCAAGCTGTTTGAGGCAAATTGATTTTGGTATTTTTAAATGCAATGAATTGGACAAGTTACATAGAACCAGTGCCGCCTAGAAGGACTTGATCAAAATGACAGATTTCTGTATTAAAGACCCATTTCAAAGGTTTTAACTCAGTAGTACACAATTATAAAAAAGGAATGAAATACAGTGTAAAGAAGTGGCAGAGTAGGGGAAGATCACACACGACCTACTACATCTCTCTTTGATTACAATATTAATAAGCATTTAAGAGTTTGGAAGTCAGTGAAGGGTTTTGGGCCATTATCAATATATAATTGGTAGTGGCCAGCAGAGCTGGGCCCTGGGTTAAGCATTGTAGACTGTGCTAGGTTAGCCACACATGAGCCCCTTAGCTGTGTGTCAGTCCAGGATAAAAGTGAGTTTTCATTAACAAGAAGGCATGGTTTTCCTGATTTCTTTGACAAATGAGGACACATTTTTGGAATTTCCACAATTCATGACCATAATATGTCTAGTAATATCAAAGAATCAGTTTAAAATTTTTTATAAAAATAGATTCTGTCAATGTAAAGAAAAACTTATTGATATGTTGGATCTTCTGAGAAAAGTCTACCGTGGGGAAAATATGAAAAGTTATGTAACGTTCAGGGTCCTTATATAAAGTTTTTCCATTATATTTTTGAAAAATAATTTTATTTGGAAAGTAAATCGTTCATATTTAAAGAGTGGAAGCTTAAAAATGATTCTTTGTACATTCACAAAGTTATATTTACATCAGTTTCCTTGGATAAATGTACAAATATGCACCTTCCAGTATCCAGATAAAGCAATTGAATTTTATTTATTTATTATTTTTTATTCTTTCCCAAATTAACTATCCTTTTGAACTACATGCTTATAATTACTTTCTAGTGTGAACTGGTGGGTAAGGCGAGGTTTAACATTAGCAACAAAGATGTAGGAAAATACGGAAAAAAAAAAAAAAACTTTTGGTGAATATCCCAATAAAGGGATCGGTTGGGTTCAGAGAGGAGATGTCAAGATTTGACTACTGCGAACCCATTAGAGGAATAGGAAGCTGGGGTAGAGTGGTGACTTGAGTGAAATGACAGGTGTGGAAGATTAATATGTTAAACACCGTATGGTTTCTCGGACTTGGAAAACCCAGAACACAGACATTCTTTGGAACCATATGAAGTGATAGCCGGAGCCGGGGGAAGGGACAGGGAGCGGGTGGGAGGGTAGAAGATGGGAAGGGATTGTGAAGTCGATGTGATACATAGATGTACGAAACACCCAAATTCATTGTAAATGCTATGTATTACATTTGTATATTAATAAAAATAGTGGGAAAAATGATTTTGTTTGAAACACATATAAAAACTTATCTTTTATTTTTTATTTAATTTGGAAATTGTTATAATATAAAATTTGACTATTTCATAGTAAAAATGATTTTTAATCTTGTTGATAAGAAAGAGATGTACAACTTATTTCATACGAGAAAAAGAGCACTAATACTTGCTTGTGGGTGCCTGTGAATATTGTAAATTATTTATTACCTCACATATTTGCTCAAAAATGAAAGCTCATTTCATAGCAATGGCGATTTTTTTTTCTCTTTCATGTTAGCTCTTGAATTCTAAGAGCTTAATTTTATTTTGAATAAACAATTACTTTTTAAAGTAATATTTTATTTTCCTTAAACCTCTTCCTAATTGTAAGATTGCATTTTAAGTATCTACAATTTCATGATTCAGCTTCTCTTTCTAACTGAAAATAAAGACTATGTTAGAGAAGCAATAATTTAGACTCAAATGAATCAAACATCTATAGTGAAACCATCTTTGTGTTTTCAAGCTTGCGCTCTCTTTCATTCACGTTGTTCTGTGTGTCAATCGCTTTCTACTTTTGGTTGCCGAGTAACATTAAATTTTGTGAATTATTTATTTTCTTGTGAATGAACACTTCGTTTGTTTAAAACTCTGGGTCATTCTGAGGAGTGACACACGCCAAGAGCGCACACACCTTTTGGAGATGTCGCTGCCTTTGTCGTGGATACACGCTGAGCAGCAGAATCAGTGGGTTACTGAGTACACACGTGCCTAATTTCATTAAGAAAGATCCTACCATGCAGATTTCTGCAATTGTTTTCCCATTTTATATTCCATCATCATTGCATGAGAGTATAGATGGCTACACGTCTTAGACAATATTTAAAGGTGTGAACTTTTGTTGTAGCCTTTTTTTCTCTCTTTTGAGATCATTATTGTATTCAACATGGGCTTTTTGAATGCATATCCATAGATCTTTATGCAACATGCATAGAAAAGATTTCCTATAATGAATCGTATAGATCTGTGTTAATGATACTGAATTATACGTCATCATGTAATCTTCATAGTATATCTTTGATGAATACACATATTGCATTTAAAAAAATTCTGTGGCTTGTCTTTCATCTTCTTACACTATCTTTCAATGCCCTAATTTAAAACAATTCTTTTTAATTAATAGTTTATTTTGTGCATCTTTATATAAAGTCTAATAAATATCTGAGAATCCAAAAAGGGGAAAATATTCTCTAATATTCTACTGAAGTTTAGAGCATTAGCCTTTATAATTAGGTCTGGAATTCCTCAGGTGTGAAGGAGTTTATGTTCATTTCGATCCTTTTGGGCTTTCAGGTGAAGAGAAATTAACATGGCATCTGTTTTAAGGAATCCATGCAATGACAACTCAATACATTATATGTCCCAGCTGATAAATTGACTGATAAAATACATCTTACTATAAAGAATTATTTTCCCTATTTCTATAATTAAATTACTCTATTGTTTTTACTGTGTGGCTACTTATAATTTCTTTATATGCACTTTAATACAGTCACAACCTATTTGTATTGCTTAAGTTCTCTGAAATGTATTTATCTTTTTATTAAATATCAGTTATTTATTTGGTATGTTTTTAATTCAGTGAGAAGTATAAAACATTTATTCTATTTTTTATGATTTTTAGTTATTGTATAAACTTGCTGGCTTTTTGACATGGTATCAGAATTCATAAGCCTTGGAGATATATCCAAAAAGCAGTAATTAGAAGAGTTAGCAATAATGTATAGTTGATGTTCCAAGTGTGTAGTTGCTAGACCTTTATTCCTTCAGTAAATAGTCTCAAAATTCCCTAAATTCTCTGGATATGCCACATTTCCTTTCTTGCTTTATTATTCTTGCCTGATTTCTTCTCTCATTTTCTCCTTAAATTTCCTTCATAATTTGTAATACTCATGATTATTTTCCTGCAGCCAGCTTTCTGTACTATCAATGTCAAACTACCTTTCTGTATATATAAAGAAGTAGAGAATATCCCTCCCACAGAAATTATTAGAAAAATCTAAATAGCTTTATTAGCTCACAGAAACAAATGACCACGGAGTATATTGTGTGGCAGCTAATTCTCGTGCTTTACCCTTAACTGAAGACACTTTTCATGTACGTATCTCCAGACCGTCATAAAGATTAGATTGTGATAAGTCAAGCAACTCGATTCAACTTGTGGGCACGGAAGATTTCCGTTTTTGAGCAGAATTCAGTCCTTATATGCTAGTTAACTTTCTGCCATTTTTTGTAGATGTTAGTAGAAAATCATAGCATCGAATCTTATGAATTATTTATATTTTGTTGCTAAACATCTAGGTTATTTGAATACAGTTTTCGACTATTTAAAAAAAAACGACGTAAGACCATTCATGCACAAAACTTTGTGGGTGCATCTGCATTTGTCTTGAAGCAAAATTTTTTGATAATTGGATAAAAATATGTTTACTTTCATTTTTTAAAAAATCATGGCAAACAAATTTCCAGAGATATTTCTGCACTGGTTTGTGTAGCAAAGGAGGTGCTGTTGAACCTAGGATCCACAGACTTAGCAAGATGTCTAACATCTTTTTTTTTTTTTTTAATTTTGAGATGGAGTCTTGGTAACTTTCTGAATTTCCTGGGCTCATCTTGAGCTTGTGATTCTCCTATCATGGAACACCAGAGTGCAGGAATCACAGGCTTGCACCTGCAAATATGGCTTGGATTCTCTGGGAAATGAAGAGGTGTTACTGGTTGACTTAACCGCATAGACAGATTTTTTATTTGTGAATGATTATGCAGAAACCATATGTGTTATATTGGCATCTGTTTACTCAATAAATAGACAAGTAATGTCTGGATTTTACAATGTATCTGTAAAGTTAAAGCAATCTACAAATTATAAATACAGCTTTTGTTTACTATTTGTTCTCCTATGAAATTGATACCAGTCTTTTTTTTTTTAAGGTTTAAAGAGTTTATTGTGCCCCCCAGGGGCCGTTGATACCAGTCTTATGTAGACAAAACATAGAAGTTGAATACAAAAATGATTTTTCTAAATAGACAAATTTTAAAAATATGTTGTATTATAGTATTTCCCTCCTCAACAGTGTATTTTTACTAAAGACTTATTGCGTTGCCATTAGGGATGTAACTGATTTAGAAAAAAAGTCAATTAAAATTTTGATGCACCTTAGGCAGTTAATGACTCTTCTCTTTAGATATCATTCCTCACTTGGAGCATTTTTATTAATGATTGGATAGATCTCAAGGACAGACGTGATTTCTAAAACTTATGCAAACATAAAAGGCTCTTTCAAATCTGTGTGAGCCAAGGATTCAAGAGGATACACAAATATTTGTCATTTGTTATTTATTCTAGGCTTATTGCCAAAAAGAACTGAGGTGGTTTAGTGAAAATATGGACTAAATTAAACCATTTAAGCGGGGATTAAAAGAAGAACCAAACCCACAATAAACAGTGAACCCACATAAAAATATTCAAATGTCATTATGTATGAACATTTATAAATGATTAAGTTCACAGTACTAATGCTTAATCTCAAAAATGCTGAACACCCTTTAATTGTATCTCTAAGTTGCATTTATATAAATAACAAAATATTAAATTTATGAAAAATAAATTCAAACATAATTTCTTGTAATCTTTTAGTTTATATTAATTTTTGAGGTGCTAATTTTTAAAGGGTTATAGATTGTGACATTGAGGAGAAATTAATTAGGTTACAGAAAATTTATGTAATGTGTTTCTAAATTATTGAACTCACTAAAAGCATATTAAAATATATCAATTTAATCTTAGAAAATATAAAAGATTTTAAGATTTTGCAGATACACACCCATACAGGAAAACACATCCACACACTACAGCAGTAATAAATCTAGTGAAAATATTGTTACCTGCAACCTCTGTGTGGTAATATCACTGAATTATAGTTATGTATGTCATTTAAAGTTTTTGTTGAGGTTATTAACAAATCAAGATGAATTCATAAAACCTCACTGTCCTCATTAGATAGAACCAAAATAATAAAATCTAGAAATTCTATCACTGCATGTTCCTTCAGATTTATGTTAATTAAAAAAGACATAAATATTCATAGCTTCTTATTTCATTTATTTAAATATTATGTTTTTATGTACAAATGACACATTTTTCCTAGGTGAAAGGTAGCCCTTAAAAATTGTCAAAATATATTCTCTTGAATTATCTTTTAAATACATATATATTTTTATGTACTGTACCCATAAAGTAGCAGCAAACTAGAGTGTGCATCAGAGAAACCTACCGTTGAACAAAGAAATGCATGTGCAATGTCCTGTCCATCTCTGTGCCGTCCCTCTGACTTTGTCCCCACGGTGTTGGCAGCTTTCTGTCCCTGTAAAAATACTTTTGACAATGGGCTTAAAAAGAGTAGTTTTATTTCAACTCTGAAGATATAGCTCAAAGGTTAAGCTCCTGCTCAGCGTGAAGGAGACCTTGAGTTTGATACCCAGCAGGGCACAGAAATGAAAGAGAGAAAAATGAAGGGAAAGGGGGAATGTGAAATGAAGAAGGAAAAGGCTTTACCCAGACAAAAGTACGACGGTAATACATGGCCCCTGTGTTTTGGCCGTATTTCATTTCCACTTTTTAAAGCTTAAAAGCGATACATTAAGCATGCACAAATGTGTTCCTAATCATTATAATGTTTACTTTGATAATTTTTAAGATTCACAAAAATATATAAACACCTCTCAGTTTTCTGCTCTATTTTTGACTCAACATTACTTTTCTAACAATCACCCATTGTGGAATATTTCTATGCTTCATTTATTATTATTCGGTCACGTGTACAATACACTTTTATAATGAATATAGTGTAATTCTTTTCCAATTTAAATTGCTTTTTCTGCTGTTACAAATAAAGCTTCTAGGAAGGAACTTGCATATGTTTTCTAGTAATAGCGCAAAAATTAAAATCTGAGTTAGAAGGGTTAGTTCGGTGCACACAGAGAATGCTATTACTCAAATTTTCAAGCCTTCATAATGTTGTTTTCCCATGTGTGAAAGGAAAGGGCTAGGGAGGTAAGAAGAAGCCAAGTGGGGAAAATATCTTAGGAGAAAAATGAAAAATATTATAGATATGGATAAGTCTCATAGATCCTGAAGCTGAAATACCCCAACTTAAGGAATCTGAGTATTATCCAACGAATTTGGCAACCTGAGGTCATCTGAAAGTCTGAGAAGGTTTATCATTCAGCAAGGTGGAGAGAAAAAGAAAATCGCGTTGAAGCAGAGAGTTTGGGACAAGAGCCGGCAAAGACAAAAAGGAAACTGAATATGAACTCTGAATATTGTTAAAAGGATTTTTGATATAAAGCTGATAAAGCAGATACAGAAGAAAAGAAGAGAAAGACAAAGTGTTTTTTTTTTTTTAATTTGCGATAAGTAAATTTATTTACAAGTTATAATTACTGGTGAGAAATAACAAAGTTTCAGGTTTGAAATTTATTTTATAATGTGTCTTTAAGTTTAAATATATCAAAAGCAAACAAATTGGAATGCATATATATAGACACCCAGTCAGTATTTTCTGTATTAACTGTTTGATTTTCTCAGCAATTTCTCTTGAGTAAAGGGTCCATTAGTCTCATGATGCACATTCAAAGATATTGCAAAAATAATAATGTACATTGTGAAATGCTTTCAGATCCAAATTGGCATTCCTATTTCTAGCATATGATATCTGTTTTTATAACATATTTCTTAACAAAATTGAGAAATAACTAAAATTTTGAATGTCATTCCAGTGCATGATAAAGATAACTCATAATTTTTTATTATAAAAAATTTTTTGTGGTTGTTTGAGATATTTGTTAAACCAAGGATGTATATAAATTGTATGCACAGAAGTTTATAATCTGACCTTGACCTTGAATGGGCTGAATAAACTACAAAAGCTCTGTGTATGAGTATGGCTGTGTTTATCTTTGTACTTCTGATACTTTACAAAGTACAAATACAGTATAAATCTTAATTATTTGCCTAAACAGTGAGCCACCAACTAGGACTCAGGATGCAAGCAAACATAAGCCATTGAAATTCTTATCTGGTTGGTCATTTGAGTTTGTCTTTAGGAGAATATAGAAAGATGGCTTGTTCATAAATATACAATTATTTGTCAGCTATTTTTCTGGTTTTCATAATTCTTAAGTATACAAAGAAAGATAAAGAAAGAAGATAGATATTTCCTACCGGCTTTTTGATATGCTTTGTGTCTAATAGCTTAGTACACATTAAACACTAATTTTCTGTTGAAGTCAATGTTATTGCTGTTATAAAAATCCCTTAAAACAATATATTGCACTTTACTGTCAATATTATAATTTTTGGAAAACTAACAGTGGCTTTCTTGGTATTATATTTTTCCAGTCTCGCTCATGAAGTTTTCTTTAACGTCTTAGTTACTCTCTCGCGGCTGTGACAGAACATCCAAAGTCCACAATTGAAGAGAGGGAAGATTTATTTTAGCTCTAGTTTCAGATATTCTCGGCGCATTTACGTGTGATTGCCAATGATGGAGGCATATGGCAGAGGCACAGCCGAGAGAGAAAGCTGCCCACAGCATGGCAAACAGAAGGAAAGTGAGAGAGGAAGGTAGAATCGCACACACCCCTTCAGGTCAAATCCAATGAATCACTTCTTCCCGGTCAGGCCTTCACGTTTCCCCTTTCTGGATTAAGCTCCACTGATGACTCTTCCAAATCACATGACCAGCAATGTGCCACATTCCTAGAATCTATTTCATATCCCTAATCTCCTACAGGCTTGTCATCCCAGGTCTCCTGACCAGGCCACACCTCTTGATATTATATAGTTTCTCATAGGCATTCTACACCATTTAGATAGTTGAAGCTTTTGAGAAACACTCCAGATCCAAACAATAGCATCAAGTTAATAAAAAGGTCTATTTTGAGCTTTATTTTATTTCATTACTTGTAATCTGACTGGAAATTTTTTCAAGGAGACAGATTTGTATATTAATTTCTTTTGTGAGAAGATATTTTGCTATTTTAATTTGTAATTCTAAGTGCTACTTTTTCTTTATGTCAACTAGAAATTGTAATGATTTATAGTAGATAGAACATGTATTTCAAAGTCAGAGAAAAAAGATTTTGGTTTAATTCTAATTCTCCCATTTAATAAATAGAAGATAGCGAATCACTGCCTCTCTACACTTGATGGAAATAGGAATATAAAAAAATATCTTTACAGGCTTTCATAAATCAAATGTAGATATCACAGAGACAAGTTTTTCCTAATAATTAACAATAATTTGAAAAATGTAGACTCTATATGTTTTCTTTGCTACATATAGTGTAACCTCATGCTTCGTTTACTTCTCCCATGACTTTGTAGTTGTCATTGTCATTTTTCAAGGCAGAGGCCTAGTATAACTCATTATTTGCACAGTCCAGCTTCTTTAATTTATAGTGAATACAATTATTCTGTAGTTTTACTTCTCCTACTTCTTATAAAAGTCATAAAAGTGATTTTTCACCTCTCTGAAGCTACTCAGGACAAGGTGATCTTCTAATTGCCAGATCTGTGGATTAGTTTTTAGGCATGGCCATTATCTTCTAATTTCAGAATAATGCTTAGAAACTGATCAACTTATTAAAAAATTATCAAAACTAATTGAGAGCCCTAACAGAGGATTAAAAAGAACATAGCTTTAAATTTAGACTTTGTAATTTACTAATGATGTGGCTGTTAACAGTTTTTCCTCTTTGGCCTTTGATTTCTGGAATCTACAAATGATCTAACAAAGTCAGTCATGTGTACTTGCGTAGGTCGTAGGGATGTCAGAATGGATGTTGAACATTTAATTCATGTTAGAAACTTAATAACTGGTAGCATTGAACATTACATAACTATATAAAATTACTCTACTAATTTGATATATAATAGCCCTGGATAAGTTTGTTTACATAAATATTTTAATTTTGAAAGCCTGGTTAATTTTCTGTTTCAAGGTAGTGTGGGGTAGTATGACTGCCCTTGTTAGCTATAATTACATTAAGCCAGATACATCTGTGAGGTAATATGCTTAATTTAATACATGATAGTAACAAAATATGTTTAATGGCTTAGAAGCCATAGTGAGCTCATATGTAGTAATTATTTGGAATTAATTAGGACTCCATAACCAAATTTAGCTTCAGTAATGATAGTATATGATAAAGGGCTGATAAAATACTATGGTGTGTGTTTAGATTTTTAAAAAGTCACGGTTAAAACCTAACAAATCTTTCTCAAAGTATTCTTTTTCTCTTCAAATATGCATCTCATAATTATTACCATTTTATGAAGCAATCTGGAAATCTTTTGTGACCACTTTAACACATCACAATGGGCGAGTCTGGAACATGCCATCCAACAGAAAGCCTCATACACACCATTATGATAGTATGTTCTCTTCTACCTTATTCATCAGATTTGGCACAAGGTGAATTCTGGCTCTTCCCCCGTATGTCAAAATGATGAGAAAATGTAAATGTTTTGGGTTGATTCTGCATAGAAAGGTAGCTACAACAGTGCAACTAAAGGTATTCATGGCAAAAGACTTTCAGAACAACATCAGAAAATGTCAAGGATGATGGGATAGCGTTTTCACAGCAAGAGGGAGCAGTATGAGGGAGGTTGATGACTCTGTCTTTTACTTTATTTTTAAATGTAAAAATTTGCTAAATGTTTTGACCATACATTGTATATGGGAAATTTTACAATATTTGATCAAGAAAAACTGAACAGTGATCTGATTTTATGACCTACAATGAATTGTAACTAAAGTAATGCATTTATTTTCATACATTTATTTTATTTCCATTTTTTCCTTCCAATATGAAAATATAAGAATATCATTTTCTGTCTATGATCAGACACTGTTTATAGTTTTTATTTCAGTATATACCCTAAAAGTAACAAATAGAATTTAACACAAGGAATTAGTAGAAATGAAAGCAAACAAAAAGGGAAAAAACAGAAGAGTGAAATTTTGCTCAGTAATACAGCAAGGAAATAAGTATAAGGCAAAGGAAAAACAGGTTTCAGACGTACAGAACGCTGGCATAGCTATGAATACATAAGAGAGTGCTATTCACCGTGCCATTCCCATGGATTGGAACCTAACAGATACTGGGCCATGGGGTTACCACTACCAAGCAGATGCTGGCACCATGTGGCCAGTATAGGAGCCACCACGAAAGGACTGCAGCCTTCAAAACTGGGATTGCCAAAGCAACGCATTTATTTGCATACCTATTAGAAGCAAAACTCATGAAGACAGAAGGAAAAAAATTCATTTGTATTTCTCAATTTCCAGTAATTCAATCTAGGCTTACACACATGTCTGAGTTGCTGATGAGACATCGAAGATGCAGTGTAAAACAGTGATCAGACATATTAGTGTGAAGATCAGATAAATGTTTCATCTATTAAAGTATCTGCTATAATGTTTAGAATTACACTTATTAGTAAAAATAGTGAACTGTTATTTGCATTCTTTTCCATTTAAAGTTTATCATTACAGTGTAGTTGTGTCATGGTTATAAAAATTTATCATTGAACTAACACAGAGGTCTTTCTTGAGATTCAGAATAGGATGGGGTTAGGTCCTGAGTATTGGATTCATTAATTTGCTAGACTAATGGCAGTACAAACATTCCATATAATTGCATCGTGATGTTAATTTTTTCTTTATGTTATCTATTCATGAATAAATATTATAATTTTATTCAACACTAAATATCTACAAAAACGTTTATGTGATACTATGTTATTCAGCAGTTGCTTGGAAATGCAAACACACAAAGAGATAATCATCTGAAAGGGAGGTGTTCTAATAGGAATTATGGAGGTACAGCAACTATTGCTTTTCTGTATCCAGTAAGAGTTAGTGATATGCTTTCAATTATTAAAGCCTGATTTGCCTTCACAATGAATCAAACTATCTTAAGAAATGCAATGCCAACCCTTGTAAACTGTAAAATATCCAGATCAAATAATGCCCTTTCTTGATAAAAATTTTAATTACTATAAAAATATTTGTGCAAACTGTAAATTACCATGTTCTAGATTTCTGTGAGAAAAATACTTCTGCTCATGTATAATTTGCTTACCTAAGTCTACAAAGCTAAGACCGCCTTAGAATCTCAAAACATACAGTTTTTAGTTTAAGCATGCTTTATAATTTGTCTGAATAATAAAAATGTAGATGATATACATAATCCAAGAAGCAGAGTTACTATATTACACAGTAGTATATGCTGTGTGTAATTCTAATATTTGAAAAAAGACAAAATACGATGCTTTACTATATATATATATATATATATATATATATATATATGTTTTGATGCTTAAATAATGCAAGTCAGGTAAATTTGATGTTGTCATTAATCTGACAAGTAGGAAACTAAATCTTTCATGAGAAATTATTTACAACTTCTTAGTTTTGTTTTTATTAATGTATACTGAATAAGAGGTTCAATCAAATAATTTGTTAATGTGGAAGAATAAAAATTTACATTTGTAGCACTGTATGATTTGATTTTTCTATTACTGAAGATGAATGATTGACAGTTATATTATAATTTACTTGATAAGATGTGCGCAGTATATTCAGTTATATATCTTTTGAAATATACCCGAATCTTTTTCAAGATTTCTTTAAACAAACATCATGAGTTCACTACAAATTTTATGTATAAAATTATTAAAAGGAAGGCTAGGAAAGCTCAACTTAGAAGCATTATAGACCAAAAAAAAAAAATAATAACAACAAAAATAGCTAGGAGGAGGGAAAAAGGCACAAGTCAAGATTAGATTCGAATGAAGTACTACAGGATTTGTTACAAGTATAGATAATTGGGGCTCCAAGAAGAAAAATCCGTTTGGTATGAGAAACACTTGCACAGCTTTCTGTCTGTCATCTTTCTCCTGATTGGAGGGCAGTAGAAGCAAACACTTCTGTAGTGTTTTCTAATTGGCATGCAGTGTTCCACAGTGGCGTGCTTGTACTGACTTATACAACGTGCACATGTCAGAGTGTAGGCACATCGCGATCTATTTCACTAGTGAAGAGACAATGGGGAGAGTGCAACCTGCCCACAGGAGTCAGTTCTAAACTCTCCACTGAGATTTATTCCACATCATCCCTGGTCCTCTCTTCCACAGTTATCACCACATGTGAGCTTAGTCCAGTGGTTAATCCTGAGTGAGATTATCACCATACCAATTATGATAATGATAAGCATACTGAGCATGTGTCAGGCACTGTGCTGAATCCCATTTTGTGTATGTGGTTACATAAGAACACATATATAGTATTATCCATATAATATTAATACACTCATAACGTGAGGACTCCTTAAAATTAATGTCAATGTTTGAAATCATTTAATTGCATGCTATAACTTCGATATGTTTTAGGGATGGCAATTATCCAAATAGATTTCCTACGGAATTATACTCACATATAACCTTCAAGATCAATAATTAGATGAACTAAAATGAAAGGAAGATGAAACATTGAAGCAGTTTTGAGTATCCACAGTAGAAACACAAACAACTGAAATAGTTATCTTTTGAGGAAAATTTCTGGACAGAATGCATGGATCCTGGATGTAATGTTAACCTTGGACACTGAATTCTGAAGTTACTAAAAAGGGTGATTTACAGGAACATCTGCCTCTAGCAGTAGTGGGTTAAGGACATTATCCTCGTAGATTTCTGAGGGAAGCAAAAGTTTTCTTCAAGGGATAGTGGTTTTATAGACTGTGAAATTCTGAGCATTCAAATAGAGAAAGAAAAAAAACTGAAATGCTTCAAGCAGGAAGATATTTAATAATAAAAAATCTGAGAAAAATATTGATGTATAATGATTAGGAAAATCTTTCCCTAGCTTTCATGAGCTCAGGGATTTTCATGAATTACAAGAAAATCCTACTAATGACCTCAATTTTTAGCAGAAACAAATTGGTGATCTTAAACAAAAATATATTAAGTAGGTACAAAAATATCTCAACTGTAACAACTGCAAAAGCCCATGAACCTTCCTACCAAGACATGGTAATGCATGATAGTCTTATTTACATCATTAAATGTAAGGAAATGCTATAATTTACAAAATTTAATGACGAACATTTTGGCAGTGAGAAATATTCTGGCAAGGGGAGGTCCATTTTTTTGCAAGTTTTTCAATACAGTGAAGAAACAAGAAAAGAGTGGAAATAAATTTGTCTACTTTACTATCTATAATTATAGTCACGATTTATCAAATAATATCTCATGCTGCACGTCTTGATGTACATATACATGCATTTCCATACCAATATCTATTCTTAGTTTATAATCCTAACACAACACATGATGATTGTTCTGAAGTTTTATGTTCATACAACAATGACAACTAGAGCTATGCTCTGAGAAATGTAACATTAGAAAATGTTTTAATTGTGCAAAAATTATGGAGTTCCGTTTGCAAGAACCTAGATAATATTGCCTGTTACACACCTATTGCTTGTTACTTAAGATACAAATTTGCACAGCAAGTTAATCTACTAAATATTGCAGCAAAAATAGCACAATGCTACATACAGACTTACTAGGCAAGGCAGAATAATCTTATAAGGCTATCATGATATATGTACTGTCCGTTGTTGACCAAAATACGGTTATGTCTTTTATGATAATATCTGATAGAGGCTTCAGCTCATTTACTCTCCAAGTGCTACTATTATTGTAACAGGGTTACAATCGTCTTCTTTAATGTTACTAGAGAAATCTTGACATGACCATGAATTATTACGCTGTGCTTCTCCCCAGTATCAATAGGGCATGCATGATTTATTCTCACAGAACAGCCATTAATTTAATGCCAGCTTCTTCCCGGGGTTTTTCTGTTCAACTTGAAATTAAATAGGCTAATAGTTTGTTTCAGCAGAGAATTCCTTGTATATTCCTGCATCATTTTAAGAACTGTCGAACCACAATAAAATCGTGAGATAATTCATATGCAAAAATCTCACTATGAATAATGAGAAATCACTGTAATATCGCTCGTTATAAGGCAATTTATCTTAGCCATAGCAGAGAGTACGTAGAGAAGGGCAATGATTTTGAGTCATAGCATTAATGATTGGAATGTCTAGTGAGTATTTCTTAGCCTTCATAAAATACACCAGACTATTCAATATTAAATTCACTTATATTCACTTATTTAATAGTCACAAAATTCTAGGATATTGGTAGTATCGCCTCTTTTATTTATTTATTTATTTATTTATTTATTTATTTATTTTGCCTGTTTTCCCATTACTGGGGTTTGGATCTAAGACCTCACTCATGCCAGGCCAGCATCCTATTCCTTATCTAAACAGAGAGACCTTTTTATTTTTATTTTTTAGAGAGGAGGCTATGCTAAGTTGCCAAGGCTGCTTTATGATTTGCAATCACCCTGCCTCAGCTTTCTAAGTAGGTCGATTTAAATTTTTATAATACTTTTCAGCTGGGCTTCTTAATGCACTCTGCTCCCCTCCTTTTCTCACTGTCTCTTTCTCTTCTACCTCCTTCATCTCTCTCATGTTATTGAAAAATAATAATATGTTATTAGCTTCTTAATTGAAAACAATAGCTTCTGATCCATTCTTTTTTCTGGAGAAAAGTTTAAATATTTTATTAATCTATCAACACATCGACTAATCTGTTAGAGATACTATAGAAGGGGTGTTGTTGAGTCTCAGGTCTTCCAAAAAGAACATCTTAGAATTTAAAGTAAATGAACATTCTTAGATAATGACACAGGTTTATCAACCCTGTTACTTTAATGATTTCCATCACAATAAGCCATCATATGATGTGTCAACTTTCATTAATGAAGGAAAATCTTCTGCTTTTGGTGTTTTGTTAAGAAAGTCCTTGCCTACACCTATATCTTTTAGATTTTAACCTAATTTCTCTACCAGAACATTCAGTGTTTCAGTTTTCATATCTAGCTCTTCGATCCATTTTGGTTTAATTTCGGTACACTGTGACAAGTGTGTGTCTAGATTCAGTCTTCTGCATGTGGATGTCCGAGACACCAAAATACCCATCAACAGACAAATGAATACATAAGTATTTGTACACAATGGAATATTAGTCCTAGGTAGGTTTGAGGCTTTTGTAGGTAATGTGGCACCAGATAAAATTGCCAAGGGCACACACTGTGTTTTGAGATGGAGAGATTTATTAGCTAGCAGCTGACTGGGGCAGGGAGGTTGCCAGACTTGAACAGCACTGAATAGCAACCTCGAGGGAGTTTTATAAAGTTCTGACTTCCCATTTAGAATCTTGGGGAGTTATATAAGTGGTACATGTACACAGGAAAAAAAAAGGTTTACAATAATGCTCCTTGTGGTCAGGTCACGTTCCCCACTGCTCTCTGGTCTACTTCTTGTTCTGACTGACCCTTGACTCACTTTCTCATAAGTGGATGCAACTTGAGACCATCCTGCTCAGTGAAGTAAGTCAGAAGCAGACGGAATTGTCGAATGGTTTCTCTAACATGGGAAACCAAAGTCATCCTCGTTGCACAGAACTAATTGAGGGGAATAATGGGAACTTGGTGGGGCCTAGAAAAGAGTGGGATGGTCAAAGAGGGACAAAACACTCACAGAATACTCAAGATCAATGTAAACGTTATGCATTACATATATACATATCAATAAAATGGGTAAAAATCATCTAAGGATAAACTATTATTTAAATTGCATATACATTGACATTTAAATGGCATTTTACAACTCACATTTCTATCAATTTTGTTAATTACTAATCATTTTAATGTTTTACATGGTAATTATTAATGTAAAGTTATGACTTAATTACCTAATTTTTCATGTAGCTATTCATTACTGCATCAAACAGCATTGTTTTTTCTAATATTTTATAAGAAGAATTTTTTAAGGAATTATTTCACTGAAAAGGTGACATAGTATGTTATAGAACCATGTTTTGTAAGTGTGTAACTTTCATGCATATTGCATATACCCTGTGATGAGGACTTCCCATGTAATTACATAAAATATAATTATTGTCTTGGGAATTATGCAGGAAGAAAGAGCAAGTGAACTTTCAATTTGAAATTATTAAGAAAGAGATGAAAAAAATCTATCATTTTCTCACCTTCTCAGATAAAAATATTCTGCAGAAATATCCATGAACCAGACTTGGCCCGTGAGAAAACACTTGGTAAACGACAATGAAATATTTAAAACAGAAGATGTCCTTTGGTTTTATGAGTCTAAATGTACCTACATGTAATGAGGTATTCTCTAATCTGAATTAATGTGCATTTTCAGAAGCCAATTTTCTAGTAAAGAAAAATGGTGACTATTGAAATGGCATAAGATAAGGCTGTTTCATAGCAACAGTCAAGCATCCCAAGACTTTTTGGACATCTATGCATGATTTTAGCTTTTGTTAAAATAAATTAGGGGAGAGATTCGTGTTGTATGAGTGTAGGATATTCCTAATCTAGTCATTTACCAATTTAATTAAAATTTCTCTGTGGGGAAGATATCTTTGTTATCCAGTGTCGATTGTTATTCTAAAGAGATCAAGAACTCCTGTTACACAAAGGTTCTCCTTTGTTTCTCCATCTTTCATAAATCACTTACTTCATATTCATTATTCAGTCTAGGTAGTCTTTGACTACCTAGAGTTATGTTGCAAATAAAATCAAGCTTATATCCACTCCACATGCTTGTCCCAAAATTTTCTATGTGTTTATGGAGAAACAGAGATGAATTAGAAATTCATTCTGCTCCCATAGAAAACTCTTTTTTTTTTTTCATGGGAAAAACCATAGTGAGGAAAGAAATGGATTGGAGCCAGAAGTTATGGGGTTGGTATTTTGCCCCACTGCCTGCCAACTGAATGATTTTCAGAAATTTAGCAATCCTTCCTAAGCTTGTCATTTTGGCCACGGCAAGTCAGAGAAAAACGCCGTTGCACTACGGTACTTTTTCTATAGAGTCATAAAATGTCATTCACTCTGCAATATCATCATCTGTCAATGGGAAGTTTATACAAATGATAAACTAATAATTTAACCCTTATATGAAGATATGAATTTCACCCATTTCTGAATCACAAAAAAATGGGTTCATGGAAAAATATTACTACTCCTGACATAGTATGACTTTATATTACTAAGTAAATATAAATTTAGGTGAAATTCATATATATTTAGATATTTAAGTATTTAAATTCATAGATGTTATTTTAAAGATACAAGTATCATTAGTTTTACCTGAAAATAAGTTCTAGAATTTTATATTTTTATTGTGAAACATACTTCAAATACACATTCATGAGATATACATGACCTCACTCTCAAATTTCAATGTTAATTTTGTGGAGAAAAATAACTTTGCTGAAACAAAGGCTTTACATGAATTGTCCACATTTCTTCACAATTGGAGTTTTCTTTTCGTTCTTGAGAAAATTCTTGATTTGACAAGCAAGATGTTTCGAAGGCATTCACATCTCCTAGTCTCTCTGCTTATCATTTGAGCTTGTCCTTGGTGATGTCTTCTAATATAGCATCTTTCTTCCACTGAAGCACCAAAATTAGACTGGTAGGAGACATTTACTGACTTTTGAAGCATAGCATTCAAGTGAGAGGGATGTTAAAGAAATGATCACAAGCACGTATATGAAATTACAAAATAGATTGTTATAAAGAAAACATTAATGAAAGGTATATTTTTTCCTAATCAGTCAAGTGTATTTTTTCCTAATCAAAAAGGTATATTTTTTTCCTAATCTTACAAGCGGATGCAAAACAAGTTACTGTTAAAGCTTATAATGCATGACTGCCATGCAAAATTGGAAGACACATCTTCCCTCATTTATTGGAATGAAAAACAAAAATAAATTTCTCTCCAAATGACATGCCACTGCACACTGATTATTTAGATATAAGTGCAGGCATCTGGCTTTAACTTCTTTTTTTAATTACTGTTGCAAAGATTATATTGTTCTATATCATCTTGGGTAACTTAGTGATAAAAATACTCTGAATATTGATTATAAAATTGGATACTAAACTAGGCCTGCATGTAATCTCAGATTTCTGGAAGGCTGAGCCAGGAAGATTGCTAGTTTGAGTCCAACCTTGGAAACTTACTAATCTAGCAAGACCCTTTTTTCATTACCAAAGTCAATAAATGAGCTAGTTATTTAGTGTAAAGTCCCAAAGATTGTCCCCAAATACAGAAGAGATTAATGGAAAATATAAAATATCTTCTTGAGTAAAAATCTGAGATAAAATGCAATGTGTAGCTTTATAGAAATGTGAACATTATAGTTCAAATATCTAATGTTTTGTTTTCATTGATATGCAAAAGAAAATAATAGGTCCAGCAGAATGGTAGGAAATACCAAACTAGAAAACAAGACACAATAGAATTCCACAGTCTTAGCTAAGCTGTCCTGTGAAGTTGGCCAAGGTTTTCAATTTCACCCACTCTTGTGTCATCTAATGCGAGGATAGAATAGTATAGTTGACCTACATAGAGAGATTATTTAAAAAGTTAGAACAAAATAAATATTGGTTTTATTCCGAAAATACTTATTTTGTGTTATATTAATACTAGTCTCAGAAAATTACAGTTATAATTAAAGTCTATAAAAACTCTAATTTTAATTATAGAAACTAATATTTGGCTAAACAAGTAACATAAAATTCTAACGCCCCAAAGAGGTATATATTAGTTTCCCATTATTGTTGTAAAAATACTGTAAACTTATTGGATTAAACAACACTAATTTATTAATTTTTTTTCAGTCTGGGGAACTGATGTCAAAATGGATTTAAATGAGCTAAATAGCTGTCAGCTGGGTGGAATTCCTTCTGCAGTTTCCGGAGATAGTCTGCTCCTTACGTTTTCCGGTTTCTCCTGGCCCTCTGTCATTTCTTGGCCTGGGGCCGTCTGGAACCATCTAGCAATCACATCTTTCTGCCTTTAATTGCAGACATCATGTCTCTTCTTCTTAAGACTTCTCTTTAGTCAATTCACCTGCCTCTGTCTTACGACTACCTGGGACCATCCACCTAACAACACATAATTCCCCATTCTAAAATTCTTAATTAAATCTATGAAGTTTCTTTCTCCATGTCATATTTAAAAATGCCATAGGTCAAAGCATAGGACCACCTGGAGATCATAGCATGCAGCATACCATAACAATAGACTGGTTTACAAGAGATGGGTTTTCAAATTTTCATTTTCATTGTTCAAACATAAGATTGAGTCATAATTTTTGCAGAATATAATAAAATATTATATCTAACAATATGTTTAATATTCTACATGTATTTATAGTATATATGAATGTGTATATTATTAGATATGTATATGTACTTTTAAGACATGCAATACTAATTTGTAGATATCAAGGCTTTGGTTATATTTTGGGAGGATTAGGGGAATAATGACAAATGACACATAAATAAAACTTCAGAACTGCAAGCATGTTTTCTTTCTTGCTTAAAAAATAATGTTTAATTTGTGATAATTCAGCATTTTCTATTTTTTTCTATAAACCTCCATATGGATTTTAAGGTTCATTGAAGGTATGAAATTGAAGCATATTTAATCAAAATATTTTGTATATCTGAAAGGTTACCCTCAGTATATTCTGGATCTAAAAGAAACATCTAAAAATAAGGGAATAACATGTTGATAGAAATAAAAAGTCCCATCCTAATTCTAATAAAAGAAAATTACAGATAAAATATCGTGAAGCAAAATAAGGTTTATGATGAAATCATTATTAGAAACAAAATGAATTTTATAAAGGGGAAATGTTCAGATCATCAGGAAATATACTAATTTAACTTGCATGCACGTAATGATGTATTCTAAACTTTAAGTGGACATAAGTACAACAGAAAAGACAAAATATTGTATTCATATAGGTCATGTACCTTTTAATAAATAGTGGGTCCTATTGAAAGAGGCATTTGGAAAATACTTTACCATAATTAATATGAACATTGTGCCTACTCAGTGTTGCATAGATATTATATTAATAAAAGAGCCTCAGAATGATGATTTCTGCACAATCTATGAATATATTATATTCCTGGCATGAAGAACTTTGGTACATGTTTAAAGAGAGATGCTTGAATTACTTAGAAGGACATGATACACAAATGCTTTAATGCAGAAAGCTCTCCCAAGCTGGAAGCAGATGAGACAGAAACATCATCACAAAGGTGAGGCAAAAGAGGGATGGTAGACAGACGAGAGCAAACGCTGTTGTTGTCTTTGAAGATGGAGTAACAGAGGGCTACAAGCCAAGGCATGAACACCATCCACAGAAGCTGAGCCCAGTTTCAGCTGCCTGCAAGGACGCTTTGTGTGCAACTGATCTTCGGCAACAGCCTTTGGAAGTAGAAGCTGAGACAGCCCAGCACCTTCTGAAAACTGTTCAGCTCATCTGAGAACTTAATTGTGCTCTGTGCGACTCCTAACTAGAGTCAGCCGGACTGCTCTGCTCAGGCTTAAATACTTGTGAGGTAGTGATAGGTGTTAAGTACGGGGTAACTTAAGAAGAGGATAACAGTATGTTTATTCTCTATAGGACAATTACGCAAGTAATAAAATCTTGTAATAACTGACCCAGAGAGGAAATAAAAATAAGTTTCAAAGGGTTTAATTCTTGCAGAAATTGTTACCTGGCTGTAATACAAATGAGCAAGAGGTGCATTGGTAAGAAGGTATAATTATAGCTATTCCATATGCTTATAATTATATAGATATGCCTCATTCTTGGGCTCGAGAAGTAATTACCAAGAAATTTAGAAAAATGGTTTTATTATGCTTGTCAGTGATTGTACATTTTGTGTCCCACAAAGGAAAAATAAAAGCATGTAGTGCACTCTAGAAGCCGGTGAAGCTGATAGAAAAATCATTTCGAGCAAGCCTTTACAAATTTATTTTTGGAAACATTGAAAATATTATGAACAATGCAAATGTACATTAACAGTAAAATAAATAAATAGTAATGTATAAATACAATACATTTTTGTATAGGAGTATAATTTTCAAAATATAGTATGTGGATTCCTAAAGGTTCTCAGACATCTGTCAAGGTTCATTCCTCAAATTCAAACCATTTTCATAACAATTGTGAAATTTTATCTTTTTAACTACATTGACATTTTTCTCAAAAAGACAAAAAAAAATGAGCGCCAAAATGGGTAGCACATGAGTGCAATGCAATTCCAGGCCTCAAATCAGTGACCATCATTTTTTGATTGAAATAAAAACTTAAGAACTAATTAACATTTTGGTATATCAGTATCCATTTATTCATATAGATATTCTTAAAACAACGTTTCATTTGACATTTCTAGAAAAACAACTGAGGGCTGGAGGAATGGTGTAGTCGTTCCAGTGCAGTGCTTGCCTCGCAGTTGCAAGGCCAAGAGTTCGATTCTGCTGTACGACAAAAAGCCAGGTGTGGTAGTGCATGCCTGTAATCTCAGCACTCAGGAGACTGAGGCAGGAGAATTGTTGTAAATCCAAGGCCAGCCTGGGCTCCATAGTGAGTTCAGAACCAGCCTGAAGTATATAATGAGCCCCTGTCTCAGAAAGGAAACAAAAGAGAAGAAAAGGAAAGAAAAGAAAATATTCCTTCATTTCTTGCATTGCTTTATTTATCTTTTTGTGTCTTTATATATCTTAAGCTTTTTATTCATTAAAATTGTTGCTTCTTCGATTGAAATCTCTTTAAGTTCACTGAGGATTTTGCGCTTTCACTCTAATATAATATGTTTGACCTCTTTGGTACATAGATCCACATGTTTGTTTTCTTCCTTTCCTGAAGATTTTGCTACTTTAGGGCTGATGATATCAGCTTCTGGGGAGTCAGGCCACTTTGCAGGTGATAGTTGCCTTATTTCCGCATGGTTCTCTTGCTGTGGGTTGTGTTGCAGATCAGGTAGCCTCAATGGACACTGTCTCTTCTATGAGGATTTTTCCATTAGGACATTTCTTTCTTCACAATTTTCTTGACTTTATTAAGATTTTAGTATTCATGTCTTTTTTTTTTTCCTAGTTTACTCTGCTAGTAATAATGGGAGTCTTTTAAATAACCAAATTTCTTCCAGGTTACCTAATCTCTTCCACTTTCTCTGTGTTTTTGACGGGAATTCATCACCTCTAAGACATTGGATCCTACTGACTGACGGGGAAGATGTAACCAGTTCCCTCTCCTCTTCCTGTTTCCTAGTCTGCAAAGTTGTTCTGCTCTGAATTGTTTCCTGCCACTTCTTTTTCTCTGGTCCTATGGTCACCATTAAGGTCCAGCAGACTCTCTGCCTTTGTTGGCTAGGCCAGGGTGGGAATTACTTTATTATTAATAATAATTTGAATCAATGGGAGTCACTGAGAAAATGATCTCTCGTTGTCTTCACCTTGGCCACACCTCCTTTGCATGTTTACCTTTAGTTTCCAAAAATAGGGCAGGATAATCAGTGCGAGGTTACTTACAGGAGTGTGGGTGCCTCAAAGCTAGCTGCGTCACCACAAAGCCCATGCCAACTAGGTGATGCTATCCCAGGAACTCACTGCATGACCTGCAGGTGTATGTTAGCTATCATTAACTATTTCTTTTCATTAGAAATAACATGAAATAAATATCTCAGCATATGTCTCTTTCTTGTCTTCTTTGTTTTTAGTCATCATGGACCATACAGTCCAGTTTATCAACCTTATCTTCAAGAATATTTAATCTATCTTCAAAATGCTAGTGCATATTTCTCCTGTTTTAATGTGAATTTTTCATGTCTGATAGTTGTTTATTTTTAACTGATTGAGCTCTAGAAAAAGTACAAATATTTCCTATAATTAAAGCTTGTATGTATATGCAATAATTATTAGGGAAATAGCTGATAAATTATAGGCAAACGATCAGCTGAATGTATGTTACATAAACAGATGAAAAATGAAGTTGGGTAAGGTGGCACAAGCCTGTGATTCCATCATCTGGGAGGCTAAGCCAGCAGATCTGCTGTGAATGCAAGTGCAAACTTGGCTACACAGTCAGTTCAGGGCCAGTCTGGACTGTAGAACAGGACCCTGAGTCTAAAGTAAATAAATAAATAAAAGTATGCAATTTCTAGTTCTTTACTTAAATAAAATTTACTGCAACCTTAGAATAAAGTCATAAAGTCTCATTTATAGTCAGTTGAGTTTCAAGATTTTATATTTAAGTTGCATTTCTCTATTCTTAAATTTATATAGTTTCCATATATATCATTATAATTATAATTCATCTGAAAAAATTATTCCAAATGTTCAGTTACTAAAATAATCCTGTATGATATGCACAAATGCATATTTTCAAACTCCTTTCCCAAACTTTCAGTTAATCAACATTGTCATCTACTGAATGACACACATATGATAGGCATTATAAATAGCAAGGCACACATATGTCTTATATTATATATGTACATATATTTATAGTAGTTACTTTTGATACAAAACTTCCAAATGTAATGTCATGTATGCATGTATTTACATACCTCTTGGGATTTTGAAAATGATTTTTATATTTTTCTTAAGCTCAACTGGATAAAATGTTAGTGCCACTAATAGTTAATTCCACTTTGTTTTAGGTTAACAGGATTCCATCTGCCTCCACCAGTGACAAGTACCAAATCTGTGTTCTCACTACGTTTGACCAGTGATTTTGCAGTTAGTGCTCATGGATTTAAAGTGTATTATGAAGGTAAGCGGTAAATGGGACCGTTTTTCAGTTTAATGCCTGTAAAGACAGATTTTCCAGTTGAGCCCATGGAAGAAAGGGCCACATAGAGAATGGGAAAATTCACTGAGCTATCTCTAACTTTGTCACAAGGTCTATTTTCTTATTATTCATCAATTTACAGTAAAATTCTAGCATGCCTTTTTATACTTTTATACCACTGTACCAAGACATAGTAAAACAATTTACCATAACTTTTCTTAGAAAGTGAGACTATAAAATTACTAATGGGTAGGAATTAATAGGAAGACATGACATGGGGCAGAAAAAGGAGGCTACTCTGGATTTTCTATGAGCTTTAGGCATCACAGACTTACTTCAATCTTTCTCTCTGTTGCTTTCCTATCAGAAGAAAATCTAGTATTTCTCTTTGACCACTTGAGTCAAGAGAAAAAAAAAATCATGACAGAAAAAGACTTAACACTTTTCATTCCTGAAACAGCCTTTTCAGTAAAACAGTTTCTAGATTTTTTAACTACCAAAGGAAAACGGCAAATTCACAAATTTGAAGTGTTGTTTAATTTATGAAAATTTGATATGAACTGATTTAGCATTAAAATTTTAACAGAACTGACACGAGGCCATTTATAATTTTTTATGTCATTTAATATGAAGAATTGTAGATTTTACCACAGAAATGTTTGGCAATAAAGTGGTATCCAGAGCCTGACAAAGGTATTAAAATAAACAAAATTTATGTTTTCTTTTTCTTTAAATGTGAAAATTTTTAATGAAAAATCATTCTGAAAAGTTTCACATATAAATCAGGTCTTTAATTTTTTTCTTTAATGTTAATAATGAAATTTTGAATTGATTCAAGGAAGAGTCACTTCTTTCACCACAGAATCATCACACCAGATTTCAACTCATCTAGCTAGGACTGTGTCACCAAAATTCATCACATCAGGTCTAATATTGTAATAAAGAGACACAAATACATTAGTAGAAATGATTTCTTAATTTTTTCATCTTTTAGACATAATGGGAATGAAGCCTTGTCCTTAAATATGCCATGATAGCATTCTATCACTAAGTTATATCCCCAACCCACATGAGATCACTTCTAAAATGAATCATAATTCAAGCTGTAAATGTCAAGGAAGCACTAGAAAGTAATTATTTGCAAAAGAGCAATGTTACAATATAAATTTTTAACAGTTTTGTTTGGGTGAATTGATTTTGCAATGCTGCAATAAAATTACCAAGTATTCTGTAACAAAAATAATGTAGAATATATTATGCTACAGTTCTGTAAGTGAAAGTTCGGATGAATTTTTCTGATCTGGGTATTCCACGGAGGAAATAAATATGTCAGTGGCCTCAGCTTCTATCAGAAAGCTCTGGAAAAATGCGAATTACTTCCTAGGGCACTTTGGTGGCTGGCAAGATCCAATTCCTCAAAATTGATAACTGAGATTCTTCTTTCCTTGGTGTCCATCGCCTATAGAACATACATTTGCTGTCTTTTGTCCATGGACCCTTTTGCTGAGACCCTGCTACTGATTAACCAGGTACTTTGAAGACTGGAAATCCTCCGATTTTCCTTCTTATGCACCCATCTGCCACTTTCTTTCTCAATGCAATTCTGACTTCATGTAGATTTTTTTTCTGCTTTTAAGAACCTTTGTGACTAATGTCTACCTATTTAAAAATAGAAGGTAATTTTTCTCTTATTTTCCAATTTTATTAGTAAGTATACATGCAATACATAATATTTACATTGAATTTCAGTATTCTGTGTCCATATATACCATGTAAAAGTTACAGACACTTCCCTTCTCTCTTATTTGACCGTGAATGTTTCGATCTTGAAGTCCTTGACCTTAATTAAATTTTCAAAGTCCTTTTTGTCATTGAACATGATATAGTTTCAAGTTCTGGAGATATATCTTGGGGAACAGGATAGTTTTACAATTGTCAAAATTTTATCAAAAATATTTAAGCCTTGCGTCTGTATAACAATAGTTATAATGCTTTTATATGATTTTACATTTACTGAAAACCCAAATATGTTCTACTTTTTCTCTAAATAATACTTTGTAACATGGAATAATACATATTTTAATTTCAGTCATATATAATCATGCTTTAGTAATGAAAGAGCTTACAACAATATACCTTAGAACATTTTACTATTTGAGGAATCATATTGTACAAATTATGTAAGACAAAATATGTGAATTATTTATATGGGAATTATCTATTTTCATATATTTTTATAATGATTGCCTAATATATGAAATGATATATAACTTCAGTCTAAATGTAATCATTGAATGAACAGAAAAAAGTAAATAAGAAAATTAAAATCATTTCTGAATATACAGTGGTAATTATGCCTTAATGACTGTTGATTTATATCATGAGACAAGGTATATTAATAGAACACTAATTTTGAGAGAATTTGCCATTCAATCATTTTCATACTTAATACAGTAATATAAAACTCTGGCAATAAGACCCTTATATACTATTTTTATTTTTTTGTGACAGAGTGATTTATGTGAATTATTTTACCCTAGAAAATGATATAAAATTTAATAATAAAAATTAAAAATATTTTTCTTACCACAAAATTACTAAAACCTCTTACAATTATAAATTTTCTAAAATTTTACAGGAGGCTTATTTTGCTGTAACTATTCACTGTGATTTCATTTTACACAAAAGAGCCTAACCGCATATAATATAGTGCAGAGAGGATTGTTAAAATAACTAAATGATAACACGTAATAAAATACATAACAGAAAAGATATATTTCTCACGCATTCCAATTGACCTATACACACCCTTTCCCTTTCAAATGCTTTACATGGGCGAGAATACCTCCACTATTTGCTATCCTGTTTAGCTGTGTGTCACACACATTTCTTAAAAGATTATCAGGAGTGTGTATAGAAGGACTTTGGTGTTTTTTAACATTAGGTATTATTTTCAACTTTGAATCTAAAAAAACTGAAATACAATACCATGACATTTAATGAAAACAGTACAAGTTAGCATCAGGTAATTATGCTTCTGACCAAACAACTGACTTACAGCAATATATGTTTATATTATAAAATTACATGTACTGAATAATTTGCAGCAATAAAAGAAGGTCCGGTTTGTAAAGAAGTAATGGAATGTCACCCTTAATTACTTTTAAAAATATAAGAGATTCCATATCTTAGCAGAGTACCAGAACTGTGAGACCCAGAAAGCGGGGCTTTGCCTCCTGTGTCCTGGCAGCTTTTTCCCTCTGTGGCTCTGTAGGATAACCCTCGGTCACTATGGCGACAGCCTAGCTCTGAAGTGATCCTCCGTGCATTTCGTTAGTGCCTTCTTTTTTGAGAAGTTCAAGTATTTAAAACTGGAATCGGGAATGGCAGGAATGAATGAACTCTCTTTTGCTCAGATGATGCAGTGCACACTTCCTTCACCAATTTACTCTCTCAAATTGTGCAAGCCTTGTTTGCCTCCAGAAATCATTTATGGAATGAAACATAGAGCTCACAGCCTGAAAGCCCCTGCTCTGGTGCTCAAAGGTGTCCTCACCTTTTCAAAATACTGTAATTTTTAAAATTTTGGATTTTTGCTCAAAATCAACTGAATCGCAAGAAGATAGGGACGTATTTGACACAATATGTATGCCTCTTTCTCTACTTAAACAAAACTCTATAAATGCTTTATAAATGCTTGTAAAATTCAACTGATACAGAATAACGATTTAGTTGTGATGAAAGGTTTAATATTCCTTACTTTAAAGGAAAATAAATACCTCAATTTATGTATTCATTTGTCTGTTGATGGGTATTCTCCACATTTTAGCTATTAGCTGTGCTGCGATCAACATGGCTATACATGTATCTCTGTTACATGTAAATTTTATGTATTGAACTTATGCATATCAATAAAATGGGGAAAATAAAAAGGGAAATAAAACTAATGGATATCTTAAAATATCAAAGTAAGCTGCATTTAAGCACTTGGGAATTGTAATATACACAGATATTTATACTAAATTATACTTTATGATAAACATTGACTTTTAAAAGCTATACATAATATATAACACTATGCATTTTATGTTCACTAAAGAAACTCTGATTTCATGGATTAGTTTTTTTAGAAACAATTGAAGATACAAAATTGCCAATAAAACAAAAAGAAAATGCTAAAAATATTCTTGAAGTCAGTGATATATGGCCTACTTAATCCTTGTGGTTTGTATGGAGATGAGATGGCATCAAAGATTTTACTTTATTCAGTAGAAGAGAATGATTGAATTTAGTATTTAATCACATTTCTTGTTAAATTTTCTTCTTTTATGTTTATTGTTAAATGTGTCATATCTGCCAACTGCTATGAGCTAATGTTAGAATGTAGACTGAGAGTGATGAATTTAGCATTCCAATTACACATCAAAGACACTTTGCTCTTTTCAAACACAGCCCATACCCTGTTACAGCTATTGTAATTAATAGTACACAAGTATTGATTTCAAAGAAAAGTGTGCTATGAGTTTGGTTTAGACCTTAGTTTGTTAATTTATTTCTTCTCCAACAAAAAGAGGATAATTTAGTGAAAGGATATTTTGTGACTAATGCTTTATTCTAAATGTCTTTGAGAATCAAGATACATAAAAATTTAAAAAAAGAAAATGAGGCGGGGTCTCAGTCTGTAGCCCTGAACTCATTATGTAGCCAAGCCTGGCCTTGACCTCTCTGCAATCCTCCTGTCTCAGCCTCTGCAGTGCTGGGATTACAGGTGTGTTTCACCAAGCCCCGGTTATGTAGTGCTGGAGACTGGTACCCAAGGCCTTCATCTGGCTAGCCATGCTCATTAACAGTTGAGCTACGGACGCATAACGTTGCCAATGGGGCAACTAATTTTTAGTGTGACCGAGGAAAGAAACGGCATTTTTCTCACTGTCATCTTTGTGTAGTGTTCTTTCATTGACAAAAATCCAAGCACCATAGAGACTGACAGAAGTAATCCACTGAAGGGCAGCGATTTAGAAAGAAGCGTGTGGTGGTGCGCTCCTATAATCTCAGTGCATGGGGGGGCCGAGGCAGGAGAATTGCTGTGAGTTTGGGACTAGCCTGAGCTACACAGTGAGTCCAAGACTGGTCTGATATATTGATTCAGATTCGAAGGATTTTTAGTTTTACTTAAAGCACTAGAAATGGAAAATGTATCAATAATTGTGTTTATAAACCTTCAATTCTCAAAGGCTAAGTGACAACCAGGCAGCAGGGGCACTGAGGTGAGAGAGCTGGAATTATTTACACAAAAAGTAGGCCAATGTTTCCTTTGCTGTAATATTACTGTATTGTTATTGAAGCAACAGAGTGAGTACCTCGGCTTACAAAATGTGGAAAATAAGTGCTTGCCAATTTGTGTTTCATGTGGCACTACGATAGCAGCCAGGTCCATCAGGTGACACACCAACTTCAATAATCCTTTAAAAGCCCAAATAAATGATGTCTTTAGATATCATAGGCGAATCTTTCAGATGAGTAGATAATATAAAACTACTAAGATTTTTTGCATCTACATTTAGTATTACTTGGTGGACTTGGTGAAAGGACTGTTCACATATATATGTGGACAACTTTGAAAATATTTGATAAGACGATTGTTTTTTTTTATGTTTCCATTATGATAACTTAAACAATCTTTGAAATGTGTGAAAGACATTCGCTCCATGACTTCTTGAAGATTTTTATGTCCGTGTTTACTAATAATGTCAATGCTTCTTTTGATCCTCTGAATGATGTTTGTAGTATGGAACCATACAATAACTAGGCTTGCATCAGATTTTCTCATGCATTTGTGACTGCATAAATTGCAATAGTTATTAATGATAATGTGTAAAAATTACATAATAATGAAGTAATGCAGCAGAACATATTCGAGTTATGAGAAAAGAAAAACTTTCTAAACCAAAAAAGCCAAAAGGGAGCTTTTTTTTATTGAGGAGACTGTTAATTTAATCAAAATCTGAATTCATCTTATGTAATAATAATTTAAAAATCATTCTTAATAGTAAATGGACATTCACATGGTTGTAATCTGTGCAATAAATAAATTACTTATATAATATATTTCTATAACACAATTGCTTCTTATATGAAATTTAATAAAGACATAAATTAAGAACTTACTAAAATACTACTTGAATTTTGAATATTTAACATCTACTGCAAGTTTCTTATGACATCAGCTGAAAAAGATTATTCTGTTCACATTATTTATTCTCACTTAAAATAGACCTCGTTTTAAGTGCTTCAAAACTGCAGTATTAAGAACAAAAGTAATGCAAGTTTGTTTTTTTTTTTTTTGTCCGATTTTACTGGACATTCAAGCAGATGTTATGATTTTACAAAGTTCTTTAAAGCATTTGAGAAGAATGGTTTATAACTATAATATGAATAAACCAACAAACTTTCAAGGATATTGAAAAATTACGTATCCCTATAGAAAAATTTAACATTGTTTATTATGTCAGCCAAAATGATTAATTAGTATCAAAAACAATGTAACAAATGACTACCGAATAAGGTTATATTGCTGTGAGCAACAAATTATCAATACTAACACATGCAAATGCTTGTTAGCTGAGGTACAACATGGAGGAGAATCATTCTGAACAGGGTGAGGTTTTTTCTGCCTTTAGGAGAAATGACTACCTACGTTCATGAAATTAGAAACATGCAAGAATTTAGTGTAGGTTTTGACTTGTGTGGCCAGCACTTGTTTGTTTATTCAAGAACAGTGTTGTTAACAGCTATCATTTGGTTTTTATCATTTTTCTAATAAGTTGTATTATTTCTCCAAAACACATATATTATGTTTTTCTTGAAAGGTAAATATAAACAAATGAACCTCGCATGATTTTGCAGTACCTTTAGTTATTGCTCCATTCTTCTGGGTTCTATTGTAAAACATTCTCAACCTGTTATCTATATTTTCTATGATTATGTTCTGTAATTATCTTCGGTGATTATCTTTTCACTACATATTCCAGTGGACTTCCAGGTAATCCTAAGAAATTCTCACATTTACCTCTGTCATTTAATTGAGGTTTTCATTGTCAAGTCTCCAGCATGAATACCATTGTCATACCTTAAGATCAATTCTCAACTTAAATTTTCTTTTTGAAGAATTTGACACATTCTGTTTTCATCTCTTTTTAACACATTTCTTTTTCTAGATTCATACAATACTCTAATTTTATATCTACCTACCATACATTCTTTCATTCGTTAGCTCCCTTGGTAAGATCCTCCTGCTTTTAACTTGTAGAAATTTGAATGGCAAAGTGCTTAGCTTGAGGCTTTATGTTCATCTACATTCAATGCATCACATGTGCACCAGCAACTGAAGGAATCATTAGGCTCCTCACCTTCCCTTCATTGTATCAAAACAGCTGTGATAGCCAATTTAGGGAGCAAGCGTTCTCTTTGATTCACGATTTCAAAGCATTTAACATATGGTTGCTTGGCATCACAATCTTGAACCTGTATAAGGTACAGCATCATAGAGGGATCTGCGTGGTGGAACAGAAGCCAGGAAGCAGAAAGTGAGAGAGAGGAGAGACAGAGCCCAGATATCTTCTTCAGGAAATGCCCCACTAAAGAACCTCACTTCTTTGAATGACAGCACACATCCTAAAGTTATTGTACTCCTTATACTGCCATCAATGGCTGAGGGAAAAGTCATTAACCCGTAGCCTTTGGAGGACATTCAGGATTTAAAGTATCAGTAAACTGAAGATTATATATATATATATATATATATATATATATATATATATATATGAATATATATATATATGAGTTAGCTGTTTTTCTTCCCTTTCTCTATCTTCCCCCTTTTCTCACCCGAATAACAAGCATTCTCCAAGCATTTTTGAGTTTCGCTTTCTTTTAGGTTTCCGTTTATAATTGAGATTATATAATATTTGTCTTTTTGTACCTGGGTCTTTAATTAGTACAGTGTCCTCCAGCTTCATGGGTATTATACAGGCAACTAGCTTAAAGATAAAATACTAATGTTCTACAGCACAGTCAATGAGGTGACTATTGGTCACAAATTCCCACTATAGATTCTGTGCGGCGACCTCAAACCATCCAAACTCAAGTAATGGTTCTGAGATATAAGGGGTAATTATTTTGCACCGACACACATTGTATATATGTATTGAAACATCAAATCCTATTCCATAAGTATGCATAATTAAAACAACGTGAAACTTAACTGACTTACTGAAACTAAGAGAACATATATTCACTAGAATTCCGATTCTGAAACATTGGTGTCCTTTTATTTACTTATTAAATGCTGAATTAATTTAAAATCTTAAAAGCATGCATGTGGAACTAAGCTCTATTAATAATTTTTTTCTGCATAGGCTTGCCTTTTATTCAAAGCTAAACAATAAAATATTATTTGATATATTCTATTTTTTAAAACCCATTCTTTTTTGAATATTACCTTAAAGATGAAGAATGAAAGGCTGGAGAAATAGCTCAGTCATTCAAGTGCTAAGTACCAGAGTTGGACTTCCCAGCACCATATAAGCCAATAGTTGTGTCACACACCTGTAATCCCAGCATTTGGGAAGCTGAGACAGGAGGATTGCCATGAGTCCAAAGCCAGCCTGGGCTCCTTAGTGAATTTAAAACCAACCTGGGCTGCAGAGTAAGACCCTGTCTCAAAAAAAATGCATAAATAAAATAAAAATATAAATGAACAATGATATAACAAAACTACACCTTGAAAAAAAAAGATTGGAAATTAAAAACTGTAAACCTTGTACCTAATTACAGGCTAATGCCATAAAAATGTAAGCAACTCCATGGCAAAAAAAAAAAAAATAACCAAATTAATGTATAATGAATGAAGTAAAAATCAAAACAAACATATCTCAAGATGAGACAATAATGGCTGAAACATACATGAAAATGCTTATGATCACAAAATCAATAGGAAAATGCAAATGAAATCCATGATGAGAAGTGTAACACCTGTGAGTTCACACCTGTTAGAATGGCCATTATCAAAAAGACAAAAGGTAAGAAATGGCTTGGAAGTGAAGAAAATGAACCACTCAAACATATGGTTGAGTATGTTCATCAAAATATAAATTAGTACAGCCATTATAAAAATAATAGGATTAGTCATCAGGTAACTAAAAATAATATTCCTCTATGATTCAGCAATCCCGCATCTCGGTACATAAGTGTTCATGTATTGCAGTATTATTGATAACATGTAAAATTTGGGGGGAAAACTGTTGTCTTTAATCAAATGAAAGAATGAAGAGAATCTGATGTATGTAGAATGGAATCCTATTCAAGCTTAAAAACAAACAAAAATAAATAAATTGTCTCAAATCTCTTTTAGGTCTCTGACTAAAAAGACTTAGGTTTACATTAAATATTTGTTCTCCAAACCTAAGGTGCAATTTTTATCTTTCTAGTTCAAAATTGGTTACATCATTAACCTAGGTGTCTCAATAGGTGAGATGAGGAGAAGATGGGGGCCACAGTCTTCTAAGAAATACTGTTAAAAGCTTTCAAAATACTTCTGATTATAACAGATTGGGCCAGAATATAGTCACATTTAATTTAGCTGCATTGACTCTTGGGAAATGTAGTCTCTACGCTGGAGTTTAATGTACCCAGGTAAAAGGATTTGTTATGAATGAAAAGAACAGAAGCTAACAAGGAACAACTAGCATTCTGTCACTCTGTAGCATTTTACCATTGTGTTAGAATAAGGAACAACAACTATTCTTTCTCAGTATCTCAAAATAAAGGAAAATGGAACAAGGTCCTGTCTATTAATGAATTCTAAAACATTATTATGGTGCTTGGTGTTTTAAATATATCAGTAAATCTTTTAGGTTCTTGTTTTTTTTTTTTGGGGGGGGGGGAAGAACAACTTAAATTCTAACATTTGAAAAGATTATTTTATATCGTCTTTAAATTGACTTAAATCAACTTTACTAGATAATATTATTCTAATCTACTGAAAAATGAAAAAAAAAACATAATTAAGTTACTTACATGTAGTTGAGTGCTCGACCTGGCACAGAGAGTATTAAGAGCAAGTTGTGAACACTTCGTCTTCTTCCCAAATGCCACTTAGAGCCTTTGTGCTAATATTTTGACATACATGCAAGTATTTAAAACACAGAAATCAGCAAACACTAAGATGATCTTGAACTTTTCCCCCAAGAACTAAATAAACATTCACCAGGCCAAGTTAGCAAATGGCAGGCTGCAAGAAACTAAGGGCTTGTTCTCTCCATCTTGCACCTCTCTCTCTCTCTCTCTCTCTCTCTCTCTCTCTCTCTCTCTCTCTCTCTCTCTTTCTATTTTGTTATGAATCAGGCCTTTCTACAGTCAGTTATTCACAAAACTGAGCTGGTAAAAATACTGAAATGTGGATTCTATTTTGAATACCTAAATTGATGCTCAAAATCTTGAACTTTTAGTAGAATCCAATCCTATTCCATATACCAAGTGTTTATTGTGCAAAGTGCTTTTTACATTTTATTGAAGCATTTTATTTTTAATTTGTTCACTATGCTACTTCAGACTAACTAAAATTTTAGTAGTTTCTAAAGAAATTAGAATTTGTTGGAACTAACCAATCCTACTTCCTCCTGTAATGTGACCAAATTTAACGGCAATGACTTTCAGCAATTTGATTTAAGAATCTATCTGAAAGTTGATTTCTTTACTACACCCAACAGTTTTTTATTATCAAAATTAATTCCATTCTTACAGAATTCCACAAAATTTACATTTGTTGAGTCATGAAAATATTAAAGCATAACTTTTAAACACTGGGTAAAATCAGGTCATTATAGCACCTTTAATTACAATGAGGTCATTAGTTAATTTTGTAACTGCCATTCACTCTTGAAATGGAGCAGTAGTGACTAGCTGTGGTGCTGAGCATGAAACTTTCTACAGTTGTAGGTGGCTGCAGGTTCAAGTCTTGCTACAAGGTTTTGAAATGCATCCTAAGTATATTATGTACCAGAGTGTGCATTATATTTTATCTTTAGTCTTCGTGGGAATTTACCTGTTTAAAAATATTTGGCCCTAAACTAGATAGGAGAATATTTAATATTTCCAAAAGTTCAAAGTGACATTATCACTCCTGTTTCTTACTTCGTCATGAAATTGCTTTTATTGACTAAGACCACACAAGATGCTCATAGAGTGAATGTCATCTTATTTGAATAAGTGTACTTTCTGACAAATTCATTAACTAAAATGAATAATCACATATTTGAGGTTTAAATAGTATCATATGTTATGCATCAAGTACTTCAATTTTTCTTTATCAGTATTTTATAAAATGTCAAGACAGTAAAAAGACATTTAACGCGACATGCTCTTAATTCATAAACGGAGTGCCATGTTGTTTTCCATTTAACATTTTTCGAACATTGAAAACCAAATAGTAGACTGAGCACTTCTTACAAATATAGAAGTACATGCATTATATGCTATAATATATCTCAGTTGTATAGTATCTTAGTATTCAGAATGTATTCTGGTTTTAATTTTAAAGACTCCTGTCCTTAAAGCTAAAAATAATAATTATATAATTTTTCATTATCACAAAGTAATGGCATCGATGCTAAAGATAAAGTGAGAAAAAATAGGCATATTTGGTGATATACATATTGTATACAGATTTAACTTTTTCAAGTCTCCATCTACCAAATTAAAATACTGAAAAAGTCTTGTTTCATAATTTGTGTCCCATAAAATCTTACATTCTAGCCTTTTTTACTGTCAGAGTGTGCTCACAGAAATATTATCCCACAAGCTCTTAATTTCTGGTGTGATAAACATTTTCTGGGGATAACCTTAAAATGACGCAATCAAATCACAAAAAATCAGAGCATAAACAAGAGTGAAAGTCATCTTGTGGAACATAAACAGAGTTAAGATGCAAAAACACTAGTCTCAACCTCAGTTGGGTTGTCTTTCCAATATATAATGAGATATTAACATTCATATTTTTACATTTCTGTACACTCAGGAATATTGTTGATTCTCTTATAGAAGACTAGGAAAAACTTTCTCTTTATCTAATAAATCTCTATAATACTTCCAATTGAATGAATGGCCATATATTAACTCAGAAGTAGAAAAAATTTACCCTTTCTTACCTTTCAACAGTATCTCTCTCTTTTCCATTTGCCTTCTTGGATCCATATTTTTTGAAATAAATGAGTTTTTTTTTGTTGTTGTTGTTTTTTTGATTTATCCAACTGTGGAACGTATTCAGTAAGTTGACTAGTAGTTTTGTTGCATGAATAAATGAAAAAAATGCAAAGATTTATCCAAATTGACTTCAATATATATGTTGCTAGAAAATAAATGTGATCTGAATTGTTCAATTTAAAAGAAACCTGAAAGTTCAATGTAAGTAGAATCTAGAGTTTCCACTCCACTTTTATTATTAGTTTTCAATCTTAAATGACAAAAAAAAACTGTCTTCATTTTACACATATAAAAACTCTCAATTATACCTCTCTCTTTTCAGCTATACTATGGTCTCTATTATTTCATATTGTAAGAAAAGATCAAAAACCCATGTTTTAAACTCTTGGAAGGATTTAATAGCCCTTTCCACGGTAAAGTTCATTTTCATACTAATGGAGTATTTGATTGAAAGGAATGGATTATTAATCCTCTGTGAATAAAAGGTTCTGGTCACAATCTTCACAAATGATTTGAAATTAGATGCAGTGTTTGACCATTACAGGCCATTTTAAAGGTAGCTTTATATAATTTTTAGTGAATTATGAAGTGCTGAGTCTAGCTCTGCTTTGTGAATATTTTCAGTCACTGAACTATAAGACTTTTCTTATTGTTAATTAATTTTTTGACAAAATGACTTCATTTCTTTTTTCTTAAAGGTCTGGGGTTAAAAGAGATTATAAAATTCTTCCTGTAGCAAATTTGCGCCATCAGATGAGCTGTAAATACTCTCAGAAGAATACAGAATAAGATGATCAGGACTAGCTTTTATTTATTTTATTTTCCATTTAGAAGGAAATGGGAACACTATTTAGATTTAGTAAATTTCCTCACATTTTAAGTTAAATGCTAAGAAAACTTATTAACAATTATGGTTCAGTATTTGGGTGTAGTAGGATACCTGTACAACAGTGAGCTGTTAAGAGGGAGGGATTGGCTGGAAGGAGAAGATTCTTGTGGTTTGACTTGGAGAGATTGTGTCAGTTTGTTGAGATTAGAGGACACTGAGAACAGGGTTTTCAGGTGTGTCTTGTTGACCTGTAGGCCAGGAAGTGAAGGAGGGGCACCCACTTTGGGTACAGGACACCCAACTGGCAGCTGGAACTTAATAAAGGAAGGAAGTAGAAACACTGTCACAGTTTCTTTCTGCGAAAGCCCTGGCCGTGCCTGAGTCCATAGACAGTAACATGGCTCCTGCTTCTCTTGGCTTTCTGTCTCTGCCAGGTGTTTCCACCATTGCCAGCCTCCCATTAGTGAACTGAGACCTTCTGAAAGTGTGAGCTAAAATAAATCTTTCATCTCTGAAGTTGCGGGTGCCAAATATTTTGTCCCAGCAATGAAAGAGTAATTGAGACAAATATTTACTAAGCCCAGAGAGGCATGATCAAAAGTTCACAGGCAAGAATGCAGTGTTAATTAGACATTTTGTCAGAAAGTTGATATGAAAAATAAGGAACAAAATACTAATTGTTAGAATATCTGAGGCCTTGATCTTAGTAACTTATATAATCATATAAAATGTTAAATGTGCTTCTATACTTCAGATATACAAATGAGTGAGGGTTAAGTATATGAACTAGAAATAATTTGAAGACGCTAATTTCCATAACTCTAATATCATAGTAAAAGAGAAGAGGCAGTCTCTTGCATGTGACAAACTATTTATTTTTTTATAGAATGAAAGAGGAACATTCAGCTGTGCAGACTGGGACACAGATTTGTTCATTTTAAGTTAATTGTTGAGCAATATCACGAAATTGCCAGTGTAAAGGATATTTTATTCTCCTTAGTGAGATCAATTTGAACATCCACAGGTTTATATTAGGTGAAGTTTAGCCCTCTTGGCGGTACTGGCCTGTATTGGCAGCACTCTGGGAGGCTGAGGCAAGAGGTTTACAATTTCAGCCCACGTTTTGGGCAACTTGGTAAGTTGGTGAGACCCTTTCTCAAAATCAGAACTAAAAACAAAGGGTTGAAGTGTAGGTTAGTGTGAAGGCCCTATGTCTTAGTACATCATTGCTGCAGCAGTATACTGAGCAGCCACAGCTTAAGGGAGGAAAGATTTATTTTGTTTCAGTATTTCAGAAGGTCACACATGGGCCTCAGGCAAAGTGGGAACACGTAGCAGAGGCTGGAGATCTGCTTACAGCATTGCAGGCAGAAGCCAAGTGAGGGAGAAACAAGTGGAAGTCTATAGAATTAGGCAAAGGCCAGAACTTTCCCAGGTGAAACTGAAACGATATTTGTTCTTTCCTTTACTAGAGTGAAGCTGGGCCCTCACACCCATATTGGTGACCCTTCCTCACCTCCAGGTACACATGGCGATGCAGAAATAAAAGCTCTGCCCTGGATGCTCCTTAATCCTAACAAGTTAGCAAATTAAAGCAATCCCTCCAGGTGAAACCCCAAAGGGTCACCCCTTCCAGCCAGGACCTATCTAGGAATAGCATATGGTTCCACAGCTATCCCACTCCATCTGAACACATTGTGGTTTTGGGGGACACTCCAGATCCAAACAATAGAGTCCTGGATTGGCGCTCGAACAGGTCTTGTCAGGCGCATGGAATGATTTGAAGAAATAAAGAATAATCCTTAAAATAGACAGCAATCTCCTAACTATACCCTAGGTCATCCTAGCATCACAGAGATGACATATAAACTTGTATTGCAAGAATATAAGCTAAATATAGTGACAGTATGATACTTGAAGAAGAAAATTTGTCATAATCTTGATAAGAAACTCTTCTCAAATTGTAAAACATAATTGATTTTGTTAGCTGATGTGTTGATATCAGAACAATTTCAAAGGCACATGAACTATTAAATATGAAGCTCCACATTCAATCTGAGTCCTGGCTTCAGATATCTGGAAAGAAATAATGTGCACACAGTGATTTATTTCATATCTGGATGTAAAATTGTGCTTTTTATTTTTGCATTCTTATTTTCGATTATTTTCTATTTATGAGATCTAAGTTTCTGTTTCATTGGACCAGAAATTCATAAACGTCCTAGTTGTTTCTCCTCACACCAAGCATGTTTTCCCATGCCTTTATTTGTAAGGAATACATTTCTCATCTCTAAACACTCATCTCATATCTGTTGTCATTTCTCTCTGCATTGACTTTTCAACTTTGTGGTGGTATCATCCATCACTTAGTATCAGATTCAGATGATGATCTTTCTATGTTTGCCATCGTCATTATTAAAATATTTCTCATATTCGTCTATCTTATATGTCCCTGTGATGCTTATGGTTTTCAGAAAAGTAGATAGAGACTGAGTTTTGAAATTATTTATTTCCTACCCAAAGCTTATCCAAAATTTTGAGTTTGGCACCAAAAAAAAAAAATGCACTTGTTGTAATAGAGAAGATCGTGAAAAGTGGAAAAAAAATATAGAGAGGTTTTAAATGGCTGTAGGACATAGTGTGCACACCTACAATCATTGCGCTCTGGGATGTGGTGGCTGGAAGATCAGAAGGGTGAATGGAAAATTTATTGACTGAGAAAGACCCTGTGTCTAAACAAAATATCAACAGGAAAGAAAGCAGAAAGGGAGAGAAACCAAAAAGGAAGGAAGGAAAATGTAGAAAAGCAAGAAAGAAAAAAAAGAGAAAAGTCTGAGAATGTAGATCATACAGAAGACTCAAAGTTCTTTCATACCACTACATAAATAAATAATGGGCTTTATTTCCTTCTAAGTTTGAGTTAATTGTAAAATAAAATATTTAAATAAAAATAGAGATACTTGAAAAATTTTTGAGTAGACATACAAAGAACTTACAAATGAAAAATATTCTTAATTATAAACATCATTAAGAGCTATATTCATTCTTAAAATTATTTTCCCATAAGTTTATAATTTTACATGCACTGGAAAAACAAAATTTCAAGAATTGTCAATTTTTTGTATCACTATGAGTTATTTTGTGATAGCACTGTCAGTGGTTTCCTTAAATATGGCATTTGTGTGGAAACCAGTATTCCAGACAGTGGTTCATATTTTATGGTTATGAACTCCATCAAGGGAGATTGAAGATCAACTATTTGGACAAGCGGATAGAGCCAGAAATTTATCTCTAGTAAATAGAAGACTAATAGAAATTAGGACAATTGGTAAGTACTTGTCAATACAAACATACATTATACACACACACACGCACACACACACACACACACACACACACACACACACTGTGGTGTGTGTCAGAGGACAGAAGAAAATCTTCCCACTCAAATTCTATTTTTCTTTTTGAAGTGATACACACTCTTCAGATTTTTAGTACTCAATGCCTTGGGTGTAACTCTTTATTGAGAGATGTCCAGGTTTTTCATCCTTACAAACGACTTTCTTACTTTTATTTTTCACTTCGGTCTTTTCTAATGGTGACATTCTTTCACTCAGCAAAGATTCCAGCATTCACATACGTAGCATTTCTTAATAACATTAAAATACTTTACCTAGATAAAATATAAAATATACGAACTAGTTTAAAAGTAGGGTTTTTAATCAATATTCAAGGTTCTATAATTCCAATAAGTTAAAAACATTTATGATAAAAGTAGGTTCTCACAGACATAAGTATTATTATTTTTCACTTATTCCTTCTCAGACCTTCTACTTGGTGCTTTAAATATGTACAGTGCTTAAGGGATGAATGGAACATGACTACTGAATTGCGCCTCGTGCCACTGAAAGAGAAAAAGGCTAAGTTCATTTTCTATATTCACATATTCCCCAGATTTTGCTCAGCGTGTGAATAGTCTCCATATTTTTTTTCTTTGAGATAAAAAACTCTCAACATTTTAGAATATCTTCTCCATTTACTCTAGCAACCTTTCTCATACCTAACATTCTTAAAATGAATACCCATTCGGCAAGAGAAAAGAGAAAATACATGGAGTAAAATCAAACATATAGTTTATTATCTTAAAATATGATTGTATCTTATCGATTAATACTATCAAACTTGTCTCCTAAAATCCTCCAGTGATGTAGTATTGCCACATGGTTGAGGTGAAGTAATAAAGTCTTAAAGAGTGTGAGCTAACTACTACCAACTTGAATGAAAGGAATGGAGGGAGGGAAAGAGAGAAGTAGGGAGAAACAGAAAGAAAAAAAAAGGATTCCAAGTATAGCTTCTTACTACAAAACTCCGTTTTGTTCATTCATATGTGACATTTAACATCCAAGGAGTTCGCTTCTCATTTCTCATAGTCTTGTTTGAGCCTTGTTTGTTGGCTATGCCTGGTTCTCTCAGAGCACAGTTACTATCCATTCTGCAGGCGCAAATCATCCTTCTTGGTATCCTGCTGTTTGCCACTTGCATTAAAATCTATATAGCAAAAAATTAAACAGACTTGATGCCAGTGTGTGTCAGTATGATTGATTTGACTGGTTGACTAGGCAGAAGACTTAAGGGAAAATTGTTCAGAAGCCAAGATTTTGTAAAAATGAATAGCGAGTAATATTGAGAGATGATTATCGATAAAATCTTATGGAATTCTGCATATTTTCTGAGCAGGGGTATTGACAGTCTTGATTATAAACTTTCTTTGTGAGGAAGTTATTGTAGCAAAGAACTTCGGAAAATGCAGGGATGATTTTAATCCAGGGGAAATGGAAGTTATGTTTATTGCCTGTCACAAAATATCCAGGTTTCTTAGGTCAGAACGGCAATGTTATAAAAATATTCAGTGTTCACTGGACCTCTTCAGAGCAGACTATAGTAAATGGTTAGGGAAAACACTGAAATGATTGCTCAAAAAGCTAATGGAAGAAAGTGAGCAAACTTAAGTCACTGACATCTGTATAGTCGTTAGGTGAATATGAATTATGAATTCCATGTGGCCCTATAGGAATGTGGTTTATCAATTCGATATAACAACTTCAATTCCACTGTTACCACTGAGTTCCATGTTACCATACTAATTCACATAACTTCGTTCATTCCTGGAAGATATACTGAATTTGTTTTGATAATAGAAAGATTAATCCTTCAAAGAGTGTAGAAATAGTAAATAAAAAATTGTAAGGATCAAGTACTAAAATTTTATCTTGGGCTGGAGACGTAACTCAGCTTCTGAAATACTTGCCTGGCATATGCATGGCTCTGGGTTTGATTCACCTACACCCCAAATACCATTATGGGGAAACACGTGTAATCCCTTCACCCTGGAGGCAGAGGCAGGAGGATACCTTGTATTTGAGACCAGCTTGGGGTACATAGTAAGGTCAGGACCAACTTGAACTACAGAGTGAGACCCTACCTCTAAATAAACCAACCAACCAACAAATAAATAAATAAATAAATAAATAAATAAATAAATAAATAAAATTTGTATCTTAACTTCCTGGACCTTCAATGTCTAGCATTTTTAGTATAACTTTTAAAAATATTCCTAAGAAAGTAAGCAAAAGGATAAAAACTAAATCTTCCACCTACATAAAAAATGTTACGAAACATTAAATCTGTCTCAGCTGAAAATACATTTGTGAGACGAATACTTACAATAGAGTTCCACAGGCAGGTTTTTTTTTTTTTTTTTTTTCTAGTTTAGCTTTGATTTTTCAAGGGAAAGATGTTTGTAAAAGACCCGTTGATGTAATAACTGGCACTTTTGGATGATCAAATACCATCGTGAAAGCAAAGTTCTTGGTTACCTTCAAAGTCATCGTGTAATTCACTGGACTTTACTCCTAAAACAGAAGTTGATGCCAACTTGATAAAGAATATGTTTAACAATATAAAAAATAACAAATTCAAGTTTTCCCTTTTAACTCATTTTCAATTTATATAGGTATTTGCTAATTAAACATAATCTGGAAGACCTGGAGATTTATCATCATGTGGAACCCCATCAGAAGTGAATATTTTTGTCCTCATCATAAATTTACTACAGTAGCACATTATAGTATAGTCTTCAGTGTTTTTTTACATATATTTAAATATGAGAAACTGTGGCAGATTAAAGATATCTCAAAATAGAGGGAAAGACAATAAAATATATCTGTGACTATTGTTGGAAATGAAAAGTAAATTTGAATTTTTCTCTGAATCTCTTGATAAAAATTTTTGGTTATAATTTAATTCTTTAATATTTTCTGTTGTGCTGTAAAAGCAAATGTACTAAATATACTTTCTTCTACATGTATAGTTGTCAATATCATAGAAAGTACACGAATTATGTGTATATATATATATATATATATATATATATATATGCATTTTCATTTTTTGGAATTTACAAATCAAAAAAGATAAAATTCAAGAATCCATAATCATTTTATATTTCAATATTAAATTGCAGTTTGAATTGAAATATAAACCACTTAAAAATATATAGTCACCAAAAATAGGTGATTGCTTTTTACTAATGCTTTAAAAATATAATTACCCGTTAAATGGATCTTTTTTTATTATATAAAATGAGGGTTTATATTCAACTGGTTAACCATGTTTATAACATGTATCTTTTCATCTTTAACAAATTAAATTCTCCTGTGTATTTAGGGATAAGATAGTCACCCTGTTTTATTCTCTTTTTTTGAAAGCTCTCCAAAGTCTTTTTTTTTCTTATTGTCCCCATCCAATAAATATGTTAATACTCTGCACCATCAAAATTTATTATTCATAAAGTATTTGTATTAAAACCCTAGGCTCTAAATTTCTCAAATTAGTTGAATAAAGTGATACAATACAAAATTGAAAGAGTTAAAGATAAAAGTAAGTGTGCTATTTTCCGGTTTTCAGGGTTTTAAGGACATTTCTCTGTTAACATAAGTGAGTAGAGATGGCCAGTGTGAAAGACACAGGTATGAACTACAGTACTCAGTTAGTATTGTTACAAATCCTCTCCTTTTGGAAAGAAGTTAAAATTACCTAAAACTGTTTCTACTAAAAAAATGAAGATAAGTTGGAGAATACGTAGTTATTTGTTATTCATTTTCAAGCATCTGAAAGCTATCACATTAACTGGACATAGGTTAATGACCAGTATTAGGACCAAACTTGTTGGAAGCCTGTGTTGAAATGATTATGACACGGCATTTCTCAGTGTAATATAATGCATTTAAATAAAATTGCTGTTTAAAATATTTACAGAAGCAGTAAATTCTCTGTAAACAAGAGTGTTCACTGGTCTCTGCATTAGCTTTGAATATGATTATTTTTCAATAGTGAATTCTTTGTACTATATTCTGTATATATTGTGCTCAGAGGATCTGTTATTCTAAAAGAATGTACTATTAATCTCAGGTAAAATATCTCTTGGCGGGCTGTGGGTATTCTCAGCAGTTTAAATGCATGCTAGTAAGGAGAAGACACTCGGTTTGATTTCCCAACAAGCACCACGTAAAATTGGTGTGATGGTGCACACCTGTAATCAAAGCACTTAGGCGGTTAACACAGGAGGAATGCTATGAGATCAGCTTGATCTGCATACTGGATAAAAGGTAGTCTTGACCTACATAGCAAGAACTGTCACTACATATATATCTATCTTATGCTATGTAAAGATTTGAAGATCATGTGATCAGACTTGATCATATTCAGAAAATTAACATCATAAGAATTTTCAAAGAATTCTACAACTGAAAAAAAAATGCCTAAAGATTATTCTAATCAGTGAGATGAAAGGAGGTTTTGAGATTTTAAGTGATGGTAAACTTATCCTAATTATGTGGTAACAGAAGTTACCACGTTCTATTCTATACGTACACAAAGCAATTTAAAAATGTCTAGCAATGGGGATAAACTATTCGAAGGTGTTCTTCAAAGCAATTGTTTTAGACTTCCATTTCTACCCAAACGTCAGCTAAAACTAAAAGAAACATAAGGACTAGGGAATCTCTTGTCTCAGGATTCCACCGACATGCTTTCATAGAGATAGCTAATTCAACAATCTCTTTTTTCCCCATTTTATTGATAAGTATAGGTGCAATACATAACGTTTACATTGAACTTGAGTGTTTTGTGCATATACATGCCATGACAAAATTAAAAATTCGACCCCTCTCCCTTTTCTATCCTCCCTCTCTCTCCCCCTCCCTCCAGTCTCCATTATTCACCATAATACATTTTATGAGATAGTTGTGATCTGGGTCTCTCATGTCAGAGAGACTATTCAATGTTTCACCTTCTGCTTTGACTCACTTCACTAAGCATGAAGTCTCCACTCTGTAATTTTTCATCTCCTTTGTAGACTCGATGCTAAATATAGTAGACACTGGTAAAATAAGAAGAGTAATCAAAATGTACAGGAATGATTATATTGAAAAATGGTTATTACAAAAAAGTCATATTGGTAACAATATCTACCCAAAACATTGGTTCAAACACTTCTTTCCCATAATTCTTACTATTTTCAGAAGTTCTATAAGTCCTCTCTCTTGTGTGCCTTTATTAGGTGGGAACATTTTCAGTGAAAGCATCTTTCTAGCACCAATGAAAGGAGGAAAAACTGCTGAAAATATTACAGTGTGTCCTCATCTTCCTTTTTTCTCTGATAATGGCTCCAGGAGACTTCTGGAATTTCCTCAAAGTCAAAATGATCACATAAGATAAAATTTTGAGTGAATCTGGGGCATTGAAACAACCACAAGATCATGAATAAAGACACTTGAAACTGGGCTTACAGAACTGATTCAGAAATGGCCAGAAGGACGTGATAATAAATGTATTCAACGTGAGGAAGAGCATTTGAAGAAATATGTCTACACACATTTCACTGTATTTTTTAAAAATATAAGCGTTCACACTTTGTTATGGTTATGATGTAACACACATTAATATTAATACAATGAACATGAGATGGTCAGATTTTATATCATTATAGTGTGTGAAATGAAGAAAAATAACCTATTTTGGGCTGGGAGTTCAGAGAAAGCATGAAACTTTAGGCAAGAGAATATCATGGACAAAATGTCACCAACAAATGGACAACTGGTGGATCTAAGAGAGTAACAAAGTCTAAAGGTTTTAGACAGGTATATATATGCCAGAGTCATACTTTCAAATCTATTTTCTGGAGCAGGAGATGTAGCTCAGTGCTGACAGCAATGCCAGGTCCCCAGGTTTAATCCCCCAGCACCACATAAGATCTGAACATAGTGGTCCAGGCCTGTAATTCCAACATTCAGGAAGCTGAGACAGGAGACAGAAGGATTGCTGCTGCCTCACAGGCCTGCCTGGGCTAAATACTGAGCTCAGGAAGAACCTGGATGACAGAGCTAAATTAGGTCTCAAAACTAACACAGAAACAAAGTATTTTCTATGCCTTTTCTAAACTATTGTTTGTCTTTCCTGATTCACAGTCTTACATACGTACTTACATACAGTACTTCTGACATTCTCCTTAGCAGCATGTTCATGTCACAGGGAAAGGGCTGAACATACCCAGATTACATAAATGGATACATGCAGGGTATTACCCATTAATACATTCAAAGTAGTAAATGAGTAAACAAACAGCGATCTACATGACACACTGACAGAAGTGTGTGAGGAGATTCACTAATTAAGAATTCACTTTTTAAAAGAATCATCTTCAAATGAATTCTTATATTCTTCTCCTGTTTTGAATTAGGCTCACATCACTGCATCAGGTAGGTGCACATTGTCTCTCTCATTTGAGAGACTTCTCCTGGTTCTGCGATTCTGTCTGACCTAGTCCTACTGCGAGCACAAAGATTCATCCTCTGACATCCTCTGCCGATATACTTTCTGCCGATATGCTTTACTGAAATATTGTCACCTGATCTGTCTGGTTCATGAATGACATCCAAGGAAATATTCTAATCGTGGCTAATGGGAGTCTCTCCTGCCTTTCTTTAAAACAGAAAATAACTGTATTTATCCCTGTGCCACCTTACTACAGAAACTGGGAACATGTGATATTTGAAGGGAAAAGGCTTGCTAAAAGATGCATTCTTTTTGTTTCCAGGACTCGATACAGGTCAAATGCATTTCAGTAGTGGCATGGGTTCATTATTGCAGACATTATTTACAAAATTGTCTGTAACTTTAGGTGTAGGTGACAATGCTTGCTTTTGAAATACCAAATGGTTTTTGACACTCTTTGAAGAAAAAATGATTGTCCATTCACTGGTAAAAAGTAATTCATTTCACACTTACTCATGTAAGAAAAAGGTAACGGATCATTCAGAAGGAACTAAAATATCTGCATGTTAGGAAAGCAGCAAACAGGAAACACTCCTTCTACATAACAAAAACATTCTTTGAAACTTCTGGGATGTGTACACTTAAAGAATAGATTCACTTCCACTGTATGATTTTATCATTTTTGGAGTAAAAAGACACGAAGAACTGATTATTTGTTACAAAGGTCAAGCAATGCTACTTTTCAAAATTTTGTAAAACAGATGAATCCTAATAAAAGTCTAATTTTGAACTGATAAATATAGATCAAATAAGGCAGAAGTAACCTCATAAATTTAATAATGTCAAATAACGTGCCCCATGGCGCAACTGTCGCAATACCACCTACGTATATTATATTTTATCTTGATAATGTGTTTTCAGAAAATATTTTCTATACCTATGGTATCAAATAAGAAATTATTTTTCCAGAAACATCAGAGAAGTCTGCTTTGTGGCAGGAATAGCGTTTAATGGCTTTGACATCCTACCCCAATGTGATTTCCTGGCTAGGCACTGCATCTCTCTGAGAATCTAGAATTACTATTGTGAACAGTAAGATCTCTTCTGAGAGTCTGGGAGAGACATTATGTCTTCCCTAACACCCTCTGGAATCTGAGTAAGTTTTAACTAAGTCACTGTAGGGCATCAGCTAAACACACCAACGGACCATTGCCAGAGAATTCGACCTAGGCATGGACCACACTTGTGACAGGGATGACTTCAGGTCCAACATCTGCTCCTGCAGACAGACTCATGAATGCCACCTATACAATTACTTCTGATTTGTCATGATATGAATGGAACATGTGGAAGCAATATAAAGTTTATGTATTTGTGTAAAGTTATCTAAATAATGTTACATTTTAAATCATATTCTGGCCTTATGACTCAATGACAAATTTAATATTTATGGGATTGGTGGCATTAATTGGTGTCCAAGTACTCTTTTTAATGCAAAAATATACTTACGTCAACATCAAATGACATTCTGATGAGGAAAATACCATTGTATTTAATGGTAAGAACATGAAGCACTACGAACATAAAATACTATGAAAATATTTTTGTTTGAATACTCCTAGGGACAGAAAAGCTTAAAATTTTGGTTCGTTCTCTAAGTCTTTCTTCCCGACTTGTATATCAGCTTGAATCACACTCCGACAAGCTATCTGCAGAGTGCTCGCAACGAAATCTGTCTCTGTAATTAAGAGAACCTTTTCAATGTAGTGCAATTTCTTTGTAACTCTTCCAAGAAGTGAACGAGAGTACGTGTTTCTAGAAAACTAAACCACCCGGACTCCTTGGCTTAGTGACGTCAATTCTCACTGATGAAATGGAAGAGATTGAAAATTTCCACAAGTTCAATGGGGGCAAATGCAGTGCACTAACATGAGCCAAAATTCTCGGAAAATACAAGACCACACACCTAGACACGGAAACTTTCAGAATATTATTTTTGTTTATTTTAACTTAAGTAGTACTTTCCATTTCTCATTCAATCATTTCTTTCATATTTTTCATAATCCATTTTAATAATTCTTAGGTGTGCTAACATAGCTGTTTTTTCTGTCTTCTTTGTCATATACATAAACATACACTTAATTGTGGAGGGCATAGCGTTGAGGTTGTAGCTTTTATGGAATAACTATTTTCGTAATTCTCATATTCATCAGAGTTATAATAACACTAAAAGGAGAATAGTTATATTATGTGTATTGTGTTCTGTACTGCTTAGATATAAAATCTTCAGAGTTCAAGTTGATTTTAAGCTTGACATTACCTTTGACATTGACATTACCTTTCAATAAGCACATGGTCCCTGATACCACAAAGGTTTTTGTTGTTAGTAGATATAAATAATCATCACAGGTAAGTGTGAAAAAGGAAACCACAATTTGAAGACATAAAGTGTCAGTGTAACTAGGATTTAGGCATTGGACAGTGCACATGTACTGCAAGTCAGAAAAGAGACAGATGGCTAATATGCATGCAAATTTTGCAATCATTTTAATGATCAAGATTTTAAAGCATATTGTATAAATATGACCCAGGCAAGTTATTATTAGAATATAATACCCATGTGACAATACATAGAATTTGCCTCAAGTAATGCGTTTACTGTTTTTAAAACTTTAAGCTCCAAAAGTTTTGCTCAGAAAATAATATCTGATACAAATTTATTGGGAAAAGTAAATTAGCACATATATGATACTAACTTTCACACATCTACTGAATTGGTAAAAAATTTAATAATATGTTATAGGAATTGATCAATAACTGAAAATATGTAATCAAAGAAAATCAACAATGTTGTCTAATTAAACTGACAGTATTTAAGAATAACAACAGATGTGTTTGTGAAAGGTAATAATCATAAGCTTGTTTTCCTCTTTTCATGTACATATTTTTATGAAATGTGTTTGCTGTCATTAGAGAATCAAAGGCCTTGATTTTAAATATCGATAGCATAGAATTGTTAATCTGATCTAGGTTATTGACTGAGTGGGATATTTAAACAATAAAAGACAGGAAGACCAGCATCAGAATTAGGCTACTCAACCATGAGAAGTGAGCCAAAGCAGGGGTAGTACATGAGTTATACCTCTCATAGTTATGAAGTGTTAAAAAGTGGCAACTAAGTAAAATATAAACAACATTCAGAGATAACATGTTTTTTTTTAAGAAAATACAGTAGCAACACCAACACTTCTTATAAAAGTTTTCAATACGTCTTTGAGAAAACATCATTGTTTTGGTATCTATCTTCATGATAGAAAATACACGAGATCCCTTCTCTGGCTAAATCAGATATTGAATGCTGACATAAGCTAGAAAACACATCATTAATCATTTTGCCTTCAATACACTTGGAAGATTTTCACTCACGCCCTAGTTCTCTCCTTGGGAATACTTGTTTGAAGTCATTAATTATTAAGCTTAAATATTTAAAACATCTCTGTGGAAGAAACATCCTTTTTGACTTTTGTGTTTTGCATTTTAGAGCAATACACAAATGTAGACATACATATAAATATACACAAAATTTTAGAACAATGTTGATTATTAAAAGAGTATATATATATATATATATATATATATTACTTAAATTCCATGTAAACATTGTGCATTACATATACAAACACCAATAAAATGGAAAAACGTAATATATACTGTATAAATGGATGAAATAATAAAAGGAATATGCATTAAAGAATATATTACAATAAATATACTTACTTCATAATTCTATTACTAGTAGAACAGTTCAAAATTTTTTCTAGCATATTTAACAAAAATTATAATTACTCTTATAAAGGTTATTATTACCATGAAACAAGTCCTGTCACTAGCTTTTCAGTCACTAATGCTTTTAGTCGTTGCTACAGCTATATTGAACGGGCACTATTTTCATCTACACTTTACACATTAGAAAAAAATGGTGCAGAGCATGTCTCATTATTTTTCAAGAATTACAATGCAAGGACACTGTAGAGCTTGGATTTGAAGATATAATACTTGACACTAGTGTGTAAAGTCTTTGAATTTATACTGGACCTAAATAGGTTACAAAAAATCAGTGAAAATAAAAATAATATATTGTTTTTTCTTTAGAATCCAGCACTCAGAATTTAGCATAAATTTAAATGATCATTAAAATGACTTGTTTGTTAGTAAAAGTAGCTATTAGAAAAACTAAAACAACCCAAGAACGTTCTACAATCTATTTAAGAAGCCAAGTAGAGTGTGTACTGGGAAGCTGTAAACAGAAAGATTCTGACGTTATGCTTAGGTCTTCATTTACTTATTAGCTGCTGGAACGGAAGTTTGTTCAAGATCATTTTGCACATTTTCTTAGAAACAAAAACAAAAAGAAAGAAAAGGAAAGTTTAAGTGAAAATGAAGGACTTCGAAGAGCAGTAAATAAATACACAGAACGAACTTTTTGATATCTTACAAAATCACTCATATTATCTAAAAAAAAACGGAATAGTTATACAATAAAAATTATAACCAAGTCCAATACTTAATTAAAAAGATCAAATGAATTATTTTAGTACAGATGATTCCTGTGAAATATTTTCCTTAAGGAAAAAGATACAAGTTAATGATAATTTGGAAATGTCAATGTACAGTTTAGTTCTTCGCAATTTTACTTTTTATCTGAAAGAACTCAAGCATATAAAATCATCATGTCCAAATCCTATCTACGTAATGATAAAAAACAAGAGTTAACTCTCATTCAATTATCTGGACTTAGCTTTTGTACATGTATAACACTTTGAATATATTATTCAAGAGCTTTTGTGTTTTTCAAATTAATATTTTGTATTACAACTTATTTTCTTGTTTTTTACATTATGTAATTATTGCTCATCTGTATTAATTAATATTTCATCCAAATACCCCAAAATAACATATTATTGCCCCTTCAGTTCATTGTTTAGGCTTTCTATAAGCGTGGGTGAGAAGAAAAGGCAGATATTCATTATTTCTATTAGTTACTAAATATACATAACATAATTTTGAAATTCTTAACAAAATGTTTTGCCTAAATTAAATATTAGAATAAAAGCAGCATATTTGATCATAACATATTAAAACATAACAATATCCTTCTCTTTCTAATTTACAGAACCTTGAATAATGGATAAACTATTAATATTTAGATATAGTAATATTTTTACATCAATATATTATTTACTTAAATTTAATAAGTTTATATCATTTGGTCCTCATCCGCAGCCACATTGCATCATTTTACTGCTTTTTTTGATAAGTGCTTATCTAATATGAACCTTACCTCAGGAGCTAGTGAATAAAAAAAAAAGCTGTACAAGTGAGCAAAATAAGATTCTGCTTTCATTAACCGACTTTCAACTAAGGCGAGATAAAAACTAAGCCAATAACTGTGTAATGCGTCAGATAGTAGTGAGAACTTCTGGAGAATTGAATCAGGTTCTGCGGACCATGACTGAAACCAAGTATCCTTTAGAAAGGTTAATAAGGAAATACTTCTGTGATAAGACCTGAACAAAACGAAAGTCAAAATACGTACATACCTAATGGACATAGATTTAAAGCCTCTGACGTAGGTATTTGTGGGAGATATATCCCGAAATGCACACTCAGAAAATGGGAAGGGAATTTGAGAATGGATAGAGTCGAGAGGGTGGGGGAGTTCATAAAAATAATGAATGTATGATATGAGTGCACCTCAGTTTCCAGAGATAAATGAGATTTGCATTTATTGAAGATCTATGCTATCTTTCTTTCTGAATCAACACTGCTTACCAACTGGCTCCAACATTAAACAGTATTTCTAATATCTAGGTATTTTCCTTTCATTGTCATCTGTTTCTCCACATTGAAAAAAATATATAGTTTTGTTGTGAGTACCAAACCATTTTTCTATTTTACTTTATTTATTTTTTTTTTTTTTCATTTAAAGACAATGGCTTGCTTTATAGTCCAGGCTGTTCTTAATCTTAGTATGTAGTCCAGGCTGGCCTCAAACTCACAGCAATCCTCCTGACACGGCCTTTCAAGTGCTAGGATTATGGGCACACACAGTATTTTTTTTATTTGATGCCGGGAAGTCCAACTCAGAACCTTGCGCTGGCTAGTCAGGTGCTCTAACCACTCTGCTATTCCTCTAGCCCCTTCATGGATTTTTATTAGGATTTTTCCTTCTCTTTCTGGTCATTGTTAAGAACTTTTTTTAAAAAAAGTGTGAGATTCTTAAAACTAAAGTATTTGCAGAAAGTATGGCATAGCGTTTCAGAAATTGTAATATTGTTTTCAACCATTCTAGCTTTGAAGAGTTTATTTCATTTGTAAAATATGCTTTAAGTGAATGTAATGCTATCGATAATTTAATAATCATCTGTGTGTCAGTAGCGTCATATCCAGCTTTAAAGAAATCTGAAATGGAAAGGATATGGCCTTGGAGGTAGACACAGAGGCTAGGATCAGGATCTGTCTTTGACTTTGGGTGATCTTGGCTCAGTTATATAAACTTTCTGAAACTCACATGGTAGTTTTATTTTACACAATTCTCATGATAATTTTATTAAGATTTATAAACTGCAAAAGTTCCACATGATATTATAAACATCATTAAAATTTGTCTTTTACAATTAATTTTATGGGAAAGATAAGAAACAGACTAGATATATATTCTAAATGTACTTTTTTAGGAGAACTATTTTTATAAAATCTCAATCATTTACACATCTAAATCTTTTAACTGAATTAGTTTAAAATTTTGTGCTGAAAAGTATAATGTCAAATAACCCATGCTCCAAAACTCTATGAAAATTCAATCTGGGATTTGAGATCAAGTCGAAATTTCTGTTTTAAAACTTCAGGCATGAAAGTGTGATTGGTATTTGAAAAATCAGAGATATAATTTCCCTTTCTAAAATGGTAGCTAATTGTTAAGAGCAAAATATTATATTTCAAGCAGATAGACCTTTCAAAATTTCAGAATTACAAAATAAATAGGTAAAAACTGGAAAGCCCCATAAGTCACAAATACATACACACACACACACACACACACACACACACACACACACACAGTTCACTCACACCTTTTTTCAGACATGAAACTGTATAATTTCATAAATATATTTCACTGGGCATTTTTGTGTGTTAATGTGATTATAACTACTTAGTATGTTTAAATTTTTAAGTTTATTTTATATGGGATAATTCTCCATATTTTGGCTAAATATCAACTAATTAGAAAAGATAAAGCGTGAAAGTAAAAACTTTTAAAATATTTATTTAAATAAAATGCATATTTAAAATAATAAATTGTATATATGCATATATAACTTATTAGCTAAACTTGACTATTGTGAACACATGTTCATTTTGATAAAAATTACATTTTGCTAAACATTATCTTTGTTAGAGTATGTTACAACTTTTTTTAACTTAACTAAAGGAAATATATGAAAAAAATGTTCTGTCCTACATTTATTTTTTTGTTTGTTTGTTTCATTACTACAGAGGACCTAATTGGAAATTTCATATATTTCTTTTCTTTTGACACCTTCAATAACTCTCTATCTATCACTCAAATGAAGTTAGATTTACTTTTAGTGAAAATTATTTTGAATTGTTATAGTAAAATTGACTTTCAATACAACTCACACCACTATCAATAACACTGTGAGACTTACCAGGATTCCCACTTCCATGCGGGGAGTTTCTGTTAAGTAAGGCAGTAGTAGCTCTTGTTCCACTCTCACGGAACTTACAGTAAATTAACTATCCAAAAATCCTGCACAGAGCATACAACACAACAACTCATACATATAAAGTAAGTATTATACTGTGTCATAATTACAATCTAACTTGTAAGTATCTCCCAGTAGGTTACAGGCCAGAGACCACAGGTATCAATTCACACCAAATCACAAGTGAAAAGCACATTTTCTGCTGCACTGTAGGTGTCATGTATTTGTGGAAAGGATAAACAAAGCATTGTCACACATTTTGAACTTCTGCGGATTACCTTTTGTGTTTGTTGTTATAAATCATATATATAATTTCTAAAATATCGACAGCTTTAATTTCACAATCTGTAGAACAATGTTAGTTTTACTAAAAAATCTAAATATAATGTTGTTTGGAGTATAAGATGTTCTATGATGTTTTTACAACATTTTATAAACAAACAAATATAAATATTTCTCTAGAGGATTATTTACAAAGTGGTGTCTCCATTTGGAAAATAAAAATAATCTTTTGCTTACATTAAAATTTTAGTATGTGAATTTATTTAAAGAGGGAAATCAATCTAGGTCTAAAAATGCAGAAATATGTGTGTGTGCATTTATTATATGTGTATATCTGTATATAAATATTTATAAGTACAATATAATATATATGAACTTCTAATCTAAATATATACCTTTATATATAGTGTTTATTGAAGTATATATAATATACACACATACATTTAAATTTCTATGTAGACATTTCAGACTAGTGAAAATTTTTTTCATATATTTGAATTTTCATTATTTAATGTAATTTTCATCCTAATATGCAATTCATAAGCAAAATCTAAAACACACAAAATACATTTCATAGACAAACTATGAAAAGACTTCAAAGTTATGTATAAACACATAAAATTATCTTTACATAAGACAATATTATAATGTGAATAAAATTAATCTTTACAAGAAGATACATTTCTTATTACCATCATATTTTTAACATTTGCTTGATCATTAAGTACCTGACACTGTCGCATGGTTTATGCCGTTTGTTCCATACGTCAAGTCTATGGAATAGATATTATAATCATTTGTATCTATTTTGTATAAAAGTGCAAATGGAAGTACATCATAGAGAAGAACCCTGCCTGAAGTTTGTTCACAGGGACTGCTTTATCTTGAGTGCAATACTAGAGAATCTGAGTCAGGTCTTGACCGCTCTCCAACACACAGTGCTGAATCCACCAAGCTGTGTGACAGATAAAGATTCTGGGGGCCGGAGGGCACAGCGGGCAAGAGCAACGCCCTCTGTTCAATTCCCAGCACCACATAACCAAGATCACAAGTATTTCATAGAACTAATTGAGGGGAATCATGGGAATTTGAGGGAAGGGGTAGGAGAAGGAGGGATAGAAAGGAAGAAGGATTTGGAATTTTGCCACGATATGCATATGTGTAGAAAACTCAAGGTCAATGTAAACATCATATGTGCATCTATACATATCAATAAAATGGAGGAGAGGGCAGGCATGTGGCGCACGCCTGTAATTCCAGCACTCAGGGCAGTGAAGCAGGAGGGTGGTAATGTGTCCAAATCCAGCTGAGGCTATATTGTAAGTCTGGGCTACAGAGCAAGACCTTTCCTCAAAGAAACAAACAAACAAACAAACAAACAAAAGGTAAAGATTCTGAAAATCAGTGTTAATTGATTGACTTCATGTGTTGCAAGTAATGTACACAGTTTCTCCAATATTACATTAGTAATATTACTTTTACTAAGTGACATTCTTAAAAGAAAGAACTTTTCAGATCTATTTAGTTTTTGCTTGTGAGTATCTGAGCTTGATTGTCAATTCTTAAAGAATCTGTTACTTTCCGTTAGAATTATGTCAGTGATACATAAAGACATTCTCATCCTTATATATGACATTGGGTCACTTTTCACAGTATTTAAATATGTTATTTATTGCACTGTTCTTGGATCTTTAAAAAAGTAATTCCAAGTAGTAATATCTATTAGCTGAAGTACATCTTTTAATGCCTTTGCAAAATAGTAGTTTTGATTTTAGAAAAATGTCATTTATACATTTTTAATATGGTAGCAAATTCAGAATTTAAGAGGAATTATAAAGAAATGTGTACCTTAGTTTTTCTAATTTTTTATCTGGGTAGCCAAATTCACACAGACAAATTGATGACCCGCAACCTCAAGGCAGAGACCTAATCCTTGATGAGCTAATGGTGAAAGGCCAGTCCTTTCCAGAATATCACATGGGAATACTGTCTCAGCTTTTGGTATGTTGCAGGTGGCTGATGTCTCACTTACAAATCTTTACAATACCATTTCATTGTTTCCATGAATGCATTGTTTGCTTCTTTACCTCGCCTTTCTCTTCTTTACCCAACAGATGTGATAATGGTATAGTGTGTCTCCCTTTTAATTTCAAAACAACACAGCCTAGCTGGCACTCTAATATCTTCTACATAATTTGATTACATATCTGGATTCAGAGCAGTTCAGCAGTTTGAGAAGAATTCTCATTTTAAAAGTATAAAAATTTTAATAGTCCTCAACTGACTAAACAATTATGAATTAAAAACATAAAAGTGACTAGAGGGATGAAACCTCTTAGATGGAGTTAGAGCAACATCTTAGTGAATTAGTGCACTGGTGTGCATTACACAAGGAACTTAACGGCCTAAACACAACTACATATATCTGTACCATATTCCTACGTTCAATTTCTGTCAGGAGAACTGCTGAGTATGCATTTTAAAACCAAGCTCCTCCACAATAGAATAATGTTTGTTTTTTTTTAAACTAGAGAATGAAGGAAATATCAGGATTCATCTATCTTGTAGACACAAATGTATCAGTATTGTATGAGAAAATTATCATCTACAGTATTTAACACAGGAATAAAAAGGTATGGAGCTGACACAATTAGAATATCCGTCGAGGCAGAGTGGCTTGCTTCATCATTTCCTACTCACATATATGAAAATTAAAAATTGGCTCGGATACATAAAGAAATTCTAGGAATTGGAAAAGGCAGAAAGATTAAAACAATAGGCAGCTAGCATGCGGTCGAGGGGTTCTATGAAATATCAAAGACAATGATGTCTCATGTAAGTGGTAAAATTTATTTAAAACTTATTTATTGCAATGAATATTATCTAAGTACAAAAATTGAGAAGCAGAATGTACAAAAATTTGCAATTGCAAATATTTTCAGTGAAGAGCTGGGGAGAACATGTTGCTAGATGCCCATACAGACTCCATATAATCAACACTACAAAAACAAGCAGACCCAATAAAATTTAGTGTACAATAGCAGTGTGCCATGTTTTGCAGTTAGGCTATGGTTTGCCAATATTTATTTTGTAATACAGAAATAATTATAATGATTGAACTCTGAAGGGATATGTTAGGACCCTAACAGGAATGTAGTCTGTTTGTAAATTTCAATTTTAATATAGACTATTTTTTGTCAAAGCATTATTTTCTATTTATGTGTTTACTCTTTGTGCTACTAAACTTGAATTTGTGTCTTTCACACTGACCTACACTTCAAGTTTTTTGTTTGTTTTGTTTTGTGTTTTGTTTCTCATTTGTTTTTTACTTCATTGTGGTTCTTCTGCCTCATCCCACCAGAATACTGGGATTATAGGTAGGCAAGGCCATGAACAACTTGTCTCATCATTTTTTATTAATGTTATTTCCCTATACAGTAGAGATGACAAAGAATTATGACAAATTTTCTTTATCAATTAAACTTCTGTTCATAATGAAGTAAGATGGTTTTACTATTTGATATCTTCACTCTGAACTTCTCTTTTTCTTGAATTTGGAAATTTTTTGAGTTAAAATTTGCAGAGCAAATTTCTGAGAAGAGAAATTATGCATGTTTCTGTGATTTTATGCAGAAGATTTTTCTACCTCACTGTGTTTGAAAATAAGTAGAGTCGTGGGAGAAAAGTCAGAAGCAACATTCAATATGTGATAAAGTTAGGTCTTTGGTAAAGGAGGATTCCATGATGCTAACTCTTCCTTTTCCTTTAATTGGGGCAGCAAAGACTATTTACCTAGAGCCCATACTTACTGTAATGGGGGGTACATTTTAAGTAGCCTGGAAACATCTGAAACTAGATCGAAAAATTCAGAAAGAACTTTTGAGGAAACATAAAAATATATGGTACTTATGTCCTCATGATGGAATTAGTAGAGCATTACAGAGGGGAAAATAGAAACAGAAAATTATGCAAGTGAATGTAAGGTGATTTCTGTGTATATGAAAAGACAAATGTTTACTCAAGAAAATAAATATAGCTAACAAATTGAATCCCAGGTGGATAATACTCCCATGAGATTAGTCATACAAATATTCTTTAATGTAACTAAAAATAGGGATTCACTTATATGATAGGGAAATTGGTAAACTTTCCAGCAACAAAACCCTTAACTAAATAAGAAAATATAATTTTACTTTTCTAAAAGTAGAGAAGAGCGTCTTATAAATATTATTTAAACAATTCTAGTTTACCACTGGAATTAAAAAAAAAAAACAATCTAAACAGGGAAAATAGTTTTGCCTCTAGGAAGAACTTGTAAGGGCACCTGAAACTAGCCACCGTGCTTTTACTATGAGATGTTCAGTGGCTTCTGTTTTAACATGTACTTAAGGAAGTGCTGGGGATTGAACCCTGGGGTTTTACACCGAGCGATATTCCTAGCTCCTTCTGCGATTGACACAGGCTCTCCCTTGTTTTCTAAATTGCCTTGGTTGGGCTTTACCTGGTGACCCTCTTGTCTCAGCCCCACGGAGTGCTGGTATTTTGAACTTGCACCACATCATGCTTGGATTAATTATATAAATTGGCTCACCAATGAGAACATACACTTCTGTAAGTTCACAAATTGCCACAATTACAGTGACTCTAACAGAGAGCTAGGTATTTAGACAATTGCACAGGTGGAAAGCATGATGATTTTGAAAGCTGACTCAAGTGTATTTTCTTTGTGCTTCATTATGGGGCCACATATTCAACCCCTATATTATTAGTTATTATAAACTCTACAGCTATATATAGATTGCTCAGTCATACTTTTGTATGTTGCTTCCAAACTGAAAACAGGTGGTTTTGGCAGCTTGATCCAGAGATGCGTTAGTCTTTATATAAAACTTTCTCTTACTACACAAGATTCTGAGAAGAATAGAAAACCTATGCAACTCGACATAAGAAGCCCTTATCAGCCATACACATTTTTCTTGTTATTTAAGAACACGAATAAAAATACTGTTGGCGTTTCTAAGAGAAATCATGCAAAGTGAAAAACCCTAGGAGTCCTATGACAAACAACCAGTTCTATGAAAAGACATGGCCAGTATGGCGGCGTTTCCTGAGCGTCACCTAGTCATCACCAGAGCGCCCTCTGGAGGTCTAGCGCTGCGTAATTCCCTTCCCTTCTCACTTGCAAGTGAAGAAAAGCAACGGAATTTCATTCATTTTCTAAAAGGGGCTTTTCAGTCCCTGGCAGCAGCCTGGCAACAGTAATTTGCAAACCCTGCCCTTTATTAAAATTCATTGTTGCTTTCAGAGATAGAGAACTGTAATTTGAGAGATCCAAGCAAGAGAAGAAGAAATAACATTTTATATAATCACTTTCGAGAGCAGCTATGTAATTAAACACATGTGCAATTAATTTCAAGCAAAAACAGCAGCTATTATGCAATGGAAATTTGCTTTATAGTGGCCTTGGTTTGTGGCAACAGAAAGGATATTATGTCAAGTGTTACGACTTGACATTATTCCAGTAAATTTACAATTTAGTGGAAGTGCCATTGATAGAATATTGTTTTTGCTGTATCTTACTCTTCTGTAGTTTTTGCTCTGTTTACTAGCAAAACATCTGGCGTATTAGTTGTACCATTGTGAGCTATGGCTATGACGGATGGAATATCAATAAGTCTATTTTATGATATCCTGTATAAAATAAGAATAACCCCGTTCAACTGAAGACAAGACTACATGAAAAATGGCTATTAAGCTTTTTTGATTCCTATTATATAATTTATCAAATGCACTTGTGAATGAACTGGCAATGTAATAATTAGATTTACCTCGGATAAAATGAAACATAAGCTTCTTGAATTGCTTTTTATTTTACCACACAGTTTTGGTTTCCAAAATGTCACATACTCTTTCTTACCACAATATTCATGGTCCAGTAGTAGTCTAAGTTGAGAAACATGGTCATTTTAAAAACATTATATTATATATTTCTTACAAATACATTTTGAAGCTTGTAGCTTGTGTGAGAATTCATCAATTTCCTTCTGTTATATACTATCTATATTAAGCAAACAAAAGAGTCAAACAGGTGAACAATTCAACAAATATTTTAATTTTAGCCCAAAATTTAGGTAACATTTAATCATTCTGAAATGCTTGAAAATAGGGAACTATTGGTTGTGTAGAGCTCCAATAATTGTGAAATTTGCTATTTCTAATTTCAATCATTCTTTGATAATGAACTATATGACAGCTTTAAATTGTATATGTTGAGATAATGGTTGTAACATGACGGCAATTGCATTCTCAGTGAACTTTACTTCACTGTTGAAATGATGCCAGCCCAGTTTCAGAAAATAATTGTAAAAGCGAGCTGTGTAATAAGAATAACATTTTCAACTCTTAGAATCATTACGTAAGATCTATGATCATAGAAAGAAAACATCATTCTACTCCATAAATAAACCACATTCGATGCAGTCCGGATCAAAATTATGCAAGGGCAATGTAAGCCTGAAACTAACTCTTCTAAGAGGACTGAGAGAGATTACAAATGATTTAATGGTTTGGAGAGCTACCTCCACCCAAATTGTACAGATTGCTTTCTTGGAACCACTCTACCTAAGCCTCATTGATTGAGCTAGCATTTACTTAGAACTTTCTAGATTACGAGCACTGCACGCCACACTCCTATATATTGAGAACAAAAGAGCTTCTCTGAAACGATTTTTATTCTCCATAAGCAATAAACAAGGAAAAATGTCAAGTTCAATAATTCTCTCCATAAATTCTATTGTGTGGTGGAGATTTTTTAAAGAGAAAGAAGAGGGAAAAAAGCCTATTTGAAGCATTGGCAATTATGGTGAGGCTAGACACAGGTAGAGGTTGTAGGAACAGATTTACTTTTTTTTTTTTTTTTTTTTGAAAGAACTGAAACACTCCTGAGGTGGAGTGGAATGTTTTCTAAAGCCAGAATACAAAGGTGTTTTAGGCTATGGATTACATTAATCAAGAAATGAGAGTCAACTGAAAATTATGGTGAGAGTGCTGGGCTCTGTTTTGCCTTTAAGTATTATCATTCTTCTTATTAAGACAAGTGGGATCCTGAGAGGCCAGAATGGAAGGGAATAATGCTGACCAAACAGGAAGTATTGCAGCTGTGTGCGAGAGGTTTTGGTGTTGTAAAATAGATGGCGGTAGTGAAGAAATAGGAAGCAATGAATTGTGAGACAGATTTTAGAGATACATTTAGTAGAATTTGTAGATAATTTTTAAAAAAAAAACGTAAGGAAGAGTCCAGAACTGAGAGTGACTTCCTTCAACAATTGGAAACAGATGGTATTGGCCATTAAAGATCCAAGCACCGGGGAGCAGTGCACGTTTTCTATTTTGGACCTGTTCGATTTGGGATGCATGGAAATTCTAAATGGAGATGTTCGATTTTTCACAGAGAAAACATTGGGGTTGTCAGCATATGATCAAACACCATCGTCCTTATTCCCATGAATAATCCTGCACCTGAAAGTGCAGCTCCAGGGATAAGGAGCAGCCAGTTCCAGATATGATCCTCCTTTTTTCCTAAACTCCAACTAAAGTCATTTTACTACGTGTTCCATCTCTCAGAGCCTCTACTTTTGGAAATTTATGCAATTTCCTTAGAGATAAGATACAGTGTGATGTAAGGACTAAAATTTATTCATATCACACAAAAAGTTACTGAGACAGAGAAGCTGGGGTGGCTCCTATGTTTCTGAACCTCTATTCCCTCATCCTCCATGAAAATTAGTGGTTAAAAATCTCTAGAACCATAAAGTTCCTGTATGCATATTCTGTGTTTGGGAAATACGATGCAAAACATATCACAGAAAAAACAAACAACAACAAAAAAAAAACTAAGGAGTTTTTTTTTTTTTTCTTTTTGCTAGGAGATTATTAAATAGAACTAAAACTTTAATATATGAACATGGTTTAAAATTTTAATATATGTAGGTCACATTTGTGAAAAGAAAACCATTTTCTTTGAAAATAACTACCATTTTAACCCAAAAAGTTCAGGTACCTCAACAACAGTCTGAAGATACCAGTTGTTCTAGAGGCATGAAGGTTATTTCAATGTCCGGCACACAGTCCAAGCCACCCTGATTATAATTCTTGCATAGTAATCTTGAAACTTTATTTCCTATCAGCTAGCATGGAAAAAATGAGAATTGTGTAAAGGACTGTAATGATTGGTGTTTTAGTCATTTGCAACCTGTGATATGTGAACAATTGCAGATATATTCACACATTTGTTATCCTAGCTCCTTTCTCTTCACAGAGGCAGAATCCTTTCAGTATCCATAACTGGTGGAAAGATTGACTTTAGTTCACATTTTCAGAAGGTCTCAGCCCATTCGTATGTGGCTGGAAGTAGTAGTGGAAACGCATGGTAAAGGCTTAGCGGAGGAGGAGCTACTCACAGCATAGCAGAAAGAAATCCGAGTCAGCGACAAGGAGCAGCCCTAGCGCACATCCCTGTGGCTCAGGCCCTGGTGCCTTCTCCTTCAGCCCAGGACCACCTCTTACCAGCACTTGGTTTTATATCCCATCCATAGCATCTGAACACATGACGCTTTTAGGGGATATTCCAGATCCCAAAATGCACATGTGTATTACATTTCAGATGTCAATATATTCATAGAAATAAATGTGTGTGTGTGTGTGTGTGTGTGTGTGTGTGTGTGTGTGTGTGTGTAACATATACATAACTAACTGTGCTAAATAATCTAAAGAATTTTTAGATGACCACAAATAAATGTTTAATACTGAGATAAGATGCAGTGATTAAATTCGGGTGTAGGTGTTAGTATACTATGTGGAAGGGAAAGAAATTAATAATGACTGGTGTGGATCTTTTGGCAAATTTGCATTTGGTTTATGAACTACAAATTTGAGCTTATTCTTCAACATAGAGATGTATTTGCCCTTTCTTTACTGGAACAAGAAAATACTTGAAGCAAAAACTAGCATACAAAAACTGAGAAATCAGGATCTGTTCTGGAATCCAGTGATGGATTCTTTTTTGAAAGGTAAAATTTAAAGTTTGTTAAGGAAAATTTACACATATTTACACATATACATACAACTTAGATTATATATATATATATATATATATATATATATATATATAGAGAGAGAGAGAGAGAGAGAGAGAGAGAGAGAGAGATTTGTGAAGAACATGCATGATAGGTCTAAAATAAAAGAATAACAACTACTCTTTTATTGTTTCTCCATTTATAAGTGCAAAGGGATATATTTAGATCTCTGAAAGATAAATTTATCTCAGTTTTTAAATCTATAAAGTGTATTCCACTATAAAAGTTTAACAGACGTGACTTACTTTTGTACCACAGCTTAAATGATTTATTTTTGGGGGAGAGAACAAAATGGTCTTATTGTGTTCCACTGGAAATAGTTTTGGAGCTCTCTTTTGAGATCACTGAGAATTTAGCATGAAGATAGCACACGTGCATAATTGTAGTAGTGGCAGCAGTGTATATTTAAGTGTGAACCAGTATGCCAGGCAATGTGTCAGTCTGCTATCAATACAACATCATGAAATCATGGAAATAACCATTTGTGGTAATTTTATTATATGAAATTTTAGAAATGAAATTTAGAGTTTATGGGGATGAGTGACCAGTCAGAAGTTAATATGTGGCATGGCACTTGGATAGAAATTCCAGTCAGTTTCCATTGAAATCTCAGTGCAGTAATCAATGCACCAAAATGACCTGTAGTCTGTATAAATCATTTTAAGCATATAATAATAAATAGATATAAATGCATTTATTGCATCAGCATGAATTCGTCTATTTTTAACTAGGCTTTTATAATTAAAGCAATGATAACAGTTCTGTATGCTTAACCAATGTGTATTCCTGGCACCAATGCTGACATCTCTTGTGGTATTTTTTTTCAGTTGGTAGACTTATATAAAAATGATTCTCCCCATTTGATTCATTCTTATCTTGTGCGGGTCAGTAGGGGCAGATCGCTGGGGTATGACCTAGAAGGGTATTCACCTTTCACTAGATCCGTCCTTCTCTCTCCTTGTTTTCTAGCTGTTATGGGATGAATAGCTCATTCTGAAAGGCCCTCTACGTGCCCTTCTGCCATTGTCATCTATTTCTATGTGGACAAAAATAGGAATCTCTGAGCTAAAATAAACATGTCCTCCTTCAAATTGTGTGTGCTGAGTAGTGTGTCCCTGTGACTAGAAAGTAACACACATTTTTTGAACAAATAATAGCAAAAATGACATTTTAACATGGCTCCACTGTTTGCAAACACTTAACCTCTATACCCCCTTAGATTCTCACAAGACTATGATCATCTAGTCTACAAGGTACCACTTGATTAAATCAGTACACACTTATTAAACATTTGTTAAGTTCTGTCTTAAATATGTAGACATGTCACTATGTAGACGTGGATCGTGCCCTAATGCAAGTTACAGGCAAGAAAAGAAATGTTCCACAAAAGGGTGAAAAGGCTTGATGTCACACAACCAAAGTAGTGAGGCTAGAACTCAAATCTTCTTTGGCCCACACCAGGCAAATTTCGGGAGCACATTCACATAAAATATCAGAGTTAAAAAGTTATACAAGAATGAGCTTAAATTTTGGTTATTTTCTGTACCAGAAAAATTTGAGCCTTTGGGCAATTGGAAAGAAAAAGTCATGACAAAATCCAAACATGAAACTGACCTTATTAAAAATTTTATTTATTATTCATGCAAGTTCCTAGTAATTGAGGAAGATTACTAGCTGGCTCCATTGTTCCTATTCTCCTCTAGTTCCAATTTAGTTTTATTGTGTTGCCCTAGTGATATATTTAAAAAGCATAATTTAGGTTATGCCCTTTAAGTTGTCTAAAATGGTTCCTTCCATCTCACTGATTGTGAATTAAAATATGAGTTAATCACCCATACTTTAAAAATACCATGAAAGCTCACTTAGATACAGCTTTAGATCTTTGTGACCATTTGTCTGCATAATGATGTGCTCTAAACTGTTCACTCCCATCTGCGTACCTTTCTCAGTAAATCACGCATCCTCCTGGCTCCTGCCTTTGCAAAGTGCACTTCTCAGTAGTTGTTGCCATGGGTTGAATTTGAATATTATCAGGTATTTGTATGTTGTGGAATACTTGTGAAGCCATATGTTAAGAGGTGGGGCCTGAAAGGAAGGGGCTGATCACTGGGACATGACCTGAAGACATGTGCGGGCTCCAGCCATTCTCCTTTGCTTGGCTTCCTGCCCACCATGCTGTGAGAAGTTGTTCCTTCTGCCAGGCTTCTGTCACACCCTTCCATATTGCCAGCCACCCACAAACGCAGTGAGAACTTCTGAAACTATGACTTAAAAGAAATCTTTCCTCCAAAAGCCACTAAGATGACAGTTCATCTCAACTCACCAGCTGAATGTTTAAGCCTAACTTAAGCACCAGTTTAAGCATACTTTTCTGTAGGTTTCTCCAGGTAAAATTAATTTTGCTGTTATCAATCCCCATGTTGCATTGCCCATGACCTTAGCAATATTTGCAATACTCAAACACACTTTAGGTTCTGTTCTACTTGAGTAACTCTTTACAGAGAAAGGAGCATCTCTATAAAGACATAGCACATCCCTGGAATCTAATCTCATAAGTGAGCAATGGATAGATGAGAACATCTCAGTAATGTATACGTGTAAATAGACAATGGATGAGTTGGAGTTATTGAATACATACTCTCCTCTTAGGATTTTGAGCTAATTGGAAAGTAATGAAGATACTCAAATATAGATCAAAACTTGAGGTTTACTATGATGAAATTGAGATGAAAATTACAGTGAGCCCAAAGCTTAATTCTGGCCATTTATAAACCCTTACAAAGATAGCTGTGCATCTAAAAATTGAATGTGCAGAAAATAGAAACATTCACATTTATCAGAAATCCCTTTACAGTGACTTACTTTATTTAAAAAAAAAAACAAAATAAATGAGGGATTCAGAAAACAGTTGCAGATAAATAGCTTAACAGAAAAAATGCATATATTTTCAGGGAGAAAGAAAGGGAGTAACGTATATTTCAGCACTTATAAAGCAACATTTGATAATAAATTGACTCAAAGGGTCGGGGGGGATGGTGTGTTTTGCCATCTTATAAATTCTCTGCCAATGTCTTTACTGAACGGTTGTACAAGTTTTTCTCTGAGTGGAAGTAAAGGAAGATGTTAACAACATTACCAATAGTGGGGAGAAGAGGCATGTGCCATTTGTTTCAGCTACTCAGAGAACTGGGACAGGAAAACCACGTGAGTCCAAGAATTTGAAGCTAGCATGGGCAATATGGCAAGTTCTTATGTCAACTCATTATCATCATCTTCAAAATTGTAATAATCATAATAGTTACAGATTTGTGACAAGAGACTTAAACTGAGCAAAAGCCACATATTATTTTTCATCTTCCATTATATAAACCTAGTTTTGCATCTTTCTTACCACAATGGCAGAACATTCAGTCTTTTATTCACCAGAAGGCCTCCTCTTTCATTTAACCACACGAGGTCTTCAAAACACTTCAAAGTTAAGGGTGACAGATTTAGAAAACAAAAATACAGAGTACATGTGAGTGTGTTGGTACCTAAATGTAACCACAGCACTCTAGGAGGCTGAGACAGGAGGACAAAAACTTCCAGCCCAGCCTGGACAACCTAGCAACTTAGCATTTCAAGAGAACTCTATTTAAAAATTAAAAAAAAGAAAAAGGCACAGAATAAAGCTCAGTACAAAAATCTGGGGTTCATATCTCACCAAAAGGAAGAAAGAAAGGCAGGGAAGGAAGGAAATTAAGGAAGAAATGATGAAACAAAGGATATATCTCTCTAATACTTGTGATACATTTACATTAAATAATTATTTGTATCATTCAATACTTAATTATTTATAATTATTTGTCATATGGCTGACACTGAAAGTGAACTAGATTTCCTGTATTATTTCTGACAATTCTACTCAACTAAGAATATAATTGCCATCAGTATAACGATTTTTCTTCCTGCTCAGTTCCAAAGCACTTTCTTTGTGAATTTTAAGACCAAATCATTTATCTAGTAAATGTGTTTTTTTTTTAAATAATTCTTTCAATGATTTGTCTTGGCTTCATTTATTTGAGAATCACTTTTTTCCTTGAAATACAAAAGTCTTTATCAAGAATCTGAAACGTGATAAACCTATGAATGTAATTCTTGGAGAAAGGGAGAGAATGAGATATTCCAGGGAACAGTTCTCAGTACTGAGTGTCCCTTACTAAGGAAGAGAGCGTATTAGTTTGGGTTTTTAGAAGGGCATAATTTACAGAAATTATAACAAGAAGGATTTATTTGGAAAGCTTACAATTTTGAGAATAGAGAGAGTTCAAGATGGCGGCCTGCACATGTGAGAACTGGAGTGTCTGACAGCTCCTTGGCTGCAATGTAGAATACCGGTGTGGGACTCAGGACAGCTAGAGAGAATCTGCTGTAGATCTTGGTTGTTCAAAGAACAATGGCAAAGACCTGAGACTGAAGGTTGGCATCTGAAGAACTGTAACTGGAGATCGGCGACTGAAGATCAGCAATAGGCAGACAGGCCAAAGTCAAGACTGGAGAGAATCCAGGATGAAGATCTGCTGCATGTAGCAAGTTGGTGGCTGTAGACAACTGGGAAGGTGAGAACTTTCCCAGAGGAAGAAGCTGTGACAATCTTTCTTCCCACCCCACCCCCCCCCCCCTTTCTAACAGCTCGAGTTCCTAGGTGGGCCTCCCAAGTTGGGTGTTCTTAGCTCATTTGCTGGCCCCAAATCACTCACACTCAAATTTAGGCTAGTTCTCAATTGCTTACTCTAGGGGTGGTTCCCAAACCCAAATTCAGACACGGTTCCTGATTTCCTTAGATTGACATAATCTCTCCAGTGGTCATAATCCACTCCTTCATCTTGACAACCAGACACATCTCCTTGAATCATACTTACTCGTCAAATAAAATAGCGAAGTTAGTAATCACGCATAACATAGCACAACTACACTGCAGCCAGTGGCAATGCAATTCATTTCTCTCCGTAATAGAGAACAGAGTTCCTCTTTGGAGAAGACTTATTCTGCTGACATTCAGTTGCTTAACATTAGAGAGCAGCTTAACAAATTTCAGTACTAAGGCTACACACACACACACACACACACACACACACACACACACACAATGTACAAGCATAATGAGAAAAATTCTAGTTACAGTCCTCATTTCAGTAACTGATCACGTGGTCATAGCTGGTGTTTACAGCTACCTTCTTCCCCTACCCATTCGATATTTCCTTGACTCTCAGCAAGTACATCAGCAGGTCTTGGTTCTTTCCCTGGCAGGGTGAGCCATACCTTCATTGGTGACGGTTTTGGACCATCTGTCATCTTGTCTGGATTGGCTTGTATCAGTTTCCTATTGACTTAATAACAGGATATGCTAAGAGTAGGAGGCACCCTACAGCATCCCCAGCAGCCCAAACGTAGTCCTCCTTGCCTCCATCACTGAGCACTAGTCCAACTTTGTAGTCTGGATTAATCACCCTGCTAACACTGTAATTCCTTTGTTGCTTGCTGGTTCAATGGGACAAGGAGGCCAAAATGACCAGGGGAATTTCTCAACTTCCAGTTTAGTGGAATTGTGCCTCCTGGTACAAGCCTTCCCCCTTCTAGACCTCTAGAATAGTAGAGCATGAGATTGCAGGGACAGGAAGCAGAAATTTTGTTAATGGCTCACTGGGGGTGATAGTGAGTGGTATCATCCCTGTCTCCACCCCTTGATTCCTGGGCACATGAATTCTGGCTATGGGAGAGACAGTTGTATATGTTGGTCACTGATTTGGAGCATATACAGCTTTCTGAAGAACCTTGCCTGAACCCCACAAAGTATTACCACCTAGCTGATGCTGAAATTTTCTCTTCAGAAGGCCATTCCAATGTTCTATCAGTCCAGCTGCTTCTGGATGAAGGGGAACACAGTAAGACTAGTGAATTCCATGGGCTTGAACCTACTGCCACACTTCTTTAGCTGTAAAAATGTATTCCCTGGTCAGATGGAATGCTCTGTGAGATACTACTATGATGGATGAGGCATTCTGTAGGTCCAAATGGTAGTTCTGGCAGAAGTGTTATGTGTGGGAAAGGCAAATCCATAGCCTGAGTAAGTACCTTTCTTGGTAGAGACAAAATACTGTCCTCTTCATGGTGGAAGTAGCTTAATGCAATCCACCTGCCACCAGGTTGTGTGTTGGTCAACCAGAGGAATGGTGCCATATTGGGGACCCAGTGTTGGTCTTTGCAGTTGCTAGAGTGGGCATTCAGCAGTGGCATTAGTCAGGTCAGCCTTTGTGAGGGGAAGTCCATGTTGTTTAGCCCATGCATAACCTCCATCTCTGCCACCATGGCGACTCTGTTCACGGGCCCATCAGGCAGTAGGAGGGATAGCTGAGGAAAGAGGTTGACTGCTCTTGACAGAACGAGTCATTCTGTCACCTTGATATTAAAGTCATTTTCAGATGAGGTTACTTTTAGGTGAGCATTTATGGGGCACACAAATATCTACATCTTCTGCCCACATGGAAAGTCTATTCATATACCTCGTCACCAAATATCTTTCTCACTAATCTTTCAGTTTTGTTCCGTGCCCCAGACAATTTGTTACAGCCCCCAAATCAGTATATATTTGCAATTCTGGCCATTTGTTCTTCCAAAGAAAATGCTTGGCCAAATGTACTGCTTGAAGTTCTACCCACTGTGAAGATTTTTCTTCGCCAATTTCCTTCACGGGTGTTTCAGCGAGGGGCTGCAGTGCAGCAGCTGTCCACTTCCATTTGGTGCCTGTATAACATGTGGAACCATCCGTAAACCAGACCCTGTTTTCTCTTCCTCTGTCAGCTGATCATAAGATACACCCCATAAAACCATAGGTATGTGCTTGGGGACAGAGGGCAATAGAGCAAGAGTATACGCCATGGGCATTTGAGCCACTTCATGCAATTTACTTGTGCCTTCTGAACCTGCTCAGCTCCTGTCACATGTATACAACCATGATGATGGGCCATTGTTGTGCATGTCCAGATCTATGACTTTAAGGGCCAGATAGCACCAGTTTCCTATGGGCAACTCAGGTCTCATGGTAACCTGGCGTCCTATGGTCAAATCTTCAGTGGCCCAGTAGCAGACCAGATGCTGTTTCTCAGAGAGAGTAGTTATCTGCAGATGATGGCAGGGCCTTGTTCCAAATTTCCGAGAGTCCCTGCTGTGATTCTCGTATGGGACCCTGCCAGAGGTTCCAAACAGCAACACTGCCTAACACTGACAGCTCAAGCATCATTAGGTCTGCTGGGTTGTATGGCCTAAGTGCAGAACAGCCTGGAAAGCAGAGCTTTGTTCTCCTCCAGGCCCCGCTCAACTTTTTGAGTTACTCTGTAAATTGGTAGGAGGAACACACCCAAGTGACAAATATGTTGCCTCTCCATCCCTCTTGATTCTCTTTAGCTCTTGAACTTTCCAGGCGTCGTATTCCTCCTCACGATCGCCATTGTCAGTATTGAGTGCATCCAGGGCGTCTGAGGAGCGCCTGTTCTCCTCCAGCTCTTTCTCCGTCTCCTCTTCTACAACCTCTCCTTGGCTATAGGCTTGGCTTCCCGATCCAGCTCTTTCTGTTTCAGGGCTTCAGCCTTGGGTTCCTGAACTGTCCGTCAGGCCATCTTTTGGATGAAGACCTGCTTCGGGTGAGGCTCGTTCTCATCCTCGGTGTCCTGGTACTACTCGTACTTGGACTTGGTTTTCGACTCCTCTCCAGAACGCCCATATCCTCGACCTCCATGATGCCATCTCCTCAGTCCTCCTCTCCTGCTCTTGTGCTGCATCACACCGCAGGGCCTCTCTATTTCCTCATTGCCAATTTCTTCCTCCTCTTCCTCACTATCCACTCCCTTGTTTTCTGATGTTAAGCCAATGTCTTCTCCACATCTTCATTGATTTTGTTCTGGAAGCACTGCAGCTGGGGGCCCCTAGAAAAATCCTCCTCCTCCTCTTCCAGCTCTGATTTCTGTTCTTTCTTAATGAACTGACATTCTTCTTTCTGCTCACCTAAAGACTCCATGGGTGCGTAGTGTGCTCATTGCAAATTGAGATTGCCTGGGCCATGGACTGAAATGGGTGCTTCATGAGCAAGCTGGGGACTCTCATGGTATCAGGGAAGTGGTGGTCGTGGTGGCAGTGACTCTCCAAGTAGACTTATTCTAAACAGTGAACACCACGAGCACGAACCCAGCCCCTTCCACCAGGTGTGCCCCACACTATTGCACTACTGAGATCAGCAACAGGCGGACTGGCACATGTCAAGACTGCAGCCCTCTGTGAGGAAGATGTGTGCTGTGTGGTGAGAGCTTTCTCAGAGGAAGAAAACTACATCAATCTTTCTTCTTCCCTTCTTTCATACAGGTCAAGTTCCCAGGTGGACCTCCTCATATGAGTGCCCTTCCCTCATTTGCTGCCCCAAAACTCACTTCCATTCTAATGCAGGCTGGTTCACAATTACCTAATTTAAATATGGTTCCCAAACCCTAATCCAAACATAGTTCCTGATTTGGTTCCCAATCGCCTCAGATTGGCATCATCTCTCCACGGGTCACAGAGAGAGAGAGAAAGAAAAGGAAAAACCACAGAAAAACACACCTTTGATAACTTCCTTTGGAGGATGATAATATAAGGACATTCAAAATATTCCTGATCTCTTGCTGTCCATGAAAGAGAGTCATAATAACATGAAATTAACTGCAAGGGTTAACAGCAGTGAACAAGAAGCAGGTGGGAGACTAAAGCCTGAAGGTTTTAGAAATTACACTCCACACCGTGTAATAAAATGGGCTTTGTGAACACTTTCCTTTAGTCTAACAATGTGAGAACTATTGACCGCAAACTGTATATGAACCACAGTAAAACAATTGTCAGGATTTAGATGAATTTGTGATATCAGTGTGAATCTTCATTTTTAAAATTCTTTTTTTTTAATTTTAGTGAATTCATTTTAGAGCAATTTTAGGTTCACATAAAATTAAGTGAGGTCAACAGAAAGTTGCTATCAATTTTAAATTCCATGTGTCTTTTCAAAGATAATTGCTTTTGATCTCATGAAATATTCTGTGTCTTCAATATGTGAAAATCAGCAGGCAGTTTATTCAATGATTTTAATGTTCTATATTGTTTAGACTCATAAGGTGAAACGGTATGTACATTTAATTGATTTTTTAAATGACTCTTACAAGCAGGCAGAAACAATCTATTTGCTTATTCTATAATTTCAAATTCATTCATTTGAAATTATAAATTTTATAAAGATACCATGCACTTTTATAAACAACATTACATCTTTAAATATGTTATAAGAAACAAATCTGATGAGTTCAAGATGACCGTTTATTTTTGAGACAGGGTCTCACCCTGTGTATGCACAGCTTTTACTATCTTGTAACCTACTATACAAAACATATATTGCATTATGTCCATTTTATGCCTAATCAATTTTCCAAGAGTATGGAAGTGATAGGTAGAGTCACAGATGTGATGATGAAAAATTAAACACAAAGACTACTACTTGTTTTCTGAAACCCATCTGAAACATAAAAGAAACTTCAGAGTACAAACTCATGAACATACACAAAGGGGCAGAAGGTTTAGACCAACTATGTTGTAAGCTAGTTACCAGACAAACTAGGGGTGAGAGATTTCAACATTAACAGAAGGTTTGCTCGCAAGTCATTAGAGAATTAATGGAATAACCAGACAAGCACTTATGGGAAGCAACACAGAATGAACATCAACTTGTCAAGATAAAGATTGAATTGCCCTAATAGTTTTTCTTCTAAGAATTGAATTTCTTGGTGTATTTCATGGCACTGAAGATACATTTGGATGATGAGAAGAGTCTAATATTGAGGTGTTACTCAACAAGAAATTAGTGGGGAAAATGAAATGCATTAACTTCAGAGAAAGCAAGGTTTATTCAAAGACAAAAATAAACTACATATAATACATTGTTTTACAAACACTGCCTACATAATAGCTATTGCACTGTAGTAATGTTAACACTGAATAAGTCAAGGAAAAGTAGAGAATTAGTATGTGAATAGAAGTACAGTTTGGAGTGTTGAAAGACAGTAAATCATTTTCAGAGAAGAGAGATAATTTATATGTTCGAACAACAACAAATCACAACCCTCAAAAATAAGCAAAGAAGTAACTATAGCAATTTACTTTATACTTGTAACAGTAATCATCAAATAAGTTGAAAATATACTTCCAGTGGCTCTAAAGACTCTCGATGTTTAACCATATTTTATTTTTTGGGCTCATTTCTTTCAAGTCTCTCTACCATGCAATTGAACTCAATCTAAATGGGCTATTATTTTTTTCCAGGAAAACAAAAGCAGTCTAAGTTTCAAGGTCTTTTTTTTTTTTTTAATTTCAATTCTTTTCTCCTGGAATGTTTTGTCAAACTTTCCCATCCTCTTTTTTTTTTTCTTTTTCTTTTAAAATTTATTATCATTTAATCATGTATAAACTCATATGTTTATTCAAATTATTTGGGTGTTCTTTGTAATATTTGATCTTACATTTAGCTCCCAGTGTCCAGGAAGAAGGAGGCATATGTATAATATTTACAGCACAACATATCTTTGGTGCTTAATAAATAAATGATTGGATGCTAATAAAGTGATAAAGAAAATAATTTTTCATGTAACGAATATTATTTCTAAATACTTAGAATGGCAGGATACAAGAATAAATCTAATATTTAAGGCTAAAAATTAGCTATTGAATTAATTATACCCTGGGGAAACACAAATTCCTTATGTTTCATGGCCTATATTTCTAATATATGTTATCACAAAAAACAAAATGTGTGGAAAAGAAACAGAATGAGCTCATTGATGGTCCAGTGTGGGAGTTCACACTATTTGCTCTCATTTTGCAGAGGAAAAAAATAGATCAGAAGAATTCTGAGATGTGAGCTATTTTTTTCTTCTGACATTTCTCACAAGATTCTGTTTCATTAATAGTTTCATTATGCAGAACTCTGTTATTGTCATTCAGGAACAGTCTGAGATATATGCCATTATAGAACGTGCATGCATAAATAAGCATATTATTAATAATCAATGGCAATTAGCACACAATACACTTCCTCTTAAATTTAATTATATGCTTGATTAAGAGTGTTTGGGTATTTAATTAAAATAAGAAGGTCCAATCATACTTAATTCTCACTTACATTCATATTACAATCCTAATAACTCGAGTCCTCACTCAATCCATGCATAGCCCCGATTAATTTTAATCGGAAGTGTGCTTGCTCACTGAACAAAGCCTAAAATGCAACTGGGTAGGTAGCATCAGGGAAAACTGTACATGGTCTGACAGGATAACGTAACAGAAAAATCTAGTGCAAGCAATTAAACAGATAATTGTCATAATTGCTTTCAATTAGTTTTTCATGGCTTATTGTACTGTGACATGAGCTAGAACCAGTAACACAACCAGTTACCATGGGTCGTGAGTGTCAATGCTCATAAAGGTAAAATTCTTTCTGTGTGAAGAACTCAATGAAATAAAAGAACTGAAAAGCAAAGCAAATGTGTCACTGTGATTCTTTTGTCATTTCTCACTGCTATGTGGTTCATGTGTGATGATGTCAGATGCATTCAATAAACTCAAAGCTCACAAATACAAATTTTCTGAAAGAGAAAAGTTCATGCACAAGTGGTATCTTTTTTAGCATAAACCGAGGGACCATTAAATGAACATTAGAACGTGGTAATATGAAGAAACTCACAACATATTTAAGTTGTACTGAGATCCCGTTAACTTACTTAAGTAAACGAAATACTGCTTAGTGATGAGAGTGACAGCATATGATAAAAATGGCTTCTCCTGTCACACACTCATAAGTTCCAGAGCTCAGATTCAAAATCAGGTTTGCTTGATCTCATTATCAGAACTTTTCCCAGAAGTTTTTGCTATTGACAAAGTCAAGTACAAGATTTCCAACAAAGCAGAACAAGCCCTTTGATTTGTTTCCAGTTTTTCTCTCTCTAGAAAGTTGTAGGTGTAGGAGAAAACGTTTGAGCATTGCCATGGAGATGTGCAATGGTCAGGACCACTGTGTCCCTTGTCAGCCAGAAAATGCTTACCGCCTTGATTTCTACTTCCCCGTTTTATCACTATTGCCGCGGGGATTATTACTTTGTACTTTGATTTGATATGACATTCAGATTTTTTTGTTGTTGTTCCTGCAGAAGATTTTATTCCCAAAAGGATGAGACGAAGGAGTAAAAGCTCCCGTTATCTGGGAGAGGGTCTGGGGTGGCTGTAATTTCTAGGATTCTTCTGTTATTATTTTTATTAAGTTCCACTACTCACATGTACTTATGCAAACAAATTTAAAAATGGAATTTAGGCAAGTGCAATTTTCTTGTAGATTCTGGGGATTGATTTGACCATCTGTCTTGCAAATGTACTGCAGTGTCCCGATATTGTCCAGCTTCCTGTGTAAAGCCACTGTCACGTGTGTTGGGGTCGTTTGCTAACTCCGTACCTGAACTTTACTTGTCATTTTAGGAGAGTTTTCTCTAGTCTCTTTCCACTGTTCACAATGAGGCTAAGGTTTCAGAGACTCTAGTTCAACTCAATTCCAGTGGCAGCCTCGGGATAACAATCTTTTTACAGGTTTATTTCTCTAATAGTCAAGAGATTTAGCCTAGAGCCCATTCTTAGATACTATATTAAATTTTCAAGGGTTATAAAGAAGTTTTTTTTTTTAATTTCTGACTGCTAACATATTTTCTGTGAATGTACAGCATTGAAAATCTAAAACAGATGACGTCTTTTGTGCTTTGAAACAGAACTGATTAGCAAGTAACTTCTGTGTATTGTGGTGTTGGAAGAAGTAATTCTTTATACCAAAGTGGAAGGTCAGTCCATGAGGCTCTGACCCGGCAGTGAGGCTTAGAGGATAATGCAAGACTGCTTTATCTGTTCCTAGCCGCCCTTGGCAAGGTTTTACAACACAGACAGGAGATCAGAAATAAATTGGTAAATTGGCGAACTCCCAGGAGAGGGTGAAGAAAACAGACTCTCAAATCTAGTGATTTGTGATTTGGAAAAACAAGAACAACAACAACAACAACAACAAAAACACTGTTTCTGTTTAACAAGGGTTCAGGATTACAGCCTCTCCCATTAAATTTCTTATTCCAGGGATAGACAGCAGCCTTGGTAAAATAAGGCATGTTTTATTGCTGGCCAACATTTTCTCAGATTAGGCTCAGCTAGTCTAATTAAAGAGGATGGGCATTGTTAGAGTAAGCTGGAGAACTAGGTATGTGTTCACTGATACATAGAAATAACTGGGAGTCGTAACAAAAATTATATTCCTAATCAGTTATTGGAGGGAGTTTTGGCCAAAGTATCAAGTGCCAAACCTGTATCTGCCAATGTACAACTGTACTTTCCCTAAGATTAGCTGTTCTCCCAAACATCAATTTTTACCATAAAGCAAAAACGTTTGGAAGAACTGTTCAGGGGAGTGTAGGTCACTATTTAAAAAAAGAGAGAAAGAAAGAAAGAAAGAAAGAAAGAAAGAAAGAAAGAAAGAAAGCCAGCCACACCAGAATCTGTCAGGGCTCGTTGCTAGCTCTTCATACCTCCTTTCTAATCTTGGACTAAGATATATTCTGCCCTCTTCTCATTCTTGCATAGGACCTATTTTTTATGACTGCCCACTTTCTGTACAGTCAGGTCTGTGATTGGTAAAGGATATAGCTGCCTTTGCTGAAAAGTTACCTGGAAAAACAAACAAGCAAACAAATAAGCAACAAAGAAAAACAAGAATCCTGGTTTACATCTTTTAGAAATCTTGAAAACAGAGTAGGGTGTCAGGATGAAAATGATTTATTTCCAGCAGAGCAGTGGAAAGAAGGGGAGACTGGTTTCTTTTTATCAAGGTGACCTTAATCAAACTCAGTAGCCTAATACCAACATTTAGAGCAACCCACTTTTGTATTGTAAGAAAAGGCAACGTGCTAGCAGATGACAGAGATGCAAGATGGGAAATGTGGGTTCTTGATGACCTGAGTTTGAGTCTTCCCAGCCAACACCAAGCAGAATCTTTTGGAAGGAAATAACTGCTCTCTTATTGCATCTTTTTTTTTTAATTTTGGAGCCTTACAGCACCGTGGAAGCAGCATCACCTTAGCGCTGATCCTAAAACAGCTAATTTCAAGTCTTACCAAAATATGATCCTGTGACCTGGATCGAGAGCGCATTCTTTATTTTTCCATACATATAAATATCTACTTAGGCCAACCTGTTTTGCATAAGTAGGGTCTAAATCTAGCATGCTACCCTCCATGCGTCCTATTCAGGTGATTTATTTGATTCTTCTCTTGACACTTTTCAATCTTAAATTCTACTTATTTGATATGATAATTTTATTCTTTATAAAGTGTACAATAACTGCAACTGACTTTAACTTTTTGTTTGAAGAATCAGCTTTAATATATAAAGTTGAGATAATCATATCATGATATCTTATTCCAAACGAGCTCTAACATTCAACAAGACATAAATGGTGTGATATTTGTTATGCCACTTTGACATTTATGCTTCAGGCTTCGATAATTATTTGATGATGCATCAACTTCTAAAATACAGTGGCATCTTTCACTCATCATATTGGGTGATTACATAATTCCATAAATTATCCATCATGATCATCTTAATGTCTTTTTAAAGAATTAAATTACTTCTATGCCAAAAATTTAATACAGATGCTTGTCCCAATTCTGTCATAAAGCAAAGAGATGCTTTCCATATTTTTCTCTGAATCTGAATCCGGCTATCAAATGCTATCCCATGCTAGAGTCTGTTTTTAGAAAGTTTAAATGGAATGTGGCAGCTAATAAGTTCTCTTTTTATATTTTTATTTCTTTTACTTTCTTTGATAGTATTCTGATATCTAGACTGGATTTTGGGAGGTTCTGATAATAATACCATAATTTTTATATTTCCTGACATTTCTCTCCAACCGTCTTAATACGTTGGCAAGTATCAAAATAAAAATACAATTTAAGTACATTTGTTTCAGTAGGTAAAATGCATTTTGAGAACAAATGCTCCAATATTTGAATTAAAGAGCATTAATTGCCTCTTATTCAAAAATCAAAATGATCTTATATATCATTGAAATAATTTTCTACATTACATTAAATAATCCATTTTAATGTATAGCAAAGTATGTTTCTGTGTGGCCAGTAGGCCCTTTCTATACACACAATGTTAACAAAATGGCCCTTCATGGACTGCATAGGTGTTTGCATTTTTACACTTCTTTTTTTCTTCTTGGAAATATATTTAAGAAGCCAATGATTTATCTTAATATTATGAAAACGTTATTGAAAAGGGCATTGCTCCTGCATGAAATACATTGTACATTTTGACGTGTATTTGCCCCACTACCCTGATCAAGCTATTAGTGTTTTCTCCCCTTACGCAGGGTGCAGGCTCCTGTGTGGTTTTCATTTCTGTTCCTGCATCCAGGAATTTATTTGGATTACCTTTCATTATCATAAAATAATAACAAATGACAAATAATTGTCATTTTGTTAACAATTTTGAAACTTTTTTAAGTTTCACAACCAATTTTGCAAGTGGCTGAATGTGATTCCTGTCTGCCCCACCTCTCAAGGAGGATCACGGCCTGACTAGAGGTTTAGGAATCATGTTCACAGATGGAAAATGGTTTGCAGATTGGAGTGCATTTCACAGGACAGTATAAATATGCCATTTGTCCAGTGCAAGAACATAAGCTGCCAAAGCCATCTAGTTTTTATTATAATGTAAATTTTATTAATGACATGAGTGTGGCTTTGTTCCCTGCTGACACTTACAATATATTATTTCATGTTTAAATATTCCCCTTGCAAACTCTTGGTGAAGATCATCTTTTACAGGTTTCTAATAAACAAGATACCTAACATAACAAACCGTATACTTGCCAATGACACAGTGTGCTCTTGAATAAATTCTTGATGCACACGATGAGTCACAGTTCCCATTCTCAAGATGTTCTGTCTAGTGAGGGTAGGAATGTATAAAGAAATAAGCTCTATTCTGTTTTATGTGGCCGAAGGAGAGTCCGGGGGGACATAATAGATGCAATGTGTTATTCAAAATATTCACAGAATGTTTGCTGCAAACAAAATTCCCAGGTGAATCCTCTAGCTACAACATTCATGTCCAATGTGAATGGAATGGTTCAATGTTTCTAATAGAGAACATCTTGTATCACTAGTAGTTTGAAAATGTATTCGGTTTCTTAAGTGCTTTGAAGTCGCAGGCTGAGAGGTACATGCTGCAAAACGGTTCATTTCAGTTTGATGTTATACTCACCTAAATTATTTTTAATCATCTGGGATATAGAACCCTGAGATTAATTTTCTGTAAGAAGTACAAACAACTTGATTTTACTTCCCTTAGTAGACATAATTTTACAATGTTTTAAAGCATTGTTAATTGATCTCAGCAGGATCATGGCTCATCTATTTGACGGAATAATTATACAGTTCTGCAGTCATGGTGTCTTTAATCCTTTCTTTCGATTTTTCACTCCAATTTTCAAGGTCAGGTTTTCTTCCTGGTAATTTGCTAGATACCTTGCCGTTCACAACTATCTATGTGCTCCAAACAAATTGAGGATTTATTTTTAGAGCCAAGGGTGTTTTAATACATTTAATAGGATAAGTCATTCTTCTTCCCCTGAATTGCTGGAGTTTTATTTACAAAAAAAAAAAAAAAAAAAAAAAAACCTTTGCTCTCATATACTGGTTAATGTAATGTAGATATTCTATTGCATTTTAATTTTTTGTATTTTTAATTTATTTGAATATTAATAGCTGCATTATCTGAATATATACTTGTTAATTACTGTATCTGGCATGATATTTGTTATTTGGTACAATCAGCACATTAAAAAAATAAGTGATATTGGAAAGCTTATGACTTAAGGTATACAAAGCTTTCAAAGCTGTGATGAGATCTACAATTTCATTTATAACTCAGAAGGATCATTACATTTTACTTTTGACTAATTTATTATATTTTGACTTTATAAGGACATGAAGAATAAGCTGCAGTTTAATTAGCTTTTATTTAGAACATTATATATGTCTCTAATAGATCATAATAATTATACAAAATTAGAAGTCTCAAATATAATAGTGATTATAATAAATTTTATCCAATGAGCTAATGTGTCATATATTGAATATTTACTCAACACTTCATTTATATCAATTGTTTTATGTAATCAGATCACTATTTTTGTCTTTCTTAGTTTATTTAATATTTGTTTATTATTTATTTATTAATTTATTAAAAGACAAGGTCCCTGTAGTACAGGCTGGCCCTAAACACATGGCAAGCCTCCCACCTCAGCTTACTGAGTGCTGAGATTGAAGTCATTCACACCACCTGTAGCTGAACCTACAAGTCTACTGTAGTAGACTTCAAACTTTTAGTTTGTGGCAGTGGACGAGTTATTTAATCAAAGTCTGGGTCTCTCTATACAATGAGAATTCTCATATTGTGAGGGTTCGGTGGGAAAACGAATTCTTAAGTGACTAAAACAAAAGAAGGGCGAGAGCCAACATCCACAACAAGTTTTGATTTTCTCAAGTTGTTAGAAAGCCAGATAGGTAGCATCACCTCCAGTGATACACATCATAGAACAATGTTAATCCACATGAGCTTCTGATAATTTAATTTGTGCCATTTACCAAGTAATTTATACTTTTCTTTTAATTAATATACAATATGTTTATTAAACTATAATCTCTATAACACATTTTAATTCTTAAATTTTGCTTTGGTTTATTGATTAAGTAGTATTTTCTTGTATCAAAAATACATTATCTTTGCAATGGTTTATGTTGCAATTTTTTTTCAAATAGTTTGATGAAAACTGCAATATCTATGATGAAAAATGAGACATAAAATGCACATCCGTTCAGTTAAAAATAGGTAAAATTTCACTTGACTGAATTATTTATTACAAATAGAGTAATAAACACAACACAAAGGATCTTGTATTTTCAGAAATAATTTAAGATCAAAGTCATCACATTTATTTTTCAATTTTAGTAAACTACTGACTTGATTTCCCTCTATTTTATCTACAAACATCACATCATGACAGAGATTCTAAAAATACAATTCAAATGATGCTATAGTGCATGCAGCATTAAAAAAAAAAAAAAACCCTACCCATACTAGTACTAAGATGTTGATAATTCCTCAATTATCAACACAATGAAAATGATTGTAAGGTTCTCATTTACTTATTCCAATCGTATTTTTACCTCTGCAGGACGGAATGTAGTATAAGACTTTTTCTGATTCTATTATTGTTTCATCTTTGTCAATAGTGTCTCAGATCAATGTCCTAAACCTTCTGCTGGTGGAAACAGTGGCAAATACAATGTACTCAGCAGCTCTGCTTTTAGAAGTAATTTTTGCAACACAAATCTTTTGACATAGTAATTGGACATAACTATCTTACAATACATTTAAGAAATTAAATGAAATTCTTCCACTTTATTGCTTAAATCTGTTTTCTTTAAGAGTGACTCTTTAATATTTAGGCAAAACCATTACTTATAAATATTTGGAATGTGCACTATTATTTAATATTACCCTTTGCTGGATGTGGACTGACATTCTTCTCTAATCGCTAATTTTTTTAGTGGTTGGTAGAAAAATTACTTATAAAAATAGTATAGAATAGTAATTTATAAACTTCTGTAATTAACTAAAATCACTTTTTAATTGAAAAGCTAAATATTCAGGTGCTGCACTAGTTACTTTTTTGAAAAACAAGATGAAGAAGTAACGTTAATCAGATTAGGTTTTGACAGTGGCTTAATAACGATACTACTAATAACATACTTGTGATGCTGCATCTTAAAATGAACAGACAGCTGGGAGAGTCCCAAATTAAGGAATAAGGAAGGACAAAAAGTAGAACTTTGGAGGAATGGCTGTAGAATCTGGTTGTGTTGAACTCAAACGTGAAACACCTGATGATGGCTGATGGGCAGGGGTGTTCTTATCTATGAAGATGATAAATTAGGTCAAGCTGCAACACGAACTTCTGAAGGTGAGGACCAGACAGATTTTGGAATTATCTCCTTTCATTTCCACTGTGAAACAGCCTAAATTTTTACCCATCTATAATCTTAGAAATAATAGAGCCAAGGGAAAGAACTGAGGTATTCTATTAAGACCCCACCAAATGCTATTCTCTTATGAGTCAGTATGCTTTTCATTTTTGATTTAGGCATTTTGTTCTCAGTAGCTTTGCTTGTTCATCTAAGTCAACGTTGAGCCATATTCCTTTTTTCCCTTACCTAACTGCTTCCTGTGAAATAATTTGGAATTATTTTCCCTGAGATATGTAACATTTTGATAATTGAAGTCCTGACCTTAATTATTTTTTAGAGGGTGGAAGGGAGAGAAGCAGACTGATTGTAAGGCCAACAGTGGTAGTTTCATTAAAAGTGTTTCCTACTTTATTACTATATTCAAAAGACTGAATTCTTATTCATTTTATCAAAATTTATTAACCTAATCGCTATAAAAGCAAACATTTCATGATTAATAATCAAATGAGTTTTTAAAAATGAAGTAATTCAAAATATCCTACTGTTTAAATTAAAAGATTTTTTAAATGATGGCTCAAAATTTACAAATAATAAGATGGTTTAAATGCCTAAAAGGTACATATAGTATGTCTTTGAGAATAGTAACGTATAACATTAGGTATAATCTCAGTTACAAACATTTTAAATAGTTTCAAATATTCATTTATGCTATATTATTAAGGAAATTGTCTGCTACTAATATTACCTATTATTATTGTAAATTAAAGTAAAATTATTTGTTGGCAGAGGTTTCAGAAGCCTATAATGTGAAGTTTCTTACTCAAAGCAAATATCTTATACTGAAAATATATACAAGATCTATGTAAATCCTGTTGTCATCACATGTTCATCCACTGAAATGATCTCTTATATAAAATTTATCAGTGATTTTTTCTTTCATGTGTTTTGCAAAATATAAGTAAAATTAATGGAAGCTTGTAGAACACTCCCCAAATCACTATTAGCCCATTATGAAGAAAGGGGTAAAATTTCAACTTATGCATATGCATGCACATTTGAAAATATGTCTTTGTACAATGGTATTGCACGGAATTTGGTAACTGTACAAATGAGAAAAGTAGCAAGACCTCAGAAGGACGCCTTTTGTAGCTTTGCGTTTCAATGTCATTGGTATCTTCTTCTTTTGCAAAAAGAATAGCGTTTCATATGCCTTAGTCACTTTCTTTTTGGGACACAATACCCAACACTGTAACTTCAGAGAGCAGAGGTTTATTTTAGCTCAGAGTTTAGAGGTCTCCATCACAGCGTGGCTGGCTGGCAACGGTGGCCGAGGAGGACAGCCCCGTGGAAGGCGTCACAGCCAAGAAGCAGCGAGAGCAAGGGCAGAGCCTGGAGCAAGAATCTGCCATCCGGGTCCTACTCGCCTGGGGTCCATCCCTCCATCTGGGTCCCACCTCTGAACAGCGCGGTGAAATCAGTAAAAGATGAACCCACTGACCCTGTTAATCCTCATGAACCAATCAGCTCCCACACACATGAGGGTTTTGAGGAACTTCCCAATCTATATCAAAACGTCATGTGTTCGTAACCAGCTACCTTAATATTGAGTACTTATGAAGCCATGGTTTAATTCTCAGAACTTGAATCTTAACGTTTTCATGATCTCTTAACTAAGATACATACTTTATTCCAATCGAAATACTTTTTCTCCATTTATTATTTTATCATTATTTATAGTGTAATGGTATTATAATAGAAAAATTTAGAATATAATGAAAAAGAACCTATTCCTAACCTCATTATTCTGTAAATTCTATAGTTCTATTTATTTGTTCTATTTTTAAAAGTGAAATAAGATTTTTCTGAAATGAATATTATTTTTAAAAATCTCATATTTGTATGCCTGTTTATTTTGAAACACCCACTAATAAAGCAAAAAGAGCAATTACGAAAAATATTCTGAACTGACAAACATTTTCCAGGTATTATCACATTAACTTACTTAGAATATCACAAAATGAGCTTGTTTTAATTCATGTTGCAGATTCCAGTTCCAACCAGTAATAAAGGTGCGATTCTAACCCAATTACTTTAAATGCACACGTACATGTATTTTTGTTGAACGGTAATTTTCTCACTTCAGTGTAATAAGAAGGTCTTACTCAGAATGTGTCCTTTTTCTGCTCATGATTTGTGTCTAATTCTTTTTCCGTCCTTCATCTCTAAGAAACATGGCAACAATGCTTTCACATTATTTTATAAATTTAACTCATTCGGATACATTCTCCTTTTGCCCTTTTCAGAGTAATTTTCCTCTTTCTCATCTTACAGAATTGCAGAGCAGCTCTTGTGGAAACCCGGGGGTTCCCCCCAAAGGTGTCCTGTACGGCACACGATTTGACGTTGGCGACAAGATCCGCTACAGCTGTGTAACTGGGTATATTCTTGATGGCCACCCCCAACTCACCTGCATAGCCAACTCAGTCAATACAGCCTCCTGGGATTTCCCTGTTCCCATCTGTAGAGGTAAAAATAATGCATATTTTCCTACTGATTGAAAATGTGTTTGACATAATGAAAACCTGTCTCAAGTTGGGTTGCAATCAGTTGACATATTTCAAAAACATGTAGTGCATCTATATGTGTAGAAATCCATCTATATATTTAGATGCATATTTGTACACACGGAATGTATGCACATATCTTCTTATTCCTAGAAGAAACCAATGTGAAGTTTACAATTTTTAACGCTTAAATTATACTGTCAAATTAACTTTTTTTCTGCTTTCATTGAAAAATATTAACTAAATATATGAAACTTTTAAATGTTTCGGATGAAAACTTTGCATAAGAAGGTGTGACATTCACAGTACTTGGTGTGTTTGTTCACAGTGGTCCTAACGAATATATTGTGTTATGAGAGATATTCAATAATATAGTAATGTGGATAAAGATTTAAAGGATAGAAGCTGAAAATAGAATTTATTCAGCATAGTTAAGTTTAATCCACAGGCAAATCTTACCCTTGGAATGCTAAGCAAAGATTTGTCTCTGTGGGATTTGTTATTAAATGAGTTATATCTCAACTATCCTCTGACCCACAACCATGTGATGAGTGAAATATGGCAAGGTCCAGGTCCATGTCCACACTGCTAGCTTCCTCCTAACCTGTGGTTGCAAATACCTGTAGTAGCAGCCCATGGAAATCAGACACAGCAAACTTCTTCTTCCAGCCTTGGCCTTTAGCATGTAAATTACCTCAGGAATTTCGAACAATTTGAGTCTCATTTATCTTGTTTAATAAATAAAAGCAAAAAAGCCTCTTTCAATTTGTAAGAATTAAATATGATAGCATATATATGTCACTCTGATGTATCTGCTATCCATGTACTTTTAATATTGGGCCCAGTTGTTGGTGTAACTCTTACTGTCGCTACCATTACTATTGTGACCAGTGCTGTTGACCCAGTGGTTGTTGTGACCAGTACTACTAATATCATCCACCACGTGTTCAAATACTAAAAATGTGTTATGAAATTTAGAGGAAATATTCTTATTTTATATTTCACAATAGGAAACTGAAGTTTAGATACTTAAAAATATTTTTTTCACTATTACTCAGACAATAATTACCAAAAGTTCAAAGAGTCTGAGATTTTACTTTTCTTACAAAGTAAAAAGTTTCTTGGTCATAGTTTCATAAGTCAAGATAAAAGAAAACAGCTCTAAGTTCAGAAATAAGGTGTAGTTTGCTACTTAGAGTGCTATCAATAACCAAATATCAGGATTTACGTCAGATCTCCAAGCCCCAAGTCATACAACAATAGAAAGAGTGTGAGATATTTGTCTGCATGGTAAGTGATCATATAAGAGATAAATCCTCTGTTTAAGAATCAGAATGTTCTATAAAAGGTAGTTAGCATGCATATGTTTTGTTCTAAGGCATACTCTCTTGCTCTCAAAGAAGTAAGCAAAGGTATCATTTTCTCTGGCGGATTATATGATTCATTTCCTAGTTTCTTTTTTTTTAATACAAGTGTCTTTCAGAAAACAATGTTATTCAAAGAGCAGGGCACTTGAATTCTTGACTCATAGGATGTGTGAAACCTGAGAATTCTGCCAAAAAAAAAAAAAGAAAGAAAAAATGTCTCCCATGGGTAATGGATTGAGGTGTGGAGCTTAAGAGTGAATGATCCTTTCTGGTTCCAAAGCCTGAGCTTATTAACACTTTGGAACTTGGCAAAAATGTTGTACATATATTTTTTAAAAAGTATGTTATTATAATGATAGGAAATAGAGTATTATATGTATATAACTCAAAAGGTACGCAATTTTTCTTTTAAATATTGAAGACAGCATAACTAAAAAAGTCTCATTCAAATGCTAAACATCAGGTATTTTTAAAATACTAAAATATCTAAAATCAAGAATAATGCTAAGAGGTTTCAATAAAGGATTCTCACCATAGCATTAACTGATTGTTAATTTCTGTTATGGAGCTCCTTCTTCTCAATTTAAATAATATTATGTGAAGAAAAAAAGTTATTCCAGAGATTCTGCAAATTATAGAATAGATCCTTGGGAAAATGCATTATTTTGGAAACTACTATTTCTTCATCTATAATTGAAGGAAGAGATAGGCAGAAATACCAAAATACAATATTAGAGTTTAATGTAATAGCATACATAAGTACATAATGATGTATTACTGACATTAGCTTTGTCATCCCATATTTTCTTAGCATGTATTGCTATACCCTACTTCACACATATGCATACACACACACACACACACACACACACACACATATAGTCAATAAAAGGTAACATGAAACACTTAAAACGGATAATATTAATCATTGACCTGTCCCTGTCTGAATCTAACTTTAGGAACAATACTTCTATTACTGTACCACAGTTGCCATTTGTTTCAGGGCTAAACTTCCTTCCAAGGGCGCATTGTACTTCTCTCTTGCTAATTCCCGGGTTTTTACAGGCTTATGACCTTTGACTTTCACTCCAACTTTCCTAGTTTTTCCTCTATTAAAAAAAAAAAAGGTGCTTCTATGTTTGGAAATGTTACTTTTCAGATTTGGTTTGCCAACCTTGCCTTTATTTCTCATCAGTAATTATACTAATGGATGGGTTCATTCATTTAAATGTATTAGCAAAGTCCTACATGTGGAAAGATGTCTTTTATGTGCTGAGGATCAAGCTATTGATTGCAGAATAATCCCTACCTTTAAGAAAGTGTGGTCCAGTGGTGCTGATTGAAATATAACAATATTGTGTGATAATTGCTTTAATGACACAAACATAATTATTCAACACCTTGATAAGAAAGGCATTAATATCTTCCAGTCTAATGGATAAAAGTTCATCTAGGGACATCACTGTAGGAGAAAATTTCATAGAGGATTGCTAAAAATACGAACTATATGGAGCAAGAACATTTTGAATGAGGCAATAATTCATGTAGAAAGTACAAATTTCCTTTTCGGCCTCCAAAGTAGTTCGAGTGTGTCACTAATATTCACTGGCTCAGGGTAGATTCTAAGTCGCACTTCATGGAGCACATAATCCAATCTCGTAAGGTGCGATTTGTCTCCCACTAACCAATCTTTTCATTAAAACTTAAAGAATTCAGGACTAGAATATTTGCAGTGTGTGTCATCGCCATTCAGTTCAAAAGAAAAGGCAGGAAACTAGTCGGTCCCCGGCTTTTCCTGTTTGCCCTTCGCCCCTTGGTAGCATACTGATTCTTTAATTTATGACTTTGCGGGGGGCTGATGGCTCTGTAATGATCTGCTCATTGCTTCGCCTGGAGCTTGCACAGAGACTCTCCTTGATGAAACCTTTGCTTTTAGAGTTCTTCGATTCTTCCTAAAAATGATAGTTTAATTAAGGGGGGAAAAAAAAGACTGCCACATCAACCTAGATTATATGGTGCAAGGGTTTTTGTGTTTGTTGTCAGGCAGGATGAATTTTATCAACACCATCTGCCAGTATTTGTGCAATGCGACTGACTGCTGCTGAGATAAGGAATATTCTATGAAATGTGAAGCCTAATGCCTCTGCTCTAAATCTAGAATGAAAATACCCGGAGCACAGGGCTTCTCCGGACTCTGTCCTTTGACAGCTTCTTCATGGCATTTAGTCTCACTAAGCCTGGCCTGACCTGAGAATCCTTCCCAGCTCAGTGCGACTGAGTCTCCTTATTAATTAAAAGCAGTTGATCAACAGAGTCAAATAGCTATGGTGTTCCTAGGTTAAAGCTTCTAATGTTCACAATGGTATTCTGCATTCATAATGGAATTTCAATATGCATACTGTTATGGTTTGGATCTGGAATGTCCCCAAATGCCTCATGTATTTGAATGTTACAGAACAGCTATGGAAATGTGTGCTTATAAAAGATGGTCAGGAGGAGTAGATCAGAGGAGTCTAGTGGATGAGTGTGTGTGGCAGGGTGTGGGGAGTCCTTCCTTAGGCTTCTCCACGATGTGCCTCCACCATTGCCAGCTACCCACGGATAGGCTAAGACCATCCGAAACCATGAACTACTCCGTTAGGTGATAGACATTGGTGATTCTGTCACACAATGAGAAGAAAGTAATTAAGACACAGGACAAACTAAAAACAGCATGTGTCAAAGACACACATGATTTACAGTGTTATGCATGGACCTCTACAATAGCCTAGATTTGACTCTACACATCCACAAATTAGCAAGTTCACTATTAAATTAATATTTAAGAAACCAGTCATAGACATTTTAGAATTGTATTACAAATTTATAGATTTTTTTGATTTAGTAAAAAATAATTTTAAAAAAGGATTATGTTTTCTTAATTTCAATATAGTTTTAACACCTAAAATACAAATCTAAGTTTAATCTTTCTTAAGATTATATTTTCTTCAGGAAAAGCACTGATCAGTACAGAGATAGGATGAAACATGCTTAGAATGAAATGTGATCTGGTACACGGCATCCTTTTGTGGACAAGGTTCAATGTTTGTCACATAGATGTCATCATCAGTTGGTGCTGTGTCACCTAAAAAATATTTACAGTATAGATGAGCAGAAGAGCTAGTAAGAGCACTGGAACTTATGGGAAAGCAAGATGATTTTTAATTATCTAAATCTGTGAAGCAGTGTAAAAATGGCCTCCCTACTTTTGTCTTGAAAGACTATCTTCTATTACGACATGACAAACTACTGATGCAGAGAGACTGGAGTAGTGTCCTCACAATCACAAGGTAGCATTATTTATTCTCCTGCTAGACTTTGCTCAACCACTCTGAATCAGTGTCACACCAAATCACAGAATTAGAAACAGTAATAAATGACAGTAGTTCGACAAGCAGGAAGAGAAATGCAGCTTTAACCAGATAGTTTTTGATATGCAAATTATAACCAAAACTCTTAAGAGACTTAGTTACTTAATAAAAAAGAGGTGGTTATTGTATTTATGTGTTCTGAGACTGGGTATCTGAAAACTATCTCTAGAAAGGCAAATTTAAAAAAATCTTTTCTGAACAGCATATATTGATTTAACATGAATAAAATTTGAGACAGCGTATAGTGAAATATATTTAAGAATTTCTATGAATATTATTAAATATTAAGTAGAAATAGAAAAAAGCCTGCAAAATATTTTATTGAATTATAAAACAAACATAATAATATGGTGTCAGGATTTAGAGGCTTCTGTATAGTGTTTACTCATAAAAATTAATCTCATTTTGACAGTCTCTTATGAAATTTTAAGTACTATACCAAAAGAGGACAGTTATATCTGTTCACTGTCGCATTACCTTTTTCCCCCATTTGACATCTGAAATCTGATGTTCTTTTAGAAATTTAGAAAGAAAACTTGTAAACGCTTCTTTTTTCTTAAATCTATCCCCAAAGAAGATAATACATTATTGTATTCCCTGGATCACAGATAGAATAATATTAATGTTAAAATGCTTTATGCCAACAAAAAAGAAACTCAGATGTACTGTTGAATATCAAAATGTCATGATCCAAGCTCTAAAAATTCTTCTTGAGGACTAGTATTGATGGCTTCAATAAGTGTATTTTCAAGCATATTTTTCAAAATATTATCTCAGCATATACTTTAGCACAGAGTTTACGTTTGAAACCACATTCACCTTTTTATCTGAGAAATATTGCTTGACACATCTTGCTTTCATTATCCTTAGCATTTTATGTGAAAGGACTTAGTCTCATAATGTGAATAATATTTACACTAATGAGGAACACACCTTGTGCATGCCTTTTTATAAATTAGCATATAAGCACCACTCATTAGACATTAGGAATTCTATTATCACTTCAGAGTCTGTCAGAATATTCCCAATGATGTTATGTCCCAAGGAAAAAAATTCTGATTGTCAAAAGTTACTTACTGCCTCTTCATTACTCTCTGGGAAACTTAGACTATTCAATGAGCAGCCAGGCCAACACTCATTCTCAATCATCATCTAATCTCCTGTTGAAAAGTACATTTTTTTTTGTGGCAAAATAGTGAACTATGCTACTTAGATGGTTTTACTGGAATCGAGCATAAGAAATAGAATAGCACATGAGTTGTCTAGGATGTTGTTAGGTTTAAGGAGAAAATTAGAGAAAAGCATAACATAATAATTTAAAATATTCATCTAATATTTTGGACACAGAAGTTGCTCCAAAATGTGCAAATTCCTAATATATAAACGGTAAGAATTAAAGAATAAATAGATATAAGCTACTGATTATTCTGTAGATGTGATAAGCATATGTAAATATATTTACATGTAAACACATGACTAGGGCTTTGATATAATGAAGAACTTTTTAAAAATGTTTTTTAAACAGAAACAATAGACTCTGAACTAGTAAAACCTTTGGTTCACGTCACACCTCTGCATTCAGAAAGTAAAAAACCTTACTCTAGACATTTAAGTTTTCAAAATCCATTTTTTCATCTCAATATTAGAATCTCCCCCACTTTATACTATTAAGAGGACGAATAAGTGGTCACATACATGATATCAAATCCATAGGATTCAACAACCACTACTACCTATTTCTATTGTTACTACTCAAATAGAACAAATGTACTTAAGTGCACATAAAAATACATTTTGAATATAAAAATAGCATTGTAACAAGGATCTCTTGAAAACAGACAATCCTAGAGGATGATACATCTAGGAAGTATGACCTCATAGCGAGTAGAATTAGTATCTCACAGAGTTGTAATGGCTTTGGAAAAAAACTAAACAACATATTAACCTAATAAATTAGAATGGGATCAGCAGGTAATATACATCACTGATAAACTTTTTTTCCAACATAAAAAGGCAATTCTGAGCTATCCCTTTATAGAAATTCTTAAGTTTGAAACATATTCGTTAAGTAAATATAATGATACCTATTAAGAACTATATACAAGCTATCCTACTAAGTATAGATAAAACAGATTCAGGCTCTGGGAAACTTATAGTCTATTGAATTCAAAAGGTTTGAATTTGAAAACATGATTAATTGGTGATCTGGGATCCTGCCCAATGACCTGGGATACTGGCCAAAAATAGGAAATGTTTGTACAAGTAAAAAATACTGTCTTCTGTGTTTTTCTTCTGTTCTGAAGAAAATCACGTCATTCATTACAATATAATGATTTGATGCAATGTAGCCAGTTGTGTGTGCAGGCACACGTGTGTGTGTGTGTGTGTGTGTGTGTGTGTGTGTGCAAGGGTGTGTGTGTGTGTGTGTGTGTGTGCTGATGACTAAGCAGAGGCACAAGAACTTTGCTTTGATCTACATCTACATCTGTCAGTTCTGCTTTATTTATTTATTTATTTATTATTTTTAAGAGAAAAATCTCACTACATTGCTAAGATGCCTAGGCTAGCCTCAGACTTGCAATCTTCCTCCCTCAAATTCCCACGTGCCAGCATTCCAGGCCTGTGCCACAGAGGCTGGCAGTCAGACATTCTCTTCAACATTCCACTTAACCCATCTACTTTTCCCATTTTGTATTCATATGTTGTATCTTCTATTCAGGACATCCTTTTCTTTTTTCTGTTTTATATATATAAATATATAAACTCCAATAGTCTTTTCCACAAAGAATTTTGTTTCTTCACTTATTAATTTGAAAATAGAGATGCTTGCTAGATCTACCTACTTCGGTATTATATGTTATGATAGCTTATTGTCAATGTAAACATCCCCCCCCCAAATGAGTGGTTTTTATTTCTTCTTCCTGCGCAATTCATATGAAAATGCTGAAGAACAGTGTTTATAAAATCAAAGAAAAAAAAGTCAGTCTCTTAGAAGCAACTATGTCTTAATTGTCCCTTAAGCCATATGATTCTATGGAGAAGGATTTCATTTGTGTTAAATTTGATGTTTGTTTTGACAAACAATAATTCCAAATCATATTTTCTAAATATAAAGTGTATATTGTTTAGAGAATGTTTACATTATTGAGAAAGATATAATATAGCTTAGGAAATCTATTTTTAAAATGAAAACAAAATATAAACGTTAAGCAATAATCATTCTAACTAATCTACATTCCACGACGTGTAGAAAGAAAAATTACATTATCTGAGTCCACAATTGGTTTGATTATACAGTCCTATGAGTTAAAGAAAACAGTGATACCTCATGTTTAACTAAAAATATATTGACAATTTCAGAATCCCCTATAGTAAACTACAGTGTTTAATGTTTGATATGGATTTTGAAAAGCAGTTCTCTGACATCTTGCCAGAATATAATTGCAGTGAACCACGCCAGCAACCATCTGGAATCCTGTTGCTACTTCTAATGCAGACACTGTAAACACGAGGTAAAAATAAGTTGGGATCATGAAAGAATGAAGGAGAATGACCACCCTCCCCCCCAAAAAATGTAAAGAATGCTATGGAACTCTTAGTGGAATAAGTCCAGGTGAAAAACTTTATTGTTTTGTGTTAAGCAAGCATGAGGAGAACTTTTACAGGAATCACTGGGAGAGAGGCTGCCTCGTTTTGATCATGAGATAGTGTCTCTTGTGTGCTTTTTTCGCCACTCATTAATTTAGTAAGCTACAAAAAGGATGTATGTGATTTGAAGCCAGTCTCAGTGGTGCTGGCCTACAATGCTGTCACTGTGGAGGCAGAGATCACAGGATCATAAGTTTGAGTCCCGCAGGTGCAACTTAATGAGACCCTGTCTCACATAAACAACAAAAGGACCCATGGAGGTAGTCAGAGCAAATGTACCGTGTTCAATATGCAATGCCACAAAAGAAAAAAAAAGTATGAGATGTGTATGGTAGCTAGAGACATTTTATAATGAAAGCACATCCTTCAATTCTATACAGCTAATAACATAGAACAAAATTTAAAACCTAAAAGTTACCTGAGTTTGATTCATACTTTCAGGCCTATTCAATAATGTACCTAAAATCTAAAGCCTCAATCTTTGTTAACTTTTTTCAATTCCAAATCACACACACACACACACACACACACACACACACACACACACACAAAGAAACATAAATAATTTTTATATTATGTAATTGTTAGGTATGTAGTAGTGAACCTGAATAATTTAAATCCTGAAAGATGGCTTGAAAAATATTTCCCCCATTATGATTTTGATTGTTGTTCTTTTTTTCCCTTTTATTTTTTTTTTTACCAAAGCAATGTTCTTTTTATTTATTGACTTCTAGCTTTTTATTGCTTTTGGGTTCTTTTTAACCAATGTAATATTTTTATTGATTGCTTTTTAGAAGTTGCCATAATATTCAAACTAAGTTAAATATTAAGACCACATATATACTTATATAGGAGTCATAGAAAATTTGAAAAGCAGTGGGTATAGCCTAAAATGTGATGCACATAGAAAAACAACATAAATTAAGTCAAAATAAGGACAATATATTTAGAGAAAAATACCAAGAGAAGACACAGCTCAATGGACAAAGTCAAGCTCTGGATTCTTGCCTTTTTATTGGAATCAATACTAAATTTGATTTTAATTTTTTGACAACATAAATAAATCTGGAAAATATTAGTTCACAGTCTCACAAGTAAAAAGAATCAACTTCAGTATTTTTATAAGGTAAACAAACTAAAATGTAATAATCTGCATTTCCTACCTTATTAGTAATGAAGGGCCGGGGCGCTGAGTTTCCCAGCAATTCATTAGATATGTCTAATCATACATAAATGATGCTATTACAAAGACCAGAGTCTGTCTTCACATCGCTAATGTAAACAAATACAGGTTCCTAATATTACTGGCCAACTGTGACTGATGTGCAGACTGTCTTTCCAAATTTAGTTCTGACCCAGTTTTTGCATATTTAAAAAATCTCTATGCTAGTTTGTGAATCTGAGGTTTGGCCTCCAAAATAATCATCCACAAAAAGAAACAAAAAGCATAATTTTTCTGCATTACTATGCTCCATACTATCTTTTACAATTTGCTATTCCCTGGATGCTTATTTTTAAACATAAATTAAATTTTTATGTCCACGTTTTATATAATAAAATCATTATAATTTCAGTCAAAAAAGCTTATTGCTGAACATTAATCTATAGCCTCATTTTACTTACTAACATCAAATATTACTTTCCTGCAAGTGGTCACTGTTGCTGAGGTTATTACATGTTTGCCTTTCTCATATATTCTCAAATAGCTACTGCTGCAAAATATTTATATTAATCATGAAAGAAATCTTCCTGACATTTGGAGATAAGGTGATAATCAATACAATTTTATATGTAGAAAATTAGCACATTATAAAGCAATATACTTCAATAGACATATCAGGCCTCGCATAGTTTTATGTTCTTGCAACACATTTTTGACAGAACAGAAAATGATGATTTTAAATTTTTATATAAAAAATTTAAGCAAGGGCTGGAGGAATGGCTCAGCAGTTAAAGCGCTTGAGCAAGCTCTAAGCCAAGTGCTAAGTACCTGAGTTCGATTCCCCAGCACCACATAAGCTGGGTGTGGTGGCGCACGCCTGTAATCCCAGCACTTGTGAGGCTGGGACAGGAGGATTGCCGTGAGTCCATGGCCAGCCTGGGCTCTGAAGTGAACTCAGAACCAGCCTGGACCACAGGGCGAGAACCTGTCTTAAAAAAAAGTAAGCAGTTACATATCACTAGAGGAAAAATGATGTTTTTGTATTTTAATTTTTTAACAAATATCCTTTGATTGACAATGATGAGATTGTTGATATTAACGTGTGTATGATAAGGGAAGTATACCTAATGAATTATAGACGAACAAGGTTTGAAGTGCACCCTTCAAGAAAGGCATAAGTGAGATATTGTGGAATATCAGAATCATTTAAACATTTTATCTAGCTGAGACAGAGAGATTAATATTGATGGTCTCTGAATAATTTACACGTTCATATTTTATTGACTCTTTCGTTTAAGGAATATTTTCTTTGAGCTAAAGACACTTTTGAAACTCTCTACATGTAACAATTCATTTAATCTTCTTCTTCTGGCCACACAGTTGAAAATATCTTCATTCTTGTTTCTTGGACAATGTAACTGAAGTCCAGTGAAAACAGAATAAATTTAAACTTTGTCACAGCTGTTAAAAGACAGATCTTGGATTTTATTCAAGCAATTTGTTTCTGGTGCTAACTTCTTATCCCTCGTGTTATTCTTTGTTTCCAACCACTGTGTTTATATGCATTTCTTTTTTCACTCACTTTGTCTTTAATTTAGCTTATGTAAACATTTTATGATTTTTTAAAAAATAAAATCCAACCAACCAACAATTGAATCTTTTTGGTTTTATAACAACCTCACATCTGGAATCGCCATCCTAGTCCTCTACTTTATTTCATTTAACTTTGATTAGAAATAGTCTTCCCTTACATATTTTATTATTCACTAAATAACGTTCATGAATTAAAAATAGAAAAATCACTTTTTAGGGTTAGGAAACAAAGGTACTCTGTCCTATATCAAGTGTTAAGTTATGTAAATACCTATCATTTTTGTAAAGAAACATTTCACTTAAGAAATTTATGGTGCAATGACAGGCTACTGAATTTAACGTGCATGTCACAGGTGACGAGCACCGTCAGAAGACTGGCTGTGTCATCTGTTCAGAACGTCTCAAAGCCCGGGCTAGAGTTTGAAACTGCTCCTGTAATCCTATGTAAAACATTGCATATATGTGCGTTTATTTAAGATTTTGGTAATATTGATAATGTTCTTTGGGCAAGTTGGTACTAAGTCAATGTTGATCCTCCAATATGTAATAACTTCTGCATTTTAAGAAATTTGCTATTGATGATAATGTTAAATAATGTTGAGTCACTTCTGTGTAAATACAGAAGGAAAATTAGTAATATTATTGTCCATTTTATTATGCTCTAAAGTTTGTTTTGCCAAGTTATTATGTTATTGCTATATGTTCTATATTGATATAATTGAAAATATTTGATCACAGAACATTAAAGATGAGTTATTGTACTTACTTTTATTAATTTCTGTTTTCATAAAATAAGGCATATAATTCTCACTTGCTGTAGTTAACAAGTGCTTATTACCATTATTTATGTCCTCTCTCACACACAATTTTTTAGAGTTCTTTTTCCTGAACTTCAGTATCTAATTGGACTGGCGGTTTGCTTTCTATATACTCTGATTTGGATCTGAGCAGGTGTCCGAGGCCACTTTTATTGTTTTTCATTATTAGAATGATAACACAACTAATTTATACCTCAGAAAATTATGAAGTCCCGTGAGCATATTTTCTATTGTTTTGTTAGAACCAATTACTATTGAGGAGTACTCTACTCATTTAATGAACACTTTAATTTTTATCATTGACTTTTCTTGATGAAATTTTACTCCTTTTATCCTCATATTTAGTTCCAGAGGGATATTATTTATGCATTCCTGGGGAATAGTTTGAAACAAAGTGAGTTCAGTTTAGGGGAAAAATGTAAAGATTGGCAAAGACTAAGTAATCCTGAGAGTCTTTTTTAGTATAAAAATTGTCTATGACAGAACAGGAAATATGTGGCAATATCAAGTAATCTACAATATTACCAGACTAATGAATTGAAGTATTTTTCTTGTTCTTTTTTATTGTTTGTTTGTTTACCTATTTAGTTTTCAGACAGGTGGGCTCTATTTACCCAAGTCACCACGAAGTTTGGAGTTTTAAGATCTCGTCTCAAGGCACATTATCATAATTCCTATAACAAGGGAGACAAACATATAGTCATAAAAAGTCTCCAAAAATATAACTGGCAGTCAAGCACTATTTTTTAATATTCTGATCAAGAAATTGTGCAACATATGTCTTTTGTATTTCATTGGCCAAATCAAATGACATGACTATTTTTCCTTCAAAAAGAACAACAACAACAAAAAAGTACAAGCCTACCATGAATTCAAAAAACTAAAAACACTTATCAACGTTCATATTATTTACCATATGTATTTAAATTTAAAAATATTATATGTGAAATTCATAACAAGAGTGTCTCCTCTAGTTAATTAAAAAAGACCCATCAGTATTGACAGAAGAAACTAAGAGATCTCTAAGATGTTAGTGTGATGTTGGGAAAACTTAGAAAATCTTTCTAATTTTAAGCAAAAACATAAACAAAGACCAAACCACTTGATGCTATCTTCTTTATTTCTCCACGTTTTTTTTTTTCCTTCTAAATGAGAAAAAAAATTTTTCTACACGACAAAATTTTCAGATGTTAGGAAAAATCACTGGCTTTTTTTTTTTATTGTGTACCCACTTTAAAAGATTAACCACCAATATCTACATTTATATTCAATTACACACACACACAAACACACACACACATATTACATAATTCAACCAAATTGTATTCTAGTTGTACACCTTTTCATATTATAATAATAATGTGTTATGGTGAAAGTAGATAACCATAAATTTTAATCTTTGGTTTGCCTGTTACTCAGGAATAGTTTGTGAGGTCCTTTTATTAAATATTAAAGAAGATATCACTGCTTGTTTCAATTTGTTCCATTCACTAGCATTTCAAATTGCATTTGATAAAATCTTCAATCTGAGGGATAATATTTAATATATTTTGTCTTATGTTTTTTCTATCATTTTATACATGTAATATTCCAGTGGCAAAAATACACTACGGGCAGTCTTACCTTATTGTGCAAGTGCATTTTTGTTGTTTCTGCCCTTCGAAGCAGTAATGTTGCTTTTTCTTTTAACGTTTTCTAATTTACTAATATTCCCTTTCTTTTTACTTTTTCCCCTTTTGAAAGTTAGTATGTTTTAGCACTGTATAGGTTTAATATAACCTGGATATAGCAAATCATAATTTCAGCACACTGAATGATGATAGCAATATATTTTATACTATTCATAACCTTACATTTCTTTAATTTTTCTTCTAAAATTACCCTTCTTAGTAGCATGTCTTAGTGATAAAAAATAATAACTATCAACCTGGAAAGCTGAAGCAAATGTATACCACAGCAACATATACAATATAATTTTCTTGACCTAGATGTTTGCAAACAAATATGTGTCCACAAATTTTCAGCTGTCCTTTCCCTACTGTTTTTTTTTTTTTTTGAAATGATTTAAAAATATTCATGATGAGAGATGATTTTTGCCTTTTTTCTAGGGAACTCACCAGAGGTGGAAATGTGACAGCTTAAGATTCAAAACAATGCATTATTTGGCATTATAGCCTTTCAGAGAAGAGCACAAATTGGATTTCTTTGCTTTTCTGTATGAGGTAGCCATTTTTACAGCTGTCACCAAATTAGATTTAAATTCACCACAGAGAAGTTATGTATTCAGAGATCTGTGTTTATAATGCATAGTTCTGCCTCTGAAAATTTAACAGTCTCTGGATTTTGAGTAAGTATTCCGAAAATACTGAATGTAAACATTGAAAACGCATGAAATGAATGCTTTTTTCTTCCATTGAACCATTTTCCACTATACGTAATATAATTTTTTAAATTAAAAATATTCTTGTTGGCAATAATGTGTTTAATGTTAAATCATGACATAAGGAAACTGTCGAGTGAAAATCCATAGTATACAGAAATTTTCTAGATTTTCAGTTACTTTTCAAGAAATCAAAGCAAAAATCAAAAAGAGGACTTAGTCAAAAATGATGATATTCTGCCCTACCTGAACCCTTAGAAGTCAGCCTGTAACAGTGGCCTGCGTGTTGACAAAGAACATGAGATTCGTGGGTTCATCGAAGCACATACACACAATGAAAAGAAAACAGTCAGAGCTGTATAGACAACTCAATTCTAGCAAAACTTGCTCTTTGGGAAACATGAAACAACGTGAAGTAGCCCACATAGATTCTCCAGTGAAATGTGTTTCATAGCTGAGAATCCTGAATCTAATAAACCCTAAACATATTTGTCTTATTTTTGAAACAGCTGCCGTACGTATCCCACTGCTGTTGGTGACCCCTTACTCCAAATCACAGGATCCCTAATTTCTCCACCTTTTCATTAACACTTGCAATTTCAACAATAACGTAATGAGTTGAGGAGGTGATCCCTTAGTCACACATAAATATAATACAAACATATCCTTATCTAATTTCTTTCAGATGTTATCTCTTCAGGAGTTAAATACTGTGAAGTTTTGTTTCTGTGCATGTTGGACAGTGGCATACAGCCCCACAACATATTTCTACTCTCTTCCTCTCCTGAGGGAAAAAGACATTTGTACATGATGAACTGTGTAAACACAAATGATGATGGGTGGTATAAAGGAGAAGCTCTAAAAGATTTACCATTAAAACGCATGTACTGGTTGTCAGGGAAATGTTAAAGTGCTAAATATAATTACAGCTTATGAAAATATTGCAATTGTATTCAATTTAACTAATAGCATGTTTCTATTTGGCATACTAGGAATGTGAACATAGAGATAATCAATATACACATGGAATTTTTATGAAGGTAATCCAGTAATTTTTGTGTCCTCGCTATTTTTGTTTCTTTTTCTTTCAAATGTAAGTCCTAATTACATTGCTAAGCTCAACAGGTTCAGGGGTGGCTTGCTGCCCATTATAAAGTACATAATGATGGGAAACACAAAACATTAAGGAAATGCCTGTCTACCCGTGATGATACTCTAATCTTGATGCCAGGAAACAAACAATCTTTTAGAGCCCACTATAGAACACCACAAGGCATCTGGGAGGCTTTAACAATCATCCTTATTGCTTAAACATCTTCTGTCAATTAGAGACTGTAGAACACCAAACTTAGTATTGACTACTGAGTGGATAATTACCCACTGACTACATCAACATCTTGCCCTAATGTCAAGAACAAAGATATTGTTGAAACCAACACAATCACAGTTATGCATATTCTTGGTGTATGTAAGCTGCTGCGTTTCTAAAATATCCTGAGGATCTCACATTTGGAATCGATTCCAGAAGATTATCACTCAAAACGTGTAGAATTTCATTCTTTCCCGTCTTCTGCCACCATCTCATTTATATCTTTTCCTTGAACACTTAGTCATATGGCCTTATCCAAGGCTGGTGTGGTAAAATCGGTAAAAGCTTTATACTTCTTATATTCAAATAGCAATTTATTTGGTTTTACTTTACACCAGTCCTGGTTTGCTTTATCTATAAAACCTTCGGGAACGTATACAATGATTAATTTAACAAAATTGCAAACAAAGGCGAGAAATATAATTACCTTTCATGATTTTTGGCTTAAGTTCCATGTTCTGCGGTTACTGAAGATGGTCTATTAAACTCTTGCCCCAGTTGATACGTAAGGTATACATGATGACCTGTACTTATGATGCAAATTTGTGGCATGGTTCCTGGACCACCAAGTCCTAAAAACATTATTTATTTGGGAAACATTGACAGAATAATTCTAATTGTTTTTGGTTGCTTTATGCCTCCATGAGGCATTTCCACATAGAAGAGGTATCTTTTAGTTGTGTTTTTGTCAGTTATTATTAAAATGCTTTTCACTATATCTGTTTATTTATTGCAATAGCAGGTATAGAACCAAGGACCTTTGCACTAAGCTACATATCCAGCCCTTATTCATTTATTTTTTATTGTTATTTTAGGACAGGGTTTGTCTAAGTCATTAAGTTGTCTAGGCTGGGTTTGAGTTTCTCATCCTCCTGTGTTTGCCCCCATACTGCTAGGACCTCAGGCATGCACCATTACATCTCATTTCTTTTTTACTTTAACTGCAGTCTTGCTTGGTGTCATGCAAGGTCTGTGAGCAAAGGTCATTATTATCATTGAAATCTGAAATGTTCTCCAGAGGAGTCGTGTATTTGTAAGGTGATCCAATCGTAGGGCACTGCATTTATTATTGGATTAACCAATTGATGATTGCTGTGTTACTGGGAGCTGTCGCCAGTTAGAGGTCGGCACAGGGGAACAGTGACTTGGAAATGTGTACTCTAAGGCTACTCCCATCTCTCTTTGCTTCCTGCATGCAATGAAATGAGAAACTTTCTCCTCCATGCCATTTGGGCACCATTAGTTTCTTCTTTGAACCAGGCAACCAAACAGGGATTGGGCCTTCTGAAATAGGAGCCAAACGCCCTGCTCTTTCTTAAAATTGTAGGTGCGAGATATTGTGTCTAGTGACACGAAAGTGGCTAAGACTGTAGTCATACACCATTCTCCATTACTCTCTTCATAGCCAGTCTGGAAACTAATGTACTCGTTCAAAAGAAAGGAAATACATATTTATTTTAACTGTAGCTTTTTGAGGAGAATAGCCCTGTCATTAGGACATAGGTAGATAAATTTTGGTTTCTTGAATTCACATGTAAAGTGAAGAGGAGCATAGTTGGCTAGGACAGTAGTGGGATAAAAAAAAAGATTATGTCTAATACTACAATATTGCACATTCAAAAATTTGTCTGTCTGCTGTGGAAAAGCATGTACAATACAGAATGTTTTGCATGTCTTGCGTTTCCTCATCCTTAACCAAAAGCTCAAGGTAGCCACCAGGTTCAAAATTATGATTCCCATCCACCCCTGTAGTATTAATCTGCAAAAAGATGCACAATGTTCACTTCATTTACCTGTGAATACAATTTTTTTTTTTACATATGCAACTCTGCTGTAAAGTTTTGAGCTCCAAGATGGTGTTTTGTGTATAGAACTTATCCAATACTAGTCATCCAACAAATGCTTAAAGTGGACTTCAAAGATACAAAGAATATATCTGATATTTTCCAAAGTAAACTCCCGTTACATGACAGTGCTGAAGTGTGAAAATCAGTCTTCTGACTATAAATCTTAGTCTTCTAATTACAGTTGTGCTACTTTGGGTTGTTTTAATACCTTCCAGTGATATTTTACATTGTACTGAAAAAGCTGTGCTATTAGTCCCTCATGTTTCCTGTAAAAAACCATTACTCTTAAATTGACTTGGTTCCTAATTATTCACTTCTGTTGGCAATTTGTCTTTGAAAAAATATACATCATTCATTCATCTCTATACATATAATTGTTCTGCTTGAATTTCTAAAAATTGGGCCTATGATCAAAATATAAAAGGAAATAAAATCACATACAAAACTAAAAGTGAAATGAACAGAAAAATTGGCTGAGAAACATGAGATTATGTTTGTGCACCAAACATGTTTCAATGGCATGAAGACTTTTTCTTGCAATTGGTGACTGCTTTGGAATATTATCAAGTGCTAACTGACTCCTTATCCCTCCTAGCATGGTAAGCTTAAAGGAAATCTCATATGCCACCTAATTCACTCCCCATCCTTGAAGACAAAATATAAAACCTCCAAATAAGAGGGAAGATGAGAATGTAAAAATAGCTTCCTTACTAGCTTTCAGTGTAAGTGAAAACCATTGAATGATATCCATATTCCAAAATTCTATTGCACACCAAACATTTTTGAACACACACGATTGTGAACTCACATTCTTCAATGATTACCTGTTTCTTGTTTGGACAACTGTAAATAGACAACTGTCTCATGCTGATTGCAAATTTCAATCCTATTATGTAGATTGTGCTATGTGTTTTGAAACAAAAGGCATTGGCCTTTTAAACGATAGATTTTCTTTCAAATATTAGAAAATAGATATCGTGGTCCCACTGCCCATTATAAAGCTTGTCCTCCTCTAAAACAATATTTTTCCATAACTATTACTCTTAGGGCTTTTGTGAGAATCCTGGCATGTTCCTTTGCATCTGCTAAATTCTCTATAAGACTTAGAGCACCCCAAGCTGAAAGACAGTGAGGGAAGCAAGGGGAGTATTCTAACTAGATACAATTATTGATTTAGAAATGTATACTTGGGAGAAAAAGAAGCAGTAGTGACTCTAAAGTCATAGTGAGATCTAAAATTTTCATATTGCTGTTAGTAATGTCATTATTTGTAGCTTAAACAGAAAATTGAGTTAAACATGCTTCTCAATTTTAGGGTCTTGGCATCAAAATTCTTGGTAAGACTGAAAGACAATTTTGATAGAGAGATACAGAAGATCTTAAGTACTGGATCCTCTTCAATATCCATTCCATATCCTCATGCGTCTCAAATCAAATGCACTTTTCAGGGCTGGAGCAGTAGAAAGAGGTTCCAGTGCTTGCCTAGCAAGCACAAAGCTCTAGGTCCACATAAACTGAGCATGGTGTGTCATGCCCATAATCCCAGCACACAGAAGACAGAGGCAAGCAAATTGCTGTGAGTGTGAAGCCAGCCTGTGCTCCATAATGATTTCAGGACCAGCCTGGACTTCAAAGTGGCATCCTGTCTCAAACAAACAAAGAATTTATCACGTATTACGTATTTTATGTTTTCTCATTTTAAAAAACGGAGTGTAATTTTTATGTTTCTGTTCTTCAATTCACATAAATGGCACTGCGCTGTCAATTTTTTTGCTGTATCTCACCCCTAATCAACAGTGATTTCATATTTTGTCCAAATCACCCCACCTTTCTTGCAGCCTTGGGTGAAACATTTAGTAAAATCATAGGGCCTGAATAAGAATCTCAAAGGAAGAAACTAGAATGTGAATATGATTTTCAAATATTTTCAGTTGGTTCTAATACCATACTGTATAGTTTCAAATAAGGGTAGGTGATTGTGATGCTTTTGGCTGTGGAACACATGTATTGTCTGTAATTTTGTAATAATATAAATGACACGTCAATGCACATGATTTTAAGGTCTTTTACTCTAAAAGTTTCCCTGGATATCTTCTTGAGAATGTCACTCCCGAGATACAGGTAAAGATGCACTCTTTATTTTACTAATTATTTCTAAAGTCATCTCAAGAATGATTGCTCTAAATCTTCACCGGTAACACATTCTAATATCTGTTGTATCTTGACAGAACTTAACACAATCAAAGTTCAAATAATCTCCAGAGATGTCAGGCATTTCCCCAAGATCCTAAAGTAATAACAGAAGTGAAACGCAAGTTTAATATAGACACCTAAATCTATAGATTTTATCTCCATATCAAAGTAGCTGTACAAAAACATATTTTAATCATATTGTTTATCATCTGTCGAACTGTAATATCAACTATAAAGTTAAATTTCTGTGAATATAACAAATAACTTCTGTAACAATTGTAATATCTTAAAATAAACTGAATTTGCTGTTTCTTCAATTTCTATTTCAAATTTATATTGCTCTTCTTGTTGTATGCAATGCTGCATACATTATGTATGTATTTCTTGTGTTTTAGCTTAAAAATGATTGACTGAACATATTTTCAGGAGAACATGAAAGGATCTTGGTATAACCTTAAAATCAATAAATAGTGAACAAAGAGAGATGTGAAATCAAATATTACAAGAATAAAAAAGTAGAAAAATAGAAAGATGGTTCACATACAAATATTGAACACTGATTGCACTTAAGTAAGTCAAGGTATTGAATGTTGGATTAGTGATATCCAAAGCAATGTGATAGAAGATGCGTGTGTGTGTGTGTGTGTGTGTGTGTGTGTGTGTGTGCGTGTGTCTGTTCTTTTCTATAATTCTTACTATTGTTACAAAATTTATCACATTCTCATGGATCCTCAAATGTAATTTTCAATGTTAAAATAAACTTGACTGCTTCCTTACATTTTATCTCAAATAACTACTTATTTATTAATGAATAAAAAAAATTAGGTCTCTCAGATGTTTTGTTTTGTAGGTACTAAATATCATAAAATTTCATTTTCATTAAATGATGTTATTTTATGCACATATTTTTTACACACTTTTCTTTAAACTTGTTCTATATATTGTGTTTATTTTTGGTCTTATACTCATTTTTAATACAGAACTGTCTTTAGTATTATAGAGACTGAATTGGAAGACATCAGATGCCAATTCTTTCCAAAATCTTTTCACTTCCTTACTTTTGTAGCCTCATCTATATTATCCTGACATTTAATCACTAGAATTAATATGTTCAATAATAATAAATAATATATAGGCATTATATAGTATTTATTTGCTAATAATTAAGTGGCAGCAATTATAAGATCTGAGCCATTCCTATTAGTTTTCTGTTGCTCCTTTACAAATACTAAACCTTACTGTTCAAATAAAAATTATCCTACCATTTTAACTCTTCTGTAATTTTGGCATGAGTGAGCTGAATTCTTTACTAGTCTCCTCTGCAGGCTGAAGTTTGAAGTTCAGGCTTGCAATGCTGTCTTTACTGTTCGTGACCAGATTTCAGTGTCCTGTGTCTTGAAGTGAGGTCCTAGACTTTTTGAAGTCGTTTGCCATCTTCTGGCCATCTTCAAGGCAGTTTGCTTTCTTAAGTTCAACAAGAGAACATTTTTGGTGTGTTTTGTTACTTTTAAGAACTCACTTGACTGGATTAGATCCACCAAGTATACTATCTTTTTTGACTAACTCTAAACCAACGAGGAAGGACAATACTTACATCTAACAAAAAAACTTGGCCAAATAGCACAAAAAGTCAAGGAAATGATATCCTCTCTTATATATCAAATAAATACATTTAAGGTGAAACACCAAAAATAGCTGCTCTCTCACTTAGGGAGAAGGTTTTATATAGGAATATGCACCACTGTGAAGTATTCTGAAATAAAAAGAAACCTTTCTACAGTATTTGTTATACCCACAATGCTTACTGTGATGCCACAGTTACTCAACAATATTTTTTTACTAAAATATCTATTTCTCAAAGAGAAGAAGAAAACTATCCTCACATAGCAATTTCCAGAGGATTCAATGCAGATTCCCCTATTTCCTACAAAAGTAGCAATATCTTACTAACAGGTTTAATTAAATCCTAACTTTTTGGCTTATATTTTGTATTGAGGGCATGAGTTTGTTACTGGAATGTATTTCAGTTCACAGATGGCTCCACAGCTGTTCTACCTTTCAGACTCTGTCTCTGAGGGACAACATATGGGAAAGCTCAAAGGAGTTTACTACCACATCAATGGTTAACTTAGACCTCAGGGAAATACACTATCTTTTCTTTAAACATGCAGTCAAGGATTATACTAGGTTCAGTTTGAAGACATGACTCTGGTTGATAGTGCATAATCAGACTGAGACATATTGAAATCATGGCTCAGAAAACTGTATCTCGAAGCTTTAGAAATGTGAAGATTTGCATATATTGTAAGAAAATCAAAATAATGATCCAAATGTGAAAATGTAAGACTTGAACTTGATTAACATTATCTTCAGCAATAATTTAGAATTTTTGAAAGTTTCTGTATACACAGTGATGTTAGAAATAAGAAGTGACTACAGAGCACATCTGTATTGGTAGGTGACAAAATGAAAAGAAAATGAACCTATCAGGTGAAGACACACAGATCAGACCATGGGTCTTGTATTGTGGGCTTAACTGTGGCAATACTCAGGAAACAAATTATAAGCAGAGATTATATGGGATTCTTAGTTTGTGTCGTAGAATTGAAGACATGAATGAAAATATGAAATTCTCTTTTCAAGGGATTAATTTTATTGTACAATTGTGAATTTCCATATCACATTTATTTGTTTTGTCATTCAAACTGATATGTTAATATTAGTTTGCACCTAAGAAGATTTTGATTCCAAAAAATATACTTTGTACTGGCATACCATATATAACTTACCAACTTTTATATATATATATATATATATTCACACACAATATACACATAGCCGATGATTATACTAACAATGATTGTTTAGGAAATCCAAATTAAATACTAATGCAAAATCATGCTTATTTTTAATTTTTATTGTATATTTAGTGGGTTTAGTCTTACTTTTTTAATAAAGAAAACTTGTTACTATCTGGGTTATTTAAATTTGTAAGCCTGCCTGAGGAAACCAATAAATATTCTGTTTCTTGGTTTATTTTATAAATTGTCAAGATAAATAATTATGTCAACTTTTTTTAATAGGGTAATGCTGAAATGACAGTATAAAGAGTATGCCACATGCTATTTGAGTTCATATTCTGGACATCAATAAGTACTGTGAATACTTGTTGTCATTGAAAATATCTGTTGGATTTGGAACCTATATTTATATTGTTTATTCTTGAAGAGATTACTGCCTTGCTCAAGAAACAGATAAATATATAAAGCCACACAACAACACCATTGCAGTATTCATAAGAGCTAGAAGATGAGATAAGACTCCGTGAGAGCACACAACTTACCCACGCATTAGGTAGGAACACCCAGAAAGTGTCATTCAGGGTGTTACTTCAAGAACAAACAGAGCCAAATCAGGAAAAGGCTCTGAGGAAGTGACGTAGGTAGACAGAGATCGTGTCAAGCAGATGTTGAGAGAATATGGCCAGAAAGATTGATAAAGGCAGTTTTATTTGGTGCTTAAGAAACCAAAACATCTAGTCTATTTGAAATATAGTTGGAAAAATTACGAAAATAAATGTTACAGATTTAAAATTGTTTAGAGTTCTGATCATGCTTCAGACAATTGACAATTTTTTAAAGATTTTTTTACCTTTTGAAAGCAATGGAAAACCACTGCATAGTTTGGGGAAGAGAAAAATATGCTGTTTCTTATGACAGAAATTTATCTATTTTCAAAGAGGATTATGAGGTGAAAAATACTGCTAAACTAGGGCCTGAGAAGCAGTGATTATGGTGTTCCAGGCAAAGATAATGTTGGCTCCAACCTGACCGTTAAGAAGGAGAGGTAGCAATGTGTGGGCCTGAAAAACAGAAATGAGAAGAAATGAGGCATTTCTTCTCTGTGGAAGTTGTACTAGTTAACTTTAATAGTCAGTGAAAGGAGTGAGACTCCTAGAGAGAGGAGAGGATCATGGGATGTAATGCACTGATGATCACAGCAGAACGTGCTCCTAGGAGGTAGCTAGCGTCCATTGGTGCATCATTGCTTCCTGGCCAAGAAGAAATGAACAGATTTCCTCCACCAGGCGCTGCTCCCGCGTTAGCTCTGCTTTGGAGTCAGCTCACCCTGGACTAAACTTCAAACTGTGAGCCAGATAAATCATGTCATCCCATAATTTGTGCATACTAGGCATTTGTCCCAGCCATGGGTCAGGTGACCAACACAGATGTGAAGTGTACGTTATGAAGAGTTATCAAGGAAAGGAGCACAGCTGGGGGGAAAGCAGGCAGATCATGGAGATGAGGAACCCTGGAGGACAAAAAGATTTGGAGCAGAGGAAATTGTTTTGTGTGTCTTGGTTTGGAGATACTGATGAGACATCCGAGTGGCCGCAAAGAGCAATGAAAGGATGAGTTTGGCTGATCTGAAACTCAGAGCAAAAGGAAGTGTATGCTGGGGTTATCATTTGGAGGATATTTTAAAGCATGAAATAGGAAAAGAATGAGTCCAGTGCCACAACCAAAGGTGTTGGTGAACAGAAAGCCCTGCAATAATGGGAAGAATCCAAGGAAGGAACAATCCGAAATTCTAAGAGTATGAGAAACACCCTAAAATGGAGCATTTTGAGGACAAAAGGAAGAGTGTTTTCATAAGAAAGGTGTGGCAGCTGTCGACTGTTAAGTTTTAATGTTACATGTAGGTAAGTGAATGAGATCACAGAAATTCTTATGCAGCATATAATTTTTGACGACAGAATCTGCATCTTTTTTTTCTCCTTCATATCTTATAGAGCTTAATAAATAATCATAAACAACATGAAAAATATAACTTATTGCCATTAAAAGCTTCACCATGAATCATTTACCTTTATCCATGTAAGGAAAAATACTATTGTAGGCAGCCTCATGATTAGTTTTTACTAAGTGACTTTTAATAATGCTAAAAAATTCACAATTAAAGATCAAGTTTCTACAAGTAGAAATATATAATGCTTCCTGTTGTATTTCTGTTCTATTATACAATAAAACATGTCAACTGTACACATTGCAAGACCTGTGTATATTTTTAAAATACAGTAAGCCCAATTTACTTACCAATCAAATTTATAGTGATTCTAACTCTGCCTTCTTATTTATACATAAATTTATTTTTCACATCAAGAGAGGGATATTTTGATTTATTGTGTTTCATTACCTCTGAAGACTTATACACTATGTTTTAATAATATTTGCATATTTCAGTTTGAAATTATAATATTTTCACATTACCAAAACTAATAAACATGTTAATGTACATAAGCAAGGCAAATAAATGAAACTAGTTAATGTGCTGTACTATTTATATTTATTTATCTGTTTAATGCCCAAATCACATTTCCCAGCTAGATGTATTTTTTTGTTAGCTCCATGTTGTTCACTCTGGCTTACATACCTCCCAACAAGGGCTTCTATCTGTTCCTTTACGAATGCGTGTTCTTTGACTACTTTGAAATTATCTTACCAACTGTGTATTCCAGTTAGTTTTTTAAAATTTATTATTTGTCATTGAACTATAAGGAAAGTCAAACACTTGATCAGTTCACGGGTTTATTGAAGTGCCCTGATACTTTCTTATACCCTCATTTTTTGAGACAGGGTCTCACTCTGTAGCCCAGGCTCGTCCTGACCTAACTATGTAGCTGATACATTCCACTCTCTCTGGGCTTAGATGGTATTTTAGTGATTCTTTGATTTGCATTTCTCTAACAGCTCAGGGTGTTGAACTCCTTTTAATATAGGTACCGGGCATTTGAACTTCTTCATCTGAGAACTGCCTATTCATTTTTTTGGCCAAATCTTTGACTTTGAACTTGTTATTTCTCTTTAGTTCCTTGTAGATTCTAGTCATGAGTCTCCTGTCTGAAGTATAGGTGGTGAACATTTTTCCCATTCTGTTGGTTCTCTCTTTACTCTTTTGTAATTTTCTTTGATGTGCAGAAACTTTTAATTTGACATAATTCTATTTGCTAACTCTGGGGGGGGGGGGTTCCTTTTGCTTTCAGTGTCTTCTTAGGACAGTCCTTGCCTACACCAATATCTTTTAGATTTTTTTTCCCAATTTGTCTTCCAGAAAGTTCAGTGTTTAAGTTTTAATATTTAGGTCATTGATGCACTTTAATTTTGATGCATGGTGACAGAAGTGTGTCTAGGGTTATTCTTGTGCATGTTGATACGTAATATTTCCAGCACTATTTGTTGAGGTGGCTCTCCTTCTTCCAGTGTGTGCTTATGGTTTCTTTATAAAACAGAAGGTACATGAGAGTATTTCATTTTTCCCTCTGCATTCTAAGCTTTATTCCCCTGGTAAAGCAATATGTCAATATGGTACAGTTTTTGTAACTATTACTTTGTAGTATAACTTGATATCTGGAATTGTAATGCTTTCCACCTTTGTCTTGTCACTCAGGATTGTTTTGGCTATTCTAGATTTCCTATGGTTTTACATGAATTTAAAGGTTCTTTTTTAATGTTCTATGAAAAAAGTAGTTGGTGTTTTGATGGAAAATGCATTAGATCTGTATATTAGTTTTGTCAGCATCGTCATTTTGACTATATTAATTATGTGTACCAAAAAACAGAGAAAGTCTTTTAATTTTCTGGTGTCTTTTTCAACTTGTTTCTTCAGTTTAATATAGTTTTCTTTATATAGGTTATTCACTTCCTTTGCTAGGTTTACTCTTACGTATTTATTTATTTATTTATTTATTTATTTTGCTGGGCTATTGAGGATAGAATTATTCTTCCTAGCTCTTTCCCAGTTAGTGTACACAGATATTATTAAATTTTAGTGTTGATTTTGTAGCCCACAATTTGACTGAATTTGTTTATTTTTTTCCAAGAGTTTCATAGTAGAATGTTTGGCATTTTCTAGGTAGAGAATCGTAACAGTTGCAAACACAGATAGGTTGACTTCTTCCTCTCCGACGCTTATTCCCTTTATTTCACTTGCTTGCCTGATTACTATGGTGAGGGTTCCAAGAACTATGTTGAAAAGGAATGGTGAAAATGTGTTCCTGTATTAATTAGTGCTTTCAATTTCTCCCCATTTACTCTGATATTTGCAATAGGTTTGACATATATGACTTCTATCAGTTTGAGGTAAGGCCCTTCTATTCTTGTTTTCCTCAGGATTTTTTTTATTATGAGTGGATGTTGGATTTGATTGAAAACCATTTCTGGGTCAACTGATATGATCGTGTAGTTTTTGTTCTTGCTTTTATTAATGGGGTCCATTATTATTATGAACGATGAGCCAGACTTGCTTCCCAAGAAGGAAGCCCACTTGATCATGGTGTATGAACTTTCTGATTACCTGCTGGATCATATTTGTCAGTATCTTATTGAAAATGTTTGCATTTATAGTCATTAAGGAGATTGGTCCATGATTTTCCTTCCTGATTAAGCCTTTGCCTGTTTTTGGCACTAGGATAATACTAAGTTTCAAAAATGAGTTTGGTAGTATTCCTTCTCAATTGAACACAACTGAAGTTGATTCTTCCCTGAAGTACTGAAAAAAAAAAAAATTTCTGCTGTGAATGCATCTGGCCCTTGTCTTTTCATTGTGGGTGAAGACATTACTATTGCGTTAATTTTTGTGTATGAGTAATGGGGCTATTCCAGGCTTTTATGTCTTCTTTATTCAATTTTGTTATTTTGTACTTATCTATAAAGTCCTGCATTTTTCCTAGTTCTTTAATTTGTTGAAATGCAGGTGCTCAAAATAGTTCCTACTCAATATTCTGAATTCCCATGCAGTCCCTTGTCATTTCACCCTTTCCCAAAGTCTTCATTTTTATACAGTGACTTTCTGATGCACAAGCTAAAGAAATGCTATTGTAATTCTCAATAAAGACAATATTGTACTACATATCTTATTGAATGTGTATTGAGTTCTGTGAATAATTTAAATTGATTATTCATTGATTTGACAAGATTTCTAAGATATGCATCTCATTTAGAAAACAATCAAAGATCTTGTAGCATGTATTTTTACATTGCTTTTGTCTTTATGTTTCTATTATGATTTCCCTAAACTTATTTTCACTCTTGTATCATTAATATAAATAAATTAGCCAGCAAACAAACGAATAGATATAAAAATAATAAACTATGTAGTTTTTACAGATGAAAAGAAACCAAAAGTGGGGAAGAGAGTTGGCTAACCTTTATACTTTCTGATTTTGTGTTCATATTTTTCTCTTTGAGAGAGGGGGGCCCTTGAGAGAGAGAGAGGTCACCTAGGATGGAATTAGAATACATTGAGGATAGAGGAGTAAGTAATACAATAGATTTCTTTGAGAGTAAGATGTCCTTAAAAGATTTAAATACGACCTTAAATTTTGCACTTATACATATCTATAAAATGGGGAAAAATTTAAAAAACAGACAGGGATTTTCTAAAATGCCTGAATGGATCTAGAGCTCAAGAGACAAACTTGGATTCAAGATATAACAGATAGAGTATATATCCAATAAAAAGTAAATACATGCTTAAGTATAATGTACGATCTAAATACACAGAAATACCTTACAAGGTCACAAAGTACTCATTTGCACACAATTCAACCCCAATTGTGCTCTATTTACACCTCTTATATTTGGAAATAAAGCCACACCTTTAGTGCTGACTGGATAGGAGGGCATGAACGGTGAAAACTAGAAAGTGCATATTGATCTTACACCTCAATCTAAAATTTACCAATATTTTATTGAACAATCTTGTTTTGAACTAAAAAGAATGCATGTGCAATTATATAAATAAGCTAAAAGAAATATTCATGAGTATAGCATCTGTTCCTACTTCACTTTCTAAGAATTTTACAAGGAATTTTGTTGTGTTAAGTACAGAAGTTCTCAGAGTTCTCCTACCAAAGGCCAGACAGTGATCGATGGAGTTAAACCTCCCCAGTGCAGACATCCTTGGGTGAGAACAGCCACAGACAACACAGGATGAGAGATCTACCTGAGTGGTAGTACAATTTTGCGTAGAAAAGTAAGCATTAGGCTGAATTTGGCCAGTAGGCCATAATTTCCTGAATTCTCAATTAGTTGATATTGATAGAACATAACATGAAAGGAAAATCATGACAATCACAAACTAAAATTTACAAACAAACACGTGGCTTCAGTATACATCATTAACTAATAACATTAAACAATTGGTCAGCCTAAGCAAAGTGGTTTATGCAAACTTATGTCTAGCCCATGGACAAAAATTACATTTAAAGGACTTGCCAGAACTTTTTTTTAACATTGTTTTTAACCCCTAATTCCAGACAAAATTTAGATCACAAATTGATTTAGAAAATAATTAATCATGTTAAAATATGTGTAACGGTGGATGGGGGGATGGCTCAGTGGTTGCCTAGCAAACACCAAGTACTTGAGTTAGATTGCCCAGCAAAACATATAGCTGGGCAGTCTTGGCTCATTCCTGTTATCTAGCACTCTGGAGGCTGAGACAGGAGGGTTGCCACCATTCCAAGGCTAGCCTGGGCTCCATAGTGAGTTCAGGACCAGCCTGGGCTACAAAGCAAGACTCTGTCTCAAAAACAAACAAATATATATATAGATAGATAGATAGATAGATAGATATAGATATAGATAGATATAGATAGATATAGATACAGATATATACGTATATATGTATATATCTATATCTATATCTATATATAATGATTTCACATTGCAACTTTAACATATTATAATAATACAAATGCATTGTCTTGAAAGAACAAATATTTATTATCTTATAATTCTTCTGGTAATTCTGTAAATATCAAGATACATAAACTAAGATAATAGTGTTGCCCAAGCTGCATTCCCTTTTGAAGTCTGCACAAAAGAACCTGTTCTCTTGCCTTTTCCAAATCTATTACCCAATTCCTTAGATTCTTATCTTCGTTTGTCTTTAAAGACCCATTGTATCAGAGCACTCTCAAACACTTGATTCTTTCTCTTCTTCAATTTTTAGACTGAGCCTGCTGGAATAATCCTGGGTGATCTCCTCATTATCTGATCAGCAACCTTAATTGTATCTTAATTGCATCAGCTGATGAGCAACCTTAATTGCATCTTCAGCCTTAATTATCTTTTGCCATGGAAAGTAACAAAATTCACTGGTTCTCAGGGATGATATCTTTTGGGATAGATATTAATTCGTCTAGAACGCATTGTTCAAACTATTTGTCTAAATCCAGATGCTTTTACTTATTCGTGGTGTAATCGGGTAGCACTTATTAACTTCCCTGAGCTATTTTCCTTTCCCATAAAACACACTTGTGAATATGGTTCAAATAAATATGCAAGTAGTGTCTAGCAGGCTATTTGTGTAGTGTAAATGGTCTTTCAAAGAAGTTACTAAAAATAATGTATGAGACAGCCACTATGTACCTCTAGACTTCAAAGAGAAAGAAGGAAGATTCCTCATGAAACCAATATAAGAGCTTCAGCTAAAACGACATATTTTCCTTGTAAAGAAGCTAAAGAGATATCATGAGTGTAAAACATACAATAGTCTTCTCTCTACATAATTCCATTTTCAGTTGTGTTTTTTTCCTACTAATATAAAAACTTCCCAAATTGTCTATATTTAAAATGAAAAAAAATAGATGACATGAGAAATATTTAAATACATACTTAAGTCTTTGTAATTTAGCTAAAATTTTGAGTGGATCCTAAACTTTAGCACAATTTATTACTCCAAAAATTATGAACAATTTCTGATTTTTCAAAAGTTGTGGTTAATGGTTTCTTGCTATTTAGTAAGATACTCTTTCCATGTTTTAACCAACAATTTCTGATAATCAACCCATTAGGGAAAGGATGTTCTCCTTCCACGTTTAGATTTGTTGATCCCCTAGCTCGGAACTTTGTAACCTCTAGACAGCATTTTCGAGGTGAGATCCTACAACTCTTCAGCTCCAGACTGAGGAAAAAGACTAAACCGTTTGAAGAAAGCCTGAGTGCACATCTGGATTTTGACACCACAGGTCGCTGAAGTTTCATTTAGCCTCGTTAGCGGTATTTTAAGTTGCGGTGATAGTGGCTTCTCAATAACTCCATCTTCATAGAAAGCCATGGTCGCTCGGAAGCACATAATATTATACAATGAAAGTAGTAACACCTCATTCCCAAAGCTGTTTCCTTAAGGACAAGAGAAGCAGATGGTTATTTTTTTTTTTTCCTGGTATTTAACACAGTTGATTGTGCGTGACTAATTCTTCTGCTAATCTTGTCTGGTGTCAATCTTCGGTTTTAGTGGAGGTCTCCTTTGGGGAATTAGCGGCACACATGGCTGACCTGCATGCTCCGTCACCTCCAGGCCTCTAGTAAAATATTAGCACACAAAGCTAAATTGACTTGGAAACATAAGGTGCAAAAAAGCTGGTTTTATGCAAATGTTAACAGTGTATGAAAAGCTTTTGGACATCATTTAAAGTGCAGTTTCACCTTACTAACAGGCTCACTGACATTTAGATAGGTGCTAAAATTAACCATTTAGAAAAAGCCAAGCATTGCTGTTGCTTTGGCCTTGCATGTAAATAGCGGTGTCCTGTGCCCCATTCACCTCTCATATGGTTATGGAGCCAACATTTTATGCATGTTGCCAAGAAAAAGAATTATGCAGAAGGACTGCTTATCCAAAACTGATTTGCAGTTGGTTTTAGACTTACCCTCCAGGTTGTAACTGGCATTTGCTTCCATAAAAATGAATTTTTATTCCCCAACGTCATGATAACTGGCTTCCTCAAGAGGTGATTCAGACAAATAGTAGGTGACAAATTTCTGGATGGATAATATGTGGCTCCAAATCTGCAGCTGGGTTTCTGATTAGCTATCATTTTTGATAAGGATATTCTGGACCCAACAGCAAGGTTTGTGCCGAATGAAAGGTGCTTCTTACTGTAATATCTTCCAAAATCTGTGCACTGAAATTATATATTTAATAAATAGAAAAAATATTTACTTTTCTATGTAAAAGCACTCTCATTAGTTACAGGTTTTACAATTTTCAGTTTGTTTCTTTATAACCAAGTACTTAAATTGCTCAAATGAAAATTGATTATAGGTAAATACATGTACATGCATATCCAAAACCTCTTTGCTTTTCAACAAGGAAACACATTACTAAGAGATGATCATAAACTGAAATTACATAATGACCTGCACACTTTTCCGTTTCATTACATACTATTTTGCCTAATTTCACATTTTATTTTGTGTTAGTTTCCTGTCAGTGTGACAAAAATACCAGAGCATGCTAACCTGAGGGAAAGAAAGTTTATTTTAGCTGATAGTTTCAGACATTTGACTCCAAGATTGCTTGGCTCCATTCCTCTGGGCCTGTGGTGAGACAGTGTGTCATGGCTAGAGGGTGTGATGAAGCCAAGATGTTCACCTCACGGCAACCAGAAAGGAGAGAGATAGAAAGAGAGGAAAGCCAGACCAAGAGAAGGGGGCTAGTAGAAGACACATCCTTCAAAGGCAACGCCCACTGCCTTACTTTCTCCAGCTAGGCTCCACCTCCCAATAGGACATTTAGCTATGAATCCATCAATGAAACACCAAGCAGAGCAGGCTGGTGTCATGATCTGTTAACACTCCAGGCCTCCTCTCTGAATTTGCTGGACTGGGGATCAAAGCTTCAACTCATGAGTCATTTGGGGGTCATTTAAACCTAAGCTCTTGCAAAATTTATCCATAATTGTGGACTAAATCACTACCAAAAATAGAGAGAAAAGGAATGAAGGGAGGGGTCGGAGGGAAAGGGAGAGAGGTAGAGAAACAGGCAGAGAGACAAAGAGAGAAACATGAACAATTATCCCAGCCTGAAAATATATGTTGATCATTCATTATTAATATTCATCATGTTCACATATACATTACATTCGACTGAGAATTTCAACCTACTAGACAATTTAGAACAAATAATAAAATGCATAGGAAAATATATCACTTAAGGGCAAAGCATATAATATAAATCATTTAATTAAAACACTATATGTACAAACGGGAAGAGTTTGCAGTTGTTAATGAACTGGAAGTGTTCATAACATTATAAACTTGTTCATAGCACTTTATTTAAAAATTTGAATCATAAATTTTTACAAAAACATTTTGCATGCCATGTCTCATTGTCCATCAAAAGATTTAAGTGATGCTTGATGGGAATTACAGATGCATCCATGACAACCTCAATTTCTTAGACACTAGTGGGGTCTGTTTATGGTTTTTTACACACATAATTTTTTTTTGTAATTTTAGTCCAATATTCTTCAATTCTTAGCTTTAAATACTTTGAAAAAAATCTTTACCTATGTGTATCACAATTGTCAAGTATTTACAACTTAGTATAATCTTTACATTCCATAATTTTAAAGAATAAGCAAAGCACACTAATGAAACAAAAATGAAATAGAATTTTTTTTCGTTATATCAAGTTTTATTTTTCATTAATCAGTCATCCTACAATTAAAATTAACTAATGAAGGCAAATCTGAGTATTTAGTAAGCATTCTGCAGTTCCACTATACTATATAGAATTTTACTTTGCATACTTTATGATTTCTGTATAGATTACAGCTCAAATACAGAAGATGGAAGATTTACAATAGAAATTTGCTAATAAAATTCTTGTACTCTGTGTTTTGTCTCAGTTGGCATAGATTTTCTGAAAAAAAAGTAAAATAGAAAATGGCGGTCATCAATCTCTGTTGTGTGATTTCTTTTCCTTTTGGGGCATTTTTTTCCATCTCTCAGTCCCACATCTGTCGTTGTGTATGCTAGTGTGTTCTACCTTTGACTGTTTTTTAAATATCAAACTACAGTATATTCTATAAGGCTGTTTCCTTGGGTCATTTCTCTGAAACTTGGTGATAGCATTTTTTAACTGAATGATCTTGACAAATATCATACTTTCTCTGACACAGTTTCTGCTCTTGTGTAATGAAAAAAAAGTCTCATCTTGTCCTGTTTTCCTCTTAACCTTGTTATTAGGTTTACATTTCATTATCTGTAGTAGATCCTTTGGTATGTGTGATACACTGAATATTTTAATATATGTAAAAAGTAGGTACCAACCCAATCTAAGTAATTAGTATTTTACATACTGTTTGATGCTCTACTTTAAATACTGAAAACACCGTTTTATTTACTTAATAATATTAGCAATTATTCACCAAAATTACCTAGTGTGGATTGCTTCTTTATAAATACTCAACCTAAACTTCATTGTGACAAATGCTCCTAAAAAGCCATCTGATATTTACAATAAATAAATAAATAAATAAATAAATAAAATAATATAAAACAAGCACAACGACAAAAAGAAATCAGGAGAGACAGGAGATGACTGAGTGGAAGCTAACGTTTAAGTAGTCAGGTTTCAGGTTCCTCAAACTATACTACAAGTGGCCTTATAATTTGCTTTTCTGACAGTGCTTCTCATGGGCAGTGTTTGTTATAGTTTTTTACATTATTATTTTCTCTCATTTTCTACTATCTTCTTACTACTCTATTTTGTAACAGAATATGAGAAACAAGCAACAGCTGCGAACCTGTCATTTAAGTAGTAGCTATGGCAAAAAAGAAATGAAGTCTGGGGAATGGAGCAAGTCTTCTCGCTCTCCCTGCTGTGACAATTTTGCCTGAGGGAGTAACAAGTCAATTCTGTCGTCACCTTACAGGAAATTCTTCTCACCTAAAAAAAGTAAAATTTCTAGGATACTTATAGAAGAAAAACAAAAATTGTAACAAAACACCTGGTAGCAATATTTAAGACAATAAAGATGAGAAACCAACCCAGAAGTTTAGGAAAACTGATTTGTATTCCATAATGTCAAATCTGTCCCAAGGTCTCAATGATTCTATGGCACCAAATTTTACCCTGACCATTATTTTGTCTGTCCAGTAATTTTCTGAGAAATTTTGTGGAGATGTTTTAAAATGAAATTAGATGGTCATTTTTAGTCTAGGTACTTGGGATATAATGATGGCTCTAATATCAGGAATGCAATACAGATATAGTCAAGCTATCATGAGGTTTATATCCTTCAGATAAATGAAAATGTAACAATAAAAACTACTAGATACTAATAAGTTGAATGATTTAGAAACAGGATATTGTAATAAGGTCTAGTAGATACAATTATTATAATTATTAGTCAAGAAAAGCTGTATTGGTTTAACATAATATATCCAACTATATACTATGAAGAGCCTGACCAAAAACAAAACAAACAAACAAACAACCCCCTTCCCCCCCGCCCCCCCCCCAAAAAAAAAAATCAGAATCAACCAAGTTCTAGTATGTTAGTTTGGCTCCAATGAGAATTGATGAAAATGAAAAAGTGAGTCAACCGAACATATATAAATGTTTTTATGTATTTAAACCTGATGATATAATCACCATCACAAAATGAATTTTTAAAAAATGTAGCCGCCATCACCTACATTACAAATAACCTCTTTTGTCAAAGAACGTGTTGTATATCTAAAATTCTCGAGTGACCAACACACTGTAGATACAATAACTTTGTAAATTTTAGAAGAGAAATACTAGAGAAAATTAAAAATGTTTCTATTTTAGAGAAGAATTTGAATCTACACTTAGAATGATAAAATTCAGAAAGGAAAATCTATCATTTAATAAGATCATTCAATGTTAACAAATAAATTAATGATGTCCTTCAAAGTCTTTTTCTTCAATATTGGTTAATTGGTTAATTTTGGTCATGCTTGAAGTGTTAATATATATCCTAAACACTGGTGATAATTTGATGAGGCAGACACTGTTTCTGTCTGCACAGTGCTAAATTTTTGCTGCTTATGTGAGACTTATCCTGCACAACGAAGTAAATTCATAAATTTTTGAAATTTTCTATGTCCAAGTAAACTAGCCTCAGGCTCTGTGCTTTTGAATATGACTTTATGAGATTTGCAAAGATAAACAAAATGAACTACCGTTTAATACTCCAGTCTACGAAGAATAGTAAGAAAGTCACCCATTCATCTATCAAGAATAAACTCTAAATTAGATATTCCTTATTATTTGAGGAGTTTTTCCTTTAAATTCTCTTGACACAATGAGTTTGAGTGGGAGGGAATTCTGCCAAGACTCTATTCATCAATTGTTAGTATTAAAATGTTATTGCTGCTCTGGAAGTCCTTTCAATGATCTGTTTTACAACCCAGCCTCTGATTGTCTCAAGGTCCAGCGTGACTGGGAAATGAACCAAGTCCCCAAGGTCCAGCTTGGCTGGGAAAAGAGCCAATGTCTCAAGGCCTTAGCCCAGCAAGAAGTAAAACCTAAGCAAATTTAGCAGAGCTCTCTAACAGCAACTCTAACAACACATTCTAATTTACTTTCTAACATCTTTGCTCCACCATCCTCTATGTTTTATTGTTTTCCCGTTTTTATTAGTATATGTGTGTGTGATGCATAATGGCTCCATGGAACATATTTTGTGATTTCGTGCACATACACATTGCAGCAACATTACTATCTCTTCCCCTCCCCGTTATTGCCACTCTGCACCCCCCCTCTTCTTCCCCCTGACTCCCATATCACACCGATTTGGTTATATGGAATGCCCATATTCTGAGTTTCTCATAATAAAGAGATCATGTGATTTTTTTAACCTTCTGAGTGTCACTCACTTCACTAAGCATGATGGTCTCAAGTTGTGTCCATTTCCTACAAAAGCCACACACAGATTTAGCTGTTTTTATGGAAGAGGAGTACTCTATTGTGTGCATACAGCACAGTTTTTGTATCTATAAGGTCTGTTAATGAATAATTTGTCATCTTCCACAATTTAGCTATTACTTGTGTTGCTATAAACATGAGTATACATGTGTTCCTGTTCTATAATCCTTTTAACTCCTTTAGAAAGTTAATTAGAAGAGGTATCTTTTGAGGATACCTTTGAAAGATTCTCTGTATTATTTTACACTCTGTAACTGATGCCCTCCTTTTAAAAAATAGGCTGAAGTCTCACTTCAGACCTCCATATGCTGTTATCCACATAAAATTTTCATCTTCTGACTTCTCAGTCATCTCTAGAGATTGAACCTACCTGAGGCTCTCCCCCTCTGCCTGTTATACGTCATAACATCTATGACACCCAAACTTTGATTTCCCAGACTTTATGTGTGGTAGTATTCCTTATCCATGCATTAGCCAGTGCAGATTATGTGACCTAGAATGTTCAGTTATTGCCATATTAGTGTCCACAGGTCTTTGGATTAAATTTAGTCATACTGAGAGTAATATTTTATACACTGTGAGACCTTGTCTTAAACAATATTTTAGCCAAAATTCAAGAAAACTATCAGAGCACAACAAATAATAGATTCATGTGATATGACCTAATTTCTACTTTTAAAAGATAGTTTAGGCCTCCCTTTAAAAATAAATTTTAATGGAGTATTGTTGGGATGAAACTTCCATAAGAAAAAAATGTAAAGAAATTACTGGTCAGCTTTATGGTTCCTATGAGAAAATGCCTAATACCCACAACTTAAAGGAAAAGAGGCTTATTTGGCTTGTGGTTTCAGGGGACTCCTTCCATGACTGGTAGAGGCGCTAAGGTGGGAACATCATGGTATATGTTGGAAAGGGTCAAAGATGTTTATTTCACAGTGGCAACAAAACAGATGACAGAACAGCACAAACAAAGAAGGGGCCAGAGACAGAGTGCCATGGTTATGCCTCTGTGACTCACCCAGGCACACATAAAATTCTGCTGGGCAATCCCATGGAAGCTGTTAAGATAATCAAATTGACAATTCATCTTAATTGTCACATTCCAGCCCATTTCAATTTGGCACTCGAACGTAAAACATAGTCTCCAAAGAAACACAAATACTGATTTCTTCCCAACAGGAGTATTCCACGTATAACTAACGATTCATGAAAGCCTTCCCAAAGTCTGATAGGTCAAAAAGTCTAATTTCATAGTCTCTTCTGAGACATAGCTAAGAGATATTGAATCTCTTAGCTGTGAATTTCTAAAAATAATTTGAAATCCTATCACATAATAGCACATAATTAACATCCCTACTAAAAGATGGGTGCTAGAAATAAGTTGCATTAAAGCAACACTAAAACACAGCAGGGCAAAAGTTAAGTTTGTAGCTTTACTGGAAGCATCTTAAGCATCTGGTGACACAATGTGAATTTCAAAAGACCTCGCACACAGGACTCAGGTGATGGCAACCCACACACCATCTTTATCTCACAGTCTCCTCTCTCTGCTCGAGGCTTTCCTTTACAAATGTTCTATCTGTCCTCTGGCATCCTTAACTTCCTAAGGCATTCACTATACTTGAGGCTTCCTATCCACCACTTTACATACTGTCTTTCCAGTAGCAATTTTCTTGGCTCCAACATTTTTCTTTGAAATATGGGTTCAATCCTACACGACAACACAATCTTTGCACTCTGCGTGCCTGAACAAATGGGATCATGTGGATGACTGCAGCATCTCTCGTTGTAGTGAGTAGCAGACAAAGCCCATCGAACCACAGCTACCACTACCTCTGAGTACCTGAATAACAGAGCAGGGCAAAATGAATCCCAGTGAATCAATTCTGTAGAAGTGGGGATCCAGAGGCTCTCTTCCTCAGCATTTTTGGACTCCTGAGCCTTAAATATGTTTATGATATTGCTGATTCTGGAGAAGACATAAAGGCATTCTTCTTGTTTCAGTTCAAAGTAATTGGTTTCCTTCTAATGACAATGACATATTCAGCAACCATACTTCCTTCATGGGAGAATCCAAATAATCCTTGGAATTCCTATCACATACATTTCTAACCACAGTTATAACATTGATTAAATGTCAGATGATTAAGCAGCCCGCAGTTCTCCCTTTTACAAGACAAAAATATTAAGATCCTCAGCATCTTTAAAACAACTCTCTTTATTTTCATTGACTAAACATGCCACAGCATAACATGCTATAGAATGAAATATATAATTCTCTCCATTCATTTCCTCTTTTGTGACCTGAATATGGTTAAATATACTCATTTTGATTTTTAAAATCATATGTTCAAAATTTACAAAAACACTAATCAATTTTCAGACCAATATTGAATTTTAATTTCCCTTTCTTTCTTTTCTTTTCTTTTCCCTGAAAACTGAACCAGGTTTTTGATTTGAGCTACCTTTCCATTCCATTTACTTAGGTTATTTTTTGGAAAGTCTCCTTAAGTTATTAAGTTATGCAGGTTGAATTTTTCCTCTGTTTTTTGTTTGTTTGTTCCTTGTGTGTTTTCCCCTTCTGCATCTCCTTATACAACTAGCTATAAACAGCCACCTTTATCAATGTAATGACCTGAGTATTGTGTTGCTTCAAAATTTCTGTCACCAGATCAATTAATTCTCCACCTTAAACTCAGGTGTCCATAAAGTCAGCACAAAAGCAAAGTGTTCATAAGTTCTTTATCAGAATAAAATATGCAAGGCCTGTAGTCTTAGTCTTAGTCTTAACAGAGTTTCCATCAGCAATCTCACAAGCATGTTTTGCTCACTTTTAATATTTTAGAGGTAATAACAGACATTTACTGCCATGTATGTCACGTGTTTTATCTCAAATTCTTATCAGATGTGTAAATATTATAAAGTTTAATGATTGCTTGCTGTCTATTACTAATTTTGAATACTTGATACCTGATGCACTCCACACCCACATACATCTTGACTAATACCTTCTGTCAGTGCACTGATTCTCTTCTTTTCACAACATGGCCCTTACGAAGGTAAATGCTAGAATATTTGATTAAAGTCAATGTGTCTTCAAGAACAAATCTTTATAATTGGAAAGATATTGTTAATTTTAGCTAGCTTTAGTCACTGCTCAGAATTATTCTCTGGGAATGTTGATTTTCTTCCTTTTTTGGTTGCTCTGTTATGAGTCAATTTTTCAGTTTTGTTGTTTTAAACCCAATTAAAATTGAAAGAGCTGTAGTAACTCCACTGAGAAAAATGATGAGAACTTTTATTTTTTCTTACTTAGCATAAAAATCTGCTTTTGCTTTTTTTTAAAAAAAAATTATGAATGTGCTACTTTTACGCCTTGTCAAATGTAAAACAATCCAGAAGATGTGCTATTTAGTTCCTCAATTATCTTCTTTACGACAAGAGTTTCTTTTTAAGGGCAGAAATGCATATGGTTGGATTTTTAAATACAAATAAGAATAATACCCTTTAAAAAGGGGATTGAAGAGAACTTTTAGTTTGTTTGTTTGTTTTCCTGAGTCAGAGTTTCATTCTGTAGTCATGCCTGGTCCTGAACTCACTATGGAACACAGGTTGGCCTTGGACTCATGGCAATTCTCCTGCCTCAGCCTCCTGAGTGCTGAGATTACACGTATGCACCACTATGCACAGCTTATGTGTTACTGGGGAATTGAACTCAGGTGCTTAACTCTTGACTGCGCACTTGCTGAGCCATTCCTCTATCCCCTGAGGAGGACTTCGGAAAAATTGAAAGACACCCCACGTTCCTGGATACAAAGAACCGATATTGTCAAAATGGCTGTACGCTCAAAGCTACTGTACAGATTCAAAACAATATCAATTAAAATACCAATTACATACTTCACAGAACTAAGAGAAAAACAACCTTAAAATTTATAGGGAACCAGATATGACCCAGAATCTATAAAACAATTCTGAGTAACATGGCAAAGCTGGAAGAATCTCAATTCCAAACTTGAAAAAAATACTATAGAGCAACAGTGATTAAATTTACATAATACTGATATAATAGACTAGAGGACTAGTGGAGTAAAACTGATGACATTGAAACAAATCCAAGCACCTTTACACAATTGATCTTTGATAAAGGGACCAAACAATCCACTGGAGAAAACACACCATCTTCAAGAAATGGTACTGGTAAAACCGGATCTCCACAAGCCGGAGAATGAAACTAGACCCATATCTGTCTCCACACACTGAAATCAGGTCAAAATGGAATAAGGAAATGAACATCAAAACAGAAACACTCAACTTCCTGAAAAACATAATAGGTAAAACCCTATAAGATAGGGGCAGGGAAGGGTTTTCTGAACAAATCAATGATTAGACAAGAAATCTGGACAAGAAAAAACAAATGAGACTACATTAAATTAAATAGCTTTTGCACAGCAAAAGAAACAATCAGCAAGGTGAAGAGACAACTCACAGAGTGGGAAAAGATTTTCACTAGTAACACTTCAGACAAAAGATTAATACATAGAATATACAATGAACTGAAAAACATAAAACTGCGTAAGGTAAACAATCCCATCAAGAAGTGATTAGGTGAAAAGAAACTTCACAGAAGAAGTACAAATGGCCAAAAAACATTTGAGAAAGTGTTCTTTATTGTTGGTCATCATCAGAGAAATGTAAGTAAAAACAACATTGAGATTTCACCTCACTCCAACGAGAATGGCCTACATCATGGGCTCAACAACAATTGTTGGTGAGAGTGCAGAGAAAAAGGAACTCTACCTCACTGCTGGTGGGAATGCAATCTGGTACAATCATTTTGGAAAGCAGTGGGGAAATTCCCAGGAAAGCTGAAAATGGAAATTCCATTTGATCCAGCATTGATCTATTGGGCATGTTCCTAAAAGAAGTAAAGTCAACATACCAAAAGGACACATGCATATCCATGTTTATAGCAGCACAATTTATTCTAGCCAAATCCTGGAAACAGCTTACCTGCCCATCCCTAGAGGAACAGTTAAAGAAGATGTCATACCTATACACAATGGAATATCATGCAGCCATACAGAAATACAGATAGGAAGCATCTGAACAAAAATGGAGCCGCCTATGGTCACTAATGCTCAGTGAAATGGACCAACCACAGAAGACTGACTATAGATGTGTGTCCCTCCTATGAAATACACAAAAATAATAACCTGTAAAGACCCCAACATGAATGACAGGGTAGAAAGTGAGGAAAAGGTCAGATAGGAAAGGGGTGACTCTCTGAAAAAGGAATGGGTGTAGACACTCACTAATTTCCTAAACCTCATGGTTCTAATATGTTACAGAATCAGGAATTCATATACTTACAAAAAAGGTTAAATTTTACGTCATCTGAATTTTTCACTACAATGAAATTGTTAGGAGATAAATAAGAAAAATAATTATAAAATGAACTACTTCATATATGTTAAGAGCTACATAATAACATAATATTTTATAAATCTGTCTAAGTAAGAGATATGACAATCATTTCTCCCCAGGGAAGGGAAAAAAAAAATAAACTCACATAGGTGCCAGTTCCACTTGAGCGCTGATGGAAGCATGAACATTAGCCAAGGTGTTTGGCAGGAAAATGTTCTGTGTGAGAGTCTTGGATGGGACTGAGCGCTCAGCATCTGCAATTGACTAAGTGCACTCATCTTCTACAACTTTCAGTTTGTTACTTTCTGGTGACAAGTCTGTTTCCGGCATCCCACCACCCAACCCGAAGCTATTTCAGAAGACACTAACAGCAAGGCAGAGCGCAGCATGAGGTCAGGATCTGAAAAGATCTGTTAGAGAAAAACTGTGTTAGGTGAAGTTTGGAGCCGCATTCACCTTTTAAACAGCTATTCCACAGGAATTGCAACTTTATTAACTTAAATAACATGTGTGGTCTCACACCAAAGGGCAAAGCAAGGTCATTCATTTTCTGTATTTAAATATGTGGCTGAGAGGTTAGAACTAAATCAAAATTCAAACTGGGAAAAACTACATTTGTGGAAAACTATTGAACTACTATCTTAATCATTACCCTGAAAAGCTACTGATATTTATTTTATTACTTTACATCCTGCTCTGCAGATGAGTAAATAATATTGTTTAGCAAGTTTACACGAATTCAGATTTTTAGAGGTTTAATTGAAATAGGAATTGTTTGATGCTAGATTGATGACATTCTAAACAATTAAAATAGGTTTAATGTAAGTTTATTAGTCATATTTCATCAACAAAATTGATATTAAGAGAGGTCTTATATTATTTTTCCAGGAAATTAGATTAAATCGAAATTGCAATATGACAAACATTTTTTCCTCATGTTAAATATTTGCATTGTTATTGTTAATCCCATTGGCTGAACTGGCACTCTCTTAAGCCGTGTTTTCTAACAGACTGACTTTATGACCTTTTTAATAAGCTAATTGCCAGTGTGTGGCCTATGCATACATGAGTGGATACAATATATTAAGAGAGAACCCACTTCGAATCTCACAATTTATATACATTTTAGAACAAAAGTACAAATATTAACCTTTTATTTCATCTATTACGTTTTCTGCAAAAAAGTACTTATATTTTGAAATCTAGATAACTTCCAGTTAGCTACAAAGGTAGAATCAAAGGTATTTAATAGTGTTGCTTATTATTTAGTTTTATAATTTTTCCCGAAAAGAGATGTTCTAATTTTCTTTGCCACAATGTTATTTTTCAACTAACCTATAAAGACTAAAGTAATTTTCTACAAAATACTATGACACACATTAATATGTTAATTTATCTGAATAAACAACACAAGGTTGTTTATATTTAGAAAGCAATATATCATTGTCTTAGTTACTTTTTTCATTGCTGTAACTCAATACCTGACACCCACAAACTCAGGAAAGGAAAGGTTTATTTTAACTCACAGTCTTGAAGGTCACAGTCCATTCAAGGGTGGCCGGCAACAATCGAAGTACATGGCAGAGAGAGAGAGGTGGAGGCAGCTTCCCCGGACAAACAGGAAGACAAGCTGAGGCTAGTTGAGACCACTCCCAGTCCTCCAGGAAGGCAGGTGCAGCTTATGTATCCTTTCAGGTCTCCGCCCAGTAACCACTCCCTCCTGCTTCCAGGTGTGGCCACTACACACTATTAATCCTAATTTAACTGTAATCCACCCCTCTAGACCAGACCCCAATCCACCAACATCACATGGTTCCATTAAAATACATGAGACTTTTGGGGGACACTACAGATCCTAACCACACAATCATGTAAGAATTCTTTTTCACCTCCACTCAGCTCTGTAAACGTCATCAACTATGGCGCCTTTCCTTTTTCATCCCATATAGCAGCCAAATAATCTTTTCGAAACCCACATCTAATCCTGTCATCTCTCTGCTGAAAATCCTTAGCAAGTAATTTTCCTCTGCTCTGAATTAACTGCATAGTATTACGAGAAAGCTCTTCCGAAGCCTCGCTCTCCTGAGCCCTCTGACCTGCACTTGGTGTATTCTTTTTTTCCCCCATTTTATTGACATGTATAAGTGCAAAAATCAAGGCTTACAATGAAGTTTAGCACTTGGTGTACTCTATTACCCAGGACTTGTTCCCCCACAGACTCTCTCAGTGAACCCGAGGGAACCCACCTCCCTCTGTTCTCATCTACTTAGTGTCCAGTACTCATGCTTTGGGTTGTTTAGTATCATTTACTTTCTGAGGGAATTCTCATCCTGTATTCTATAATTAGGTAAAAATGCCAAATTTTCCTGCATTTAGTACTAAATTTTCTTCTTAATAGTCCCTCCAAATTTGATTAGTTTGTCATTTACTTAGAGCTGTCTTCAGTACTAGAGAATATTCTATAGGAGCTTCTGACTATCATGTTAGCTAGATAGACTCGCATAATTCCACTTTGCACTCAGTAGGTCTCCGGGAATGTTTCTAACAGATGATTAAAAAAAGAAACTTTAAATCCCCACTGAAAACATAACAAATAAGATTTCACATGTATCTCATGTCTTAAGAAATGATTCTACTAAATAATTTTCTGTGAACTCTGTTTTTCTTAAAGGTCTCTAGCCTGTCTTTCTGAAGATGTGTGCCAGCTCGTTCTGACCAGAAACTAAGCCATGTTGCTTATCACAATACTAGATTGAAATACTATTGCTTTTATTTATTCTAACTCTGGTAGTGTTGTGGTTAGGATCTGGAGTGTCCCCCAAAAGTCTCATGTATTTTAATGGAACCATGTGATGTCGGTGGATTGGGGTCTGGTGTGGAGGGGTGGATTACAGTTAAGTTAGGATTAATGGTGTGTAGTGGCCACACCTGGATGCAGGAGGGAGTGGTTACTGGGTGGAGACCTGAAAGGACATAAGCTGCACCTGCCTTCCTGGAGGACTGGGAGTGGTCTCAACTAGCCTCAGCTTGTCTTCCTGTTTGTCCAGGGAAGCTGCCTCCACCTCTCTCTCTCTGCCATGTACTTTGATTTTTGCCGGCCGCCCCTGAATGGATTGTGACCTTCGAGACTGTGAGCTAACATAAACCTTTCCTTTCCTGAGTTTGTGTGTGTTGGGTATTGAGTCACAGCAATGAAAAAGTAACTGAGACAAAAATTGATACCAGAGGAGTGCGGTCGTTGCTGTACTTTACCTGAAGATGTGGCCCAGAAGTCTTTAGAACCGGTTTGAAGAAGGAATTTGGGAAAGTTTGGGGATGCAAGCTGGAGAAGTCTTTGAGTGCTCTGAGCCGAGCTTGAGGGGAGATTCTGGTCAGAGCTCAGAAGACCAGAATGTTGATAGAAGTGTGGATTGGAAAGGCCAGGCTCAAGAGGTTTCAGATGGGAAGGAGGACTGTATCGGCAAGTGGCCTAAAGAGCATGTTTGCTACACTCTGGCAGAAAGTTGGTCGGCATTTTGCCCTTGTCCAGAGACGTTGCCTGAAATTGAGATTCAGGGCAGTGGACTGCTTACTCTGGTGGAGGAAATCTCAAGACAGACTGATGTTAAAACTGTTACATGGCTACTGTTCGCAGCTTTTAGCCAGCTCTATAGTGAAAGATGGGAGACACTGGCAGAGAGAACAGATGTAAAAAGCTCATAGTCTGGAGTAGAAAAACATGTGGTTGTTCAAGAGACTAACATTAAATAGAAACCAAGAAGTTGGAATCAGGCCTGTAAGAAAGAGGCCTTCACAGTAACTCAGGAATCAGCAAGATCTCACCCTTTGCCAACTAAAGAGTGCCAAGGCAAAAGATCTTGTCCTGTGAAGAGTACCCCAGGACTCCCAATAGGGCCACAGAGGGAAGTATTTGCTGGAGCTCAGTTTCCCAGAGTTCAGCAATCAGGCACTCAGAAGCTAGTGCAACCGTAGCACAGAGGAGCCAGATTCCCGCTCAAGCCAGTGGAGGATCTTGGAGACGTCCACGCGGTCCCGGCTTTACAAGCTGGCAGAGCCCAAGAGTTGTGAGTTCATGGCTTTACAAGCTGGCAGAGCCCAAGAGTTGTGAGTTCATGGAGGCTTCCACCCAGGTTTCAGAGGAAGGCCTTGGAGGCCAAGCCGTGTGCCCCTGAGAGGGCAATATGTGAAATTGTGAAGGAGAAGCCTAAGGTCCAGTGGAGAGCCCGAAAATTTGGAGAAGCCAGGAGCATGGATTGTCAGCTGAGAAACGCAGCAGGCCGTGAGTGGATCCAGCCCAAAAGAGAGAGGATCGAGGTTGCAGTCAGCAGCAGTGCCACAGGGGTGGGACCACCCAAGCCCTTGGAGTTCATGCCTAGCCTGCATTTACCCCAGTTGCTGGACATGCAGCTACAGGATTTAACACTTGCCCTGCCGGATTTAGGAATTATACTGGTCCTATTGCCTTTTATTACCTTATTCATCCCTTTTGGAATGGAAATGTTTACCCTGTGCCATTTTCCATTGGAAGTGGTTAACTCTTTGGTTTGAACAGGAGCTCACAGCTAAAAGTTTGTCTTACATCTCAGAGGAGACTATGGACTTGGAGTTTCTTTAGCAGTGCTGAAACTGTTAAGATGGGTGACTCTTGGAGAAGGATTAAATGCATTTTGCACGGGGAGAAGGACATGAGTCTTTTGGGGGCCAGGGGTGGAATGTTGTGGTTATGGTCTGGAGTGTCCCCCAAAAGTCTCATGTATTTTAATGGAACCATGTGATGTTGGTGGATTGGGGTCTGGTCTGGAGGGGTCGATTGCAGTTAAGTTGGGATTAATGGTGTGTAGTGGCCACACCTGGATGCAGGAGGGAGTGGTTACTGGGCAGAGACCTGAAAGGATACATAAGCTGCACCTGCCTTCCTGGAGGACAGGGAGAGATCTCAACTAGCTTCAGCTTGTCTTCCTGTTTGTCTGGGGAAGCTGCCTCCACCTCTCTCTCCGCCATCTACTTTGATTTTTGCTGGCCACCCTTGAATGGATTGTGACCTTCAAGACTGTGAGCTAAAATAAACCTTGCCTCTCCTGAGTTTGTGGGTATTGGGTATTGAGTCACAGCAATGAATAAGTAACTGAGACAGAAACATTTTTCAAAACATTCAGATATCTCCTGCTACAAAATTTCGTAAGTACCGAAAATATTATTTTTCTTCACACTATATTTTATTAAGGTCAAATAACAATATAAAAGTTTTGGAATTCATGTAGAACCACTTATTTTCCATTTTTGCTGGAGTATTGATTTTAAAGTCATCTCTACTGTAATTAAGGGATAAAACAGGGCTGAACCTCAATTATCATACAAAAGTTGGCAAGAGCATTGATTTGAATTCAAGAGAAATTGAGTCCCATCTTTGTTTTCAAATATAACCCGGTTACATTTTTAAGTTGAAATGTCTGTGCTATAAAAGATTTTCTTACAGTGAGCCATTTTTTGATTTGATCTTCATTCTATGTTTTAGAAATGTCCACTAATTTATATGTGATATGGGTCTAGAGAGTAAAAATTCCTTGAGGTTATGAACAGAAATTGATTTGCATATTCTAGAATATGGAATAAACAAAATGTTATTCATGCCTGAAATATTTAAATGTCTATGGGAAACTAAGGTGTTTCCATTTCCAAAGGACTATATTTTCATGGAGGATAAATGAATTGGTGTGTTTTCATCCAAATAAACCCAGGGGATTTTTTTTAAGGTTGTACTGAGTTAACATAGTCTTAGATCTTAGGTAGCTGCAGGAAAAGGTGGTGGAAAGACAATGGAAACAGACAAATAGCTCATAGAACTGGTTTGAAAATGTTGTACACCAGTCATGTTATGGATAGATGAGTATATTATGTAATTCTCAATGTGGTACTAAATTTTGTGTTGATACTGAGAAGGCAAAGAGGAGAGGCGATGTGTGGCTGGCAGTAAAGAGTAGGGCAAGTTTAAAGAATGGTTGAAGGATCAAGACCTTGGGTTTTCTCATCAGTAGACAGTAGCAGGAGTACCCCTCATGGAGTACATAGCATCTCACGTTCATTCTAACTCTGAAATAATCTTAAAAATAGAAAAGACATGCAATTAATGTTTAAACATTTATAGCACATTTATAATAGGATAAGAATTAAGTATGATAAACATTTATATTTTCAGTGTATGAATTATGCAGTTAAAATAATTTGGCAGAAAAAGTTAATGATTATTATTTTATGCAATATAGTAATAAATAGGTCTCTACTAACAAAAGATTTTTTACTTCCTGTCCATCCTGAGTTAAATAAATAATTCCCTAATTTATTTTTCTTTTTATTTATTTATTAAATACATGAATTTCAAATTCTATAACACATTAGAGACGTGGGGATTGGGGAGAGAGTGAGAGTCTATGCCCATCACTTTCTCAGAGGTTCATTCCTTTCCTGGTTGACCATTGCTTCTCTTTCTACCATGTCATTCATGTTGGGACTGTTTTATGTCATTAGTTATTGTGCATTTCGTAAGAGGGACAACACTCTAAGACACATATATCCATATTTACAGCAGTATTGTTTATAATATCCAAATCCTGGACATATAACCTACCTGCCCATCAGCAAAGGAATGATTAAAGATGTGGTACCTATACACGGTGGAATACTATGAAGCCATATGAAAACAAAGATATGAAGCTTTTGAATGAAAATGGGGCCACCTTGACTCAATAATGCTCAATGAAATGGACCAATCCCCTTATCTGTTACTGGGACTCTGAAGCTCTCTATCACATCAAACAAGAACTAGTCATTATGGAGGAGATTTTCCCTCACACTGCTCTGGAATTTAAGAAATCTCAGAGTGAGTCAATTTGACAGCATAAGTCAGGGTATAATTTATCATACAATTAAACTTGCAACCTACTAGTTGTATTAGCTTAAATAGTGTTTTAATATGTCAGATGTTGTATTTTTTATTTAGGAGCAAAAGTTCTTATATCTCCTACAAAGACAACTTCTCATATAACCATATTGAAAGTATACATTTTCACCAGAAACTGGACTAGAGAATAAGGTATAAGTCATATCTGAAAAATCTGTTACCGGTCCAAATACAAAGTTAGTTTAAAAGTTGATATATAATACTGCATATACATATGTCACATTATTTTTTAGAAAATCAATATCATTTGATGGAGATACAGAATATATATACATATATACAGTTAATATATTATTTCTCTAAAATATCCTGACCTATGTGTTAGGTATCTTTTCCATCATTGTGATCATATGTGACATAAACAAGGCAACGAAAGAAAGGATTATTTTGATATGCAGTTTCACGGTCTTCCACCTTTAGTTACTAAGTCTGAGTAACAAAAATCATGGTACAAGCTGCTCAATTCAGGAAGTGGCGCAGGAGCCCAAAGGAAGGGGCACAAGACCGGGGTGACCACACACCCATGCCCCCCACAGACAAATGCAGGAAGTGTGCTTATTAATTTCTTAGTCTTCTCTTAAGCAAATCAAGTTGGTAATCAGGTTTAACCATCACAGTATGTGAGATACTTTACTTTGAATTTCAGTCACAGAAATATTTTCAATAGTTTTTCAAATATATAAACAATAAACTGTTATATTCTCAAGACCTGTCTTCATTTCATACATACTTATATACAATAATATAAATTTGTACATTCAACAAATATGCACAAAGTGGTCAAAATTTCCATCCTGGGCATTATAAATCACATCATTATAGTATTTACTCTATTTAAACATGATGATAATTTGGGTCCTGTTATCTGTGACTTAATTTTTGAGTGAACATTTTTACTTATGTTCATTTATATTTTAACCAATAGTTATAAAAGGATCAATATAGTCAATATATGTGTACAGAATTACAAAGTTATTCTCAACTTTCAAACTGTTATCAATAGCATAACCTGTCCTTAGTATAAAAACGTTTGACCTGTTGTTTTATTCCAAAATATTGACTTGCTTTAATCGCATATCTCTTCATAACTTCAAATTGAACTTTTTGCTATTGTTTTCTCTAGCTGAAGATGCTTGTGGAGGAACAATGAGAGGATCTAGTGGCATAATTTCCAGCCCCAGCTTTCCGAACGAGTACCATAACAATGCAGATTGCACATGGACCATTGTAGCCGAACCTGGTGACACGATTTCACTCATATTTACTGATTTTCAAATGGAAGAAAAATATGATTACTTAGAAATAGAAGGTTCTGAGCCTCCTACAATATGGTAAGTACATAGTTTCTAATAACCTAATATTTTTTGTCATTGTCTAAGGCAATGTAAAAAACCACAAACAATTACAAACGCATATGGATCTTTAACATTGTAGACGTTTTATAGATCTCATAGGGCAGTTATAATGGGCAATTGTCAAAACTGAGGGATAAATTTGAGAGCTGATGCGTTCAAAAAAAAAAAGACTGGAATTTTGCATTATGAAGCTTTTCATCAGTATTATGTTCTCATCCTGCCAGTAAAATATAATGATTTTATTACAATTCAAGGAAATTACAACTCTTTCGAATGTAATTGATAGTGTGTTCCTAAGCGTCATAGTCTGTACTTGGTGCTTTCTTTCAAATTAAGTGTAGTCTTGGAAGCAATTTTTCTTTGTTTATGTCAACATATTATTTACCTGCTACATGTAGGCGAAATTGAAGCAATGGAAAGTACAAAAATACTCAGTTATTTCTTATTGTTTTCTTACTTTTTTATAGACATGGTCACCAAAATAGCATGCTTTATTTTAGGTGGTGATATATAAAAGGTTTTCCTTTTAAGATGCAGAATTTATGTAACATTTTCAATTCAGGACAGAATTCAAAAAGTATGGTCAGGTAAATTTTCATGTTGTTTTGATTTGAATGATACCTGTTGTTTCCGACTTAAGAGTTTTCATTGAGAGACCTGAAATTTGTCACTGGTTAGTACACATTATAGTTGGCTTTTGATGTTCAGGCAGCAAGTAAAAAACTTAGTTTATGCAACACAGCCTAAGCCAGCACAACTATCCCGCTGAAAAATGAAAACGTATTCTTAGCTAACCCTTGCCTTGTAAGCAGTACGTGCTAAATCCTTAGGTTTTGTTTATTACAAAGCAACCAGTAGAATCACTACATAATCCAGCAGAAAGGCAAAAGATGCAAAGGATTATTACTGGATAATAACATTATGATACTTGGTGAGTCCTCTGCAATGGAATAAAATAAAATGACCGAACATTAAGATATATGTTTTCTCCTTTCAACTTTAGCTCTTCTTCACAGATGACAGTAAGTCCTATTGCCTGTCTAGATTTCTGCTTTCTTCCCTGTAACATTCAAGGCTTAATTATAACACTGTTGGGCATCATCTGCTTAGGTGCTTTGGTCAAGACATACTTCCATATTACAAACTATATTTTCTTCAAAATATTTCTAAAATTAATTTTGGTTCATACCAGAATTATATTCTTTCACTGTTCACTCAGTAAGTATTATCAGGCTGTCTGCTGCATGAAAACACTGTTCTAAGTATTTTCATGATTAACAAAGAGATCTGCTCATTATAGAATTATAGAGTTTCTGCCCTGTCAAAGAAGAAAGGCAAAAATACTTACCAATATAAGAACAGAGGTTTATTTTCAACATTTAGGATTTAGATGGAAACTTATGATTCTTCAAATCAAGAAACAGTACTGAAGGTCATAAGAATTCATTGTATTTTCCAGATACAATTTACAGAATTTGCTAAAAATGAAACCTGATATTGGAGAGAGAAGTAAAGGATAGCTGTACGTTTCTGCCCCCAAATGGCTTAATAAATATAATATCATTAAATAACATTGGTGGAGCTATTAATTAAAGACATTTTGAGAAATGATCTGAAACTAAATTGTGTCCTTGATAAGTTTGAGCTGACTAATAGATAAACTGAAGTTTTCACAGAGAAAAGTAGATCTACAAGCTGCAGCTCAGAATCAAAGGTGTGGGTTGGCAATCTAGATTTACAAGTTTGGAAGTTAAAAATGATTATTCATCTATGAACAAAATATATGATTAAATTTAGGATGGAATAAAAGTTGAGCAAAGTTGAAGGGGATTTGCTAAGAGATCAGCAGAATTCAGGATCCACCAGTAATGGAGACTGAGGATCAAAGTGCTGCAATAAGATAGATGGAAGAAGGAGGAAGTACCAAGATTCCTGGAAGCTAAATTAAAAAGCAAAAACAAAACTAGAGAAAATGAAATGCTCAATTATATTTCAATTGTGGATTATAAGCTAATAAAATAAGCTCCTGTATTGATCATTGGTTTGAAAACATGATAAAAGTTCTTTTGCCGGTGACAGTTTATTGTAGTCATATTAATAGTGTAGACATATTATACACAGTTAATTTAAAAATAGAAAATATTTGCCTGAAAGTTTTACAAAGATGTGGGATAGCAGCTAAAAGACGGAGAATCAAGTAAAGCACGAGTTCTGTTGTGTTGGTGCTGGTGATGACTCACACATGCTGTACAGCTCAAGTCCGAGGAAAGAATGGTTCTATATTTTCCATGCAGGAGATTGAAACCAGCCTTCCCATTGGGCTACATATTCACCACTTCTATTATTAGTACTTTTATTGTAAGACAAAATTCTCATATTTTTCTCAGGCTGTGTGTTTCTCTAGTCTCATTGTCCCAGAAGGAAAAAAATTATAGATCTGTGCCATCATGCCTGGCTCCAGGAAAAGAATTTCTGATATTTGGTTGTTTGTATATTAGCTAGAAGAGTTGAAACTGTGTTTTTATCCTGGTATGAATGTCTCACATAAAAGTGAAAAATGGTTAATAAATTGGGTAGAATCACTTAAATAAAAGCAAATGAAAGCAATGGCATTAAATTTCCTTTAAAGTTTTTACTTATAGAGGGAGGAGGAAGATATCTCAAACTAGGCAGTGTGCAGATGGAGAACATGAAAATCAAAAGATCACGTGGGAATATTCGATGCAAGAGGCTATGGTGGCACACTGGGCCAGGGCTGTGCATCTGGGAACCACCCCTGACCCAACTTAATTATTTCAGAAGAACTACATATGGGAAAAAACTATTAGAGTTTCAAGTCAAAAGAAACTAATTATTAAAATTACAACAATAAAAGTGAGCTGATAGATATCATATATAATGATAAAGGATCCCTTAATGATCCTTGTATAGATTAGAGAAAGTTGTAAATAACAATAGAAATCCAGAAGACATGCTAGTATATTGAGTGTAATCTAGGGAATAAACATAGTTATCAATAAGAAACTATAAGAATGTATTATTCTGATCAAACGAAATCTGTATAAATTTTACTCAAAAACATTGTATTTTATACAATTTAGAATAAATGTTTGTGCTTAAGAGTTGAGTAAAATATTGCTAATCCTTAGGTGGTCACTCCTCAGCTAAAAGTCCATTATAATGAAAGTAAAGGTGAAGAAGTATGAGATGTCTGGAATTTTTGGCATGCTGTTTTTTCCCCCATTTTATTGATATGTATAAGCACAAAATTCAATGTTTACAATGAAGTTGAGCATTTTGTGCACATACGTATCTTGTTAAGGTGACGAGGACTTTCCCACTCTCCTTTTGTCCCTCCCTCTTGCCACCCCTGCCTCCCTCCCTACTCTTCTACCCCCTTGGTTCACTTTGATTTTTCATTTTAAGTTCCATGAGATAGTTGTGATGCCATTTTTATTAATGCTTTCCTTCCAAGAAAAAAAAAAAATATATATATATATATATATATATATATATATATATATATATGTTTATGCATAGTCACTATACTACTATGTGTGTGCTGAAGTGTATGCCTACATCAGTATGTACAGATAAAGTTTCTATACTAGTGTATACCACATACAGAAGCAATTATTCACTTCTTAATGACGGGAATGCACGATGGAAAATGCATTGTGTGGTGATTTTATTTTTGTGTGAACACACAAACTAAGAAGGCTACAGTGTCATTCTGTGTTGTGCAACCAACCATCATGCATTATGTGGTGCATATGACTGTACATAAATAAACACGTGATTGTGAACACAAGCTATATAAACATACAAGGATGAATACGGATATACATATATACACAGATAACTATATCTATACTTGGGCATATACATATGTTTTAATATTTCATGTATGGGAATATATATTCATATGTGGGCATATGGTTTATATAGTAAGCTAATAGGTCTATCTAGAGAAATATTTCTGAAGTATCGCTCTATTACTATATCAGAAGTGCTAATGCTATTTTTAAAATACAGAATTTTCAAATTTAGGCATCAGTTCTCAGATCCTGTAGACTGGGTGGTTACAGTACACATTAAATATGGGCTTTTTATAGCTATAGAAACAAAGCAATATTTCTTTGGTCTACATTAAAGCTGTGTCCTAAGAGTATCCATCAAGAATTGAAATATTTTCAAAAAGTTGAAGAATGAATTAACATCATCTAGCAAACCAATCAGCTAATTATATGGAGTGTATATATTTTTGGAATAGATTTATGTAATGAAAAGCACAGAGATTGTTCTAGTAGATTAGCTAATTTCCTGAAGAGAATACACTACCCAGAGGAAACTATCCGGCTTTCATTATTCAAAGACAAATATCGTAGGCACGAATCCTACCAAAACCAAACAGACACTCTTGTTTATACTTCACTTATCACGATTACTGGACTAAAAGATGATGTAAAATTATGTGTCTTCAAGAACTACTTATCCATAGAAGAAAAGTAATTTAAGTAAATATCTACTATATTTTTCTATTTTTGAACAGCTCTTTCATGCCATAGTTGCATCACTTTACATGAATCTACAGAGTCTAAAATAAAATATTAGCCACTATAGCTAGAAGGGATCATTACATACCTGTTGGCCATCGTTCTTCTTTGAGAAAAAAGAAACAAGAATTCAATGGATATGCTGTCAATGTGAAATGAGAGATGAGTTATCTTGATAACTTTTTTAGTGTACTTTTCACAAACCACTTTTTTACCATGCATAAATTCTATACTCTATAGACTAAGCACTGACTTACATGCTACCATGATCTTTGAGAAGGCCACAATAAGCAAAGTTGATAACTCTTGGTCTTCTCCTTCCTCTCTACTTTAATAATACTATTGTAAATATTAACCAGATCAACTACTACCTCGAAACTCTAAACTTTAATATTTTTCTTGTTTACTTTCTGTTTCTGTTGTTTTTAAATTGAACCATAAGTTTCAATGTTTTTCTTGTTAGTCTGCCAATTATTAATCCATGACTTGACTTAAATCATTTATTTTTCCTAGAGAAAAGAAGAAACAAATTATGTCATGTGAGTTTATAACATTTAGTAAAGAAAAATAAAGCTATGCTCTTTCAGAAAACTACTCTTTTCTCCCTGAAAAAATAATGCAATGTCATGTGTTAAAAATGATAGGAAATTATTCCAGAAGATAGGGTTTATTTGAAATAGAATTCATACAAAAATTAGGAAAGAAAAAAAATTAAAGAGAGAAAGAGAGAGAGACATGCACAAAATTGAAGAAGTACTGGACATTTAAATTCCATTAACTTTTATATGAGATTACAATAGCAGCGAATTATGACTTTGAGTAACATTTCTCCAGCATGTTTCTGCAACTTGGATGTCAATGACAGAAAGCGATGGCATTACTGGGTCATGGAATATTAGAGCAAGATGGAAGATAATTAAAGATGTAGACACAGCACAACATAGATAGGGAGTGAAAGTGCTTGTACTGGACTCTGCTTCTTCCAGTCATTTTATTTTTTTAATATATAAATTTGTGTAATAGTTAATAGAAACCCTTTTAATATCAAGAATTTATATTATAAAATCAAATGCTATCCTAAATCTTAATATCTTTAAAATTAAAAATTCATTATTTTAGTAATTTATTGTTTATGTTCTAAATGTCTCTAATATAAGAACTTTAGATTGAGTTTTAATAATTCTTGAAATTATTCAATATATTTGGGGGAAAGTTTTTCTGAAAAATTTAAACCTTCCTTTAAGTCAAATTTTAATTTTTAATTAATCATTCCTTTGAAAGTTTAACTTCTTTACAATGGTCTTTATGAAATTAACCTAAATCAAACTCAATCAGTTTCCCTTATATTCAGAATATCTTGTGTTTATGAAAATTTCTTCAAGTTACATTTTTGATCTCCATAATACTTTGATTTTATGGATGAAAAATAATTAACCAGTTCAAGTAGAATAATTTACATACAAATTAAACATAGAAATAGCCTGAAAGTCTATTTTTAAACTTGCTTCTGATTGAGCAATGGAACAAAGATGGAATTATATAGAAATATAAAAATATAATCGGTCTTCACTCTACAACATCACTCTCAGCTAAAGTAACTTATGAATTTTTCTGAAAATTTATTTTCTGTTCAACTTGTCTTCATACACAATCCCACACGAATTCAATACAGTCAACAGCCATATTAGGAAAGGCATATATTTTCTTTTTCTGTATTATTTTTTCCTTTTCTATCTTTACATGTTTTTCCTTTTGGGGCAGAATCAGGTGGGGGATCTTTGTTTTCCCATTAATCACATAACACTAAAGAGAATGAGCATTTTAAATTTGTGTGAATTTTTGTTTAAGGATAAAGCAGACAACACACCAGAAACTATGAAGAGGCAAACCATGAAGTGTCCTTAGAGTCTTCACTTAAGTGTCATTAGAGCATCCATTTAAGACGGAACGTGACACAGATGGCATCTTAGTTTTATACTTAGAACATCCATTATACGAGGACATGAAATTCTACTGTTTGAAGCTACACAATTCATGGCCCTTGTGTGTTATAACAATCCTAGAAACCTACTGAAATATGAATTTTTAGTAATATGTTTGATTTTCCGGGTACATTTGAAGGTAAAACTATTTACGCTATTTGTCCAAGGATATGCAATAACACTACAGTCTTGGAAATTCGCTTCCTTACTACATAAGACTAGTGTGTAAAAAATCAAATTTAAATTTCTCAGTTCTAACAGAAGAAAATCAGACGGTATCATAGTAGGATTTACACATTTTCTTCTTCATCCTTGGTAATAACAGAAATATAACAGCAAGGAACGTAACTGATATTAAAAAAAGTGGTCATAGATTTTTTTCATGTGAATCACAATAGAAACTGAAGAAAATCCATTTATACAATCTGGGTTATCAAGTTAAGTCAAATTTGCTTTGTCTACATAGAAACTACTCTTACAGAAAACAGCTCTTCTGTAAACCTTATGAACATATATGCATTTTTTTTTCTTGACCAGTGCTTGTTATAATGAAAATAGAGTAGCATCAAATGTCCTTATGGCGGCAGGCTTAATAACTTCCTGTATCTTGGACCTCAACCGCATGTCTCACACTCACCAGTGTCTTGGTGTCCACTTCCCTGGGGAGTTAGCGCTCCCTTTCTGCTATATTTTGACCTTCACAAACACAAGTAAAATAATGTAATCTTATGTATATTTTTACACAATGTTTGAGATACAGGAAGTGCAGAATTAACCCTAGTGAATTAAAACACAAAATTTCATAGCTTTTTCTTATTATGTTCTTTCCAAACGTAGTTTGTTTTAATGGCATTCTCATAATTAAAAACCATCTTCCCAGCATTTATCCATTTAAAAAGGCATGCACCATTTACTTTCAGGAGGCATTTAACACAAGAGTTTAATTCAGCCTTTCCCTGTGCATAGCCTAGTGGCTGACCATATTTTTTTGCATTTTTATTTGAGCATGTATGCACTACAAACTCATTTACATACTCATTACATAAATTTTGGGGAAATGTGCCCACCAGATTTTTGACTGTTTTCTCCCTTTATTTTTCCCTTTCTCACCCCACCCCTCAGAGTCCCTACTCTTTTTCCAAATAGCTTTCTTCCTATTTCCTATTGCTTCTCTTACATTAAAGTCTTTTTATACATGTATTTTTGGGAATCTCATGTGAGCGACATCACGTAATACTAATTTTTTGTGTGTTTGGTCTATTTCACTGAGTATTCTTAACTCGAGTTAACCTATTTTTTTAACAAATGCTTCATATCTTTTATAGTCTCTTGATATCCCATTGTTCACATATGCCACTTTTTCTTTACCTTATCATCTGTTGATGGGTGTGCATTTTATTTCCAGGATTTGGCCATTATATGGTGTACTTCTATAATCATTGGTGTGCAAGTGTCCCTATGATATGATGACTTCAGCTTTTTGGAGGGATTCCCAAGAGAGTTGCAGATGGGTCGAACGGAATTTTTATAATCAGTTTTCTAAGGGATCGCCAAATGGTTTTCTATAGTGATTACATTAGTTTACCATCCACCAACAGCACAGAGGTGTTCCTTTCTCCCCACATTTTTGCCAACAGTTCTTTTTTCTTGAGATCATCATGAACACTGTTCCCACTGGATGGGAGAAGGAACCTCAGTGTTTTGTTTGCATTACTCTTATGACCAAAGATATTGAACAATTTTTTTTTACATGAGCTTCTTCTCTTGAGAAGTGTGTTTTCATTTATTTGCCCATTTTAATAAGTGTATTTTAGTTATGAGAGCTAAGGTCGGTCTCACAGGCAAAAATCGTCCAGTACATGCCACTGTCCATGCTAATGAGAGAGGGGGAAAGATAACATTCTTGTCAGAAAAGAAAAAATATAAAGCAGAAGGTTTTTTGGAAGCCAAGAAAAGTTGTATCAACATCTTGCTATCTTAACATGTAGAGAAAGAGAAAACAATCATTTTAAATCTATACTTATATAACGAAGAATTTTAATTCAAAGTGTTTAGGTTTCATATATATGGCTTATTTGGAAGACAATTGCTCCATGTCTTAATGGAATAGTATACTTCAGTAAGAGTCTCTTACCATTAAAATCCAAATATTAAAACTAGAGCAGTCTTCTCAGTGACCAGTCAAATAATTTCAAAACTTAATATTATATGAAAAGTACTTTTAAAGATTAGAACCAACAGGCAAACTTTTGAATCTGATTCTCTTGTTGTGCTATTCCTATTTGTGTCTTCCCTATATAATGTGTGTTTCTCTAAGAGTACAAAAAGAAATTTTTAATAATGTTTAATCTTTTTCTTGCAAAGTTATCAAAATACCACTATATTATCATTACTTTATAATTTTATGCAGAAATGAATTTTGATAGTAGTTTATATGTAATATTCTTTCTACTTAACAGATGAAAATAACTTGAGTAAAAGGACAGGAGGGTCGTTTTAGGGACAGTTGTCTGGTTATCGTTGCATTATTGTCAAGAAGTTTATGTGGGAAATAAAATAACCCATGTTAAAAATATAAATATATATTATATAAATTTTAAAAATGAAATTTTAATCTTAGAAAAGAAATATTTGCCTCTTAGGGTTATATTTTAAGTAAGATTTATTCTGAGAAAGCCCAAGTTATTTTTTACTATCTTAGCCATCTTTCAAGGTTTTCTAGTGTGGTAGTCTTAACTGTGGAGGATACATTTCAAGATTTGCCATGAGCACCTGAAAACCAGAGTTGGCACTGAGCCCCATCATACAATAGTTCCCCTGTGCGATTTCTTATCAGTGTCGATGGTTTTCAAATTCACCGATCCTTCCAAACTTCGAATGAAAATATGTGAAGAGAAATAGTGTTTCTATTAGAAACACATTAACTTTTTATTCTTGTCATGATTTTGTAAACAATGCATTCAACCAACCATTTTCTGGGCATTATTGTATTGGGTAATATATGTAATCTACTTTTACTAATCTAAGTAAAAGTGTATATGGAAAGAAATATATAGGTCATGTGCAAGTACAATATTATTCTATATAAGGATCTCAAGCATTTGTAAATTTGAGTACCTTTCAGAGGATCTTGGAGCCAACCCTCTGGGAATGGTAAGGAGTAATTGCACAGACTTATGTAAGACAAAACTTTAATTAAAAAATAACTTAGGCTCTGTTAGAGATTAACAGTGACTTTAAATACAATATGACATTTATGATAACAAAATGTAGTAACCATTATATAAAACCTTTGAATTGCTTAGTTCTGGCAATTTGTATGTAATTTTTTCAGTCCCAGTGACTGAAACCAATAAAATAATTGGTAAGGGAGGATTACTGCATTTGATTTTGAATGATAATTTAGGACACATAAGGATAATCAATATTTAGGAAAAAATGAATGGCAAGAATTACATTGAAATACAATTGGCACCCTCGCCCTACGGATTAGCATGGCTAGTGATGTTTGACAAAGTAGAAGTTTTCTTCTGGTTGCAAAATATTCTACACCTTTAATCAAAGGTTTACACACAAACATTGCTCTAATGAGCTCAGATAGTTGAGAAATCCTTAGGTTCAAATTCACCCGCATCTCATTCATCCTGGTCTCCAGTAAGGCAGGCAACCTGGCTTGGTGTCCTACAAGCAGTGGTGTGACCCTGAGGGTTTTTGTTGAGTTGGGCTCTTGGTAGCACTTATATGTAGATGAGATTCTGAGGAGGATTCTATTTACCTGTTCCTCTTGAATAGAAGGCTAGTATGATGCAGTGCTTTTAGCTAAACTCATGATATTTTCAAATGAGTTCTTTTTTCCCACTGAGAAAAAAAATGGATTTTATTATGAAGATTTTCACCTTCATTAGATACTAAAATGGTGTTCAAAAGCTAAAAAACAAGCGAAGCTATGGAATCCCTCAAATGTAAACAGAACAATAATGATAAAGAAAAAAATAATGATAAAGATGTGATGACACTCTTTGCTTGAAGCTCTTGTCTACATGAAGAATGAAATGACCTTGGGTTTGCTATCATCTGTTCGTTTCTAAAGCTTTTGAGCCAATTTTGAGCAAAGTATTTTCTGTTTAATTACTATATTGAAGTTGTTTACAGCATATAACTACATGTATGGTGATGGGTGTTCAGAAGACTGGTATGGACCAATAGTTCCTTTGTGTATTTTAGTTCTCATTTGTCTTAATGGGAGGTGTGTAGAGTAGAAAGTCAAAAGTATGTTTTCTCTCTCTGGGAACCACAAACAGCAGCTAGATGCTGATACAACATGTGCCTTCAGGGACGGCAATGGCATCATAGTCTATATAAATTGCAGCCTTAGCATGCAATGGTTTACAGTCTGTGTGACTGTACATGTTCTTCTTGCAGGGATAGGAGTTTACAACTTGTTGGACCTAACTTTGCCAGGATTATCTTCCCCCTAATCTGGCTATACCTGTGTGACTAAACGGTCCTTAGTTCACTACGTTATTTTTGTTGCGTGAAGGAATCCCTTTTTATCTTCATACTCCTCCTCTGATTTTGGTTTCAGACTTGAAGATAAATTTCCTGTGGAAATTTCAATTGTGCATCTCAAAAACAAACATAAGATCATGATTGGAGACATGCATGACCGCTGCTTTTACCTGTACCAAAAAATAATCCAGTTCTCCAGCCTTACACATTAGATGGCTCTATTTTTGTCATTGTTTCCTTCTACTATGCAATTACTTAGGAATCAATGCATCCTTGCCATTCCCTTCACACCATTTTGTGTTGCTGTTGTCGCTGAGACCGGGTTTTAGGCCAGGGCCTTCATGTTTCTTCCTCCGCAGCTTTGCTGCCCTACGCTTTCCTCCTGTGGTGTTTTGGAGTAATCTTCTGGCTCCTCTTTCTGGTTCGATTCCCTCATCCTCTCTGACCGGGACTGCTGTTACTTTGTATTCGCCTATATTAAGGTGTGACTAAAATTCTTGTTTTCCTTTTGCCATCAAGACACGTTGCAAACTTTGCAAAGTAACATTCAAATTCATAAGCAATGTGGTCCTTTTCTTTTCATATTTTAATTACTAATGTAAGATTATTTGACTCTCATCAAAACTTTTTTTTTTCTGGAGTTTGAGACCAGAATCTTCATACTGAGCTACAGCGTGAGCTACAGTCCTACCCCATATTATTTTAGTTTTCATTTTGAGATAAGTTCTTCCTAAATCACTAAATTGCCCTGCTTGGGCTTGAACTTCTAGTTCTCTCACCTCAAAGCCTCTCAGAGTGCTGGGATTACAGGCCTGAGCCACCTGGTCCAGCTAAAACCAATCTACTTTTTAAAAACACTGTAAAAATCATTGTATGATTTTGTTTTTAAAGTCTTTCCCACCTTAAGAAATCTTCGTCCTTATAAAATATTTTCATTTTAGATTTTATATGTATGCGTGTGACTATGCTGTTACATATAACTTAGCCATGTGTAGATTTGTAACCACTGCTACCTTGTTAGATCACTTTTATCTCAAGGATTTCTAACATTACTCTTTCACAACTACAGTTAGTAGCTCTCTGTCCTCGTCCTCATACCTGGTCAGCCTCTCTCTCAATTGTATTTTTCACTAATACATTTTTCATTAATACTCAAGAGTATTATAGCCAGCTTTTAAAATAATTTCTTGATTTTAAGAAATGATAAAACAGTTGAACTATCAAAAACTTAACATTTCTTGTATGTCTAGGAACATAATCACTGTAAATCGCTTTACAATACTTTCTCATATAGTATAAGAGAAGCATATTACAGGTATGTGGTTTTATAGTTCTATTTCCATACTTTTATTTGGAATGTACTTTACCTTTATAACTATCTACTTCAGTGAAATCAGGTTTGATTAGCTTTTATTTATAGCAGGTAATATGTAGTAAGAACAACAGAAAGCAAATTTATGTGCATAATCCGGCTTACCATATGATTGAGTAATGTTAAGCAAGAACTATTTACATTGTCTGTGTTACATTTCTTATACATGGTGCTTTCAGACGTTTAATTTAAAAAGATTATATTTTGTGATTGCAAAATTGTTTTCAAAGATTACTTTTCAGAGTCTTATGTGCATATTTTTATCAGGATATACCTAATAAGAAAACAAAAGTTATAGTGAAGTCATGAAATAACCTTAACAGTGGCAAGAAGGTCATACCATGGCTAAATGAAAGAGGAAAGGCATCAGACTCAAATTGTCAACTATATCTATGAGATTTCTTGATCTAAATATTTAGGCTGATGACTCGCTATATAGCTAGTATCAATGATTTTAACCTAAATTCTAATTAAACATTTTTCTTCTCATCATTTTATTTTCATATCAAAAAAACCCCAAGTTTACACTTAATTTTATAAAGTAGAACTTTTTGCTATGCATTGCACACCACCGCCTTAAACTCCTTCAGTGATGACTCTCAGTGAGAATGCCCAATGAGAACAAAACAGTTGCACAGGCTGAAGACTTTGTGGCTACCTGATGCAGCTTTAGTTTTTATCTTTCCTTATCTAAACGTCTTTGGTTAACTAGCAGCTCTCTGGGACTATCCATTTGGTTTTTTTGTTCCCATAAAAATTTGTGTCTTTTACAGTATATCACTCACGTTTTCTGAAGATAGCATCCCTTATTACAGTGGCATATTCTGCAAATATTTTCCATGCGTTATTTGTTTTATTGTCAGTGTAAATACTAACAAATATGAGCCGTAATTGCTCTAATTTTATCTGGTGACATTTAAGTAGGTGGAGATAAAGTACTGACGCAGAATAAACTGAGTATATTTCATTGTCCTCATATTCAGTAAGAGAGTTTTCAAATATGCAATCCTATCTTTCTTTTTTTGAAGAGAAAAGAATTAGCCAATATACCATTATGTCTGCTGATACATAGACCCTGAAAATATTTTATGTTGATCTTTAGCATAAACTATTTAACTCTTAGAATGGTCATAAGAGATAATTTCCATTTCAAAATTTTGAAACATTAATAATATTATAGGAATTACACTTACCTAGTTTGAAAAATTATAAAGAGAATTTCAAGAACTCTACTAGAGTAAGTTGGCATGCAGCATCATCGATGCCTTCCTAAAGAACAAATAAATATTATTGGCAAGATTCTGTCTTTAAAAGATTTATGCAAAAGGTATAAAATTGCTCATTGACAATCGGTTACTGACTAACTCAATAGTTTAAATTTGTATGATTATTTAAATACTTTATAAGTGCCATTTTTCTATTTTTCTAAACAATCTCCAAAGTGTTCTTAACATCAAACAATATGTTTCCATAATTGTTGGAGGTTATAGGGAAAGTCTCCAGCCACAAAACACATTTAATAAGCCTTTGGAGTGAGATAAAATTATTAAACATATGGTATTAGCCTCTTTAACTCTGTTGGCTACCACATGAACTAAACTATATTGTGAGATTTCATAAAAGAAATCATTGATTAAGATTGAGATTGGAACACACAAAAATTTACATTCTAATTTTGTAGTTATCTCAATTTCTGCAAATGATATACTATTAAAAACCTGGCAGAAAGGTCTGCCTTAAGGTTATACATCCCATAGCTCATGATAATATTGTTTCCAAACTGAAATTACTTAATTACAATCTCCAAGGGCCCATTCTGAGAGTAGGTACAGCTGTTACATTTTCTTTTAGAAAGACAATTATAATTGCAGGCAACTCAAGAAGATGGAATTAATAATGCATTTTGATTTTAAAGATACAGTGAGGATCAGTGGCTCATATATCAAAAAGAAATGGATGGTGTTGGATCCACGGAAAGAAAGATTTCCGACGTGGGCGTTCTTTATGTCACAGCATGAAAACTGTTTAATATGATCCATCTATAATTTCTCAAACAGAGAATAATGTTAATTACATACCATGTACTGTTGAAAATAGGCACAATATTTAGTAAGAAGATCACAAATTGTGAAAAAGTATTTTTTTTAAATACCAAGCGACAGTCATAGACGTGTGTAAATATTGCCCGGAAGAATGTAACAGGAGAAACCAGAGCAAGGATTTAAGGGAAACTTCAAAGAAAGAATATGCTTCAGCTAAGTTTTAGAGCAATAAAAGCTCTTAGTCGTAAATCCCTTGGAAAGTCAAGGTTCGACACTTCCAACATACAGTGGCCCAGGGTTAACATTCGCATTCCAAAAGGATGGCAGAGAAGGTTAGAAAACGATTGGCCCAAAGCAGGAATGAAACTCAACAGGACAGTAACCCAATCCTGCACTTCCATTAAATTCTGTAGCATCTTATCCATCATCTGAGCCACAATGTGGCATATGTGAGCTCCTAATGCCTTATGTAGCCCCACTCATCGGGTATTGTCTCCATCTGCAACTTAACCCTCTTGTTTAACCCTCTTGTCCCAATCTCAGCAAATCAACACAATCTCTCCTGGTCAAATCCCCAAGCATCTGTCCCTCCCAGCCAGGCCCAAACTTAGAATAACACAGAGTTTCACAGTTATCCCGTTACACCCAAATATTTGAGGCTTTTGAGGAATATTCCAGATCCAAATCACAGTGCAGTCCATTCATGGGCAGCCAGCATAAGGGAAGCACGTGGCCAGGGCTGGTGAGCTGCTCATAACATTGAGACGTAAAGCCTCACTAAGCAGAAGTGAATTTATCTCTGGAGACTAAGGCAAGGCTAGAAATTTCCCACCTCTAAAAATGGTTTTTCTTCCTTTACTTATCAAGCTGCCAATGTGCCCCCGCCCCCACAACTAGGGTCTGTGCCACTCTCTCACATCCCCATTCACAGGTCAATACTACACACCTCAAAGTTCTGTCCTGAATGCACCTCGGTATGAAAAATCCCTCCGTGACAAACTCCTAGCATCCGCCCCTTCTAGCCTGGCCTTGCTGCCCAAAAACACACAGTTCCACAGCTATTCTACTACATACAAACATATGCGGTTTTGGGGAGACTTTCAAGATCTAATCCATGACAGGTATAATTATGCAAATAAATTTATTTTGATATGTAAATCCAAGGGCATTTAGTGATCAATTACTTGAACTTCTTAAGAACTTTTAAGAATGAATTTAAAATAAAAAGGTCTCATATGAAATAACCAGTTATTTAAAAAATATGTTGTCTCTAGTAAATGCCTGCCTTTGTAGCAATATTGAATAATAAAGTTTAAGCAACCACTATTAGGCAACTGACTTAGTATAGTATAAAATTTAGTAGTACTTTATTACCTACCAGTGTACTAGTTTCAAGTCATTAGTCTTATAATGCCCCTTTTCTTGATATTTACTTTTATTTAAGTATCTATAAACATAAGTTAGATCTGAAGGAAGGGGATGTCTTCAACCAAATAAACTGAATAGAACAATATTTGGCTTGCAGGCGCATGTTTTCAACAAATAAAGAGGTGAATATGCTGCGATATAGATCAGTAGTTCACAGAGTGATTTGTTGAGAACAGCAGGTGGTTAACAACTAAACTTATAAGATAGTGTCCCTGAACAGTATGCTTGTTTTCTAGGTCAGGGTTTTCATTTTCAAAGTAAACCAAGTATACAAGTAAAAATCCCAACATGGACTGAGTTGCTATTTCATCAGCAAATTAAGTGTAAACTTGATGATACAGGAGACAAATTTGATATAAAAAAGTGAACATATTCTTTTTAGTATAAAATAAATTATTTATTATAACTTTAGTACAATAAGAATATGCTTTTTTGAGGCAGGATCTTGCTCTATGGGAGAAAATGCTTTGAATAAGTAAATTGTTGACATGGCAGTGACTAAATACTAGTTCAATAGAAGGTGTTATATGAGAAAGCAGGGTATACTATAATTTTAGTTTAACAATTTTCTACCCCTCCAGTAAGGTACAATTCATTTCTGTTTTATATATGCCAGCCTCTTAAAACAGAAAATTATTATGTGTAGTTTTAGATGGGTGAAATAATTAAATGTGTAGTTTTGTATAATAAATTCCCAAAGCTCAGATTATAGGTGATTCTTACTTAAGTACTCAGATGATGAACAAATTATATATATATATATATATATATATATATATATATATATATAGTTTTAAAAAACTAATAAAGTAGGGTTTTTTGCCAGTTGTAATAGAAGTGAAATTTCCCCATACACACACACACACACCATATTTATGTGTGTGTGTGTGTGTGTGTGTGTGTGTGTGTGTGTGTATATATATATATATATATATATATATAATGTCACAAGAGCACTTGATAGAGCTAAGATTTTTTCTGGGAATTGTACCTTCCAAAGTATGAATTTATCATTTCAAGAAATACCAGAGATCAGGAAGTACAGGATCATAAAATTAAAATGCTGGAGAAGAAGTTTTCATAGAGATGCAATGTGTTAACATGTATGGCCTCACAAGAGAAGAAGGAAAGGGATTTGTTCCAAGACGTCAACTACTTTAAGAAAACAATTTGTATTTTGATAAGAAATAAAATCTCCAAGTGACCTGTGACATTTTTGATCCAACAAGATCTTAGTGGGTCACTGGCTGTTGGAATTAAGATCACAATGAGTAAAGAAAACAGTGTAGATAAAAATGTAGACGATAACAAGTTGGGTATGATGGCGCAGGCCTATGATCTCAGCACTTGGGAGGCTGAGGCAGTAGGATCACCAGATTGTCCACACCAGCCTGGGTTGTATAGTGAGTCCAGGATCAGCCTGTACTACACAGTGAGACCATGTCTCAAAATAAATAAATAAGACTAGGATAGATCACTTTTTGATATGGTATTAGTGTTAACAATTCTAGTGACTGTTACACAATCTGATCTAGCATGTGTAAAATTTTCATTTATTACTTCCAAACTTGAGTTGGTGTATAAAGGGTAGGGGACAGTGGAAGTAGAAATAAATTCCTCTAATTATTTTTTATGAGACAGTGTCTCACTTTGTAATCCACACTGGACCTGAACTCACTGTGTAGCCCAGGCTGGCTTATAACTCGCAGCAATCCCGCCTCAGTTTCCCAAATGCTGGGATTGCAGATGGTGTCCACCACCACGCTCACTTGATTTCTATGTGGTGCTGGAAAATCAAACCCCACGCCTAGCATCATAGGCAAGCACTTACATCACTGAATTACAGCCTCAACTCTTGGTCATCTAATTCTTACATGCTGCCTCTTGAGAGAATCGTGCACAGTTTCCTGGGTGTCCTGTAATGGAACGCTTTCCTGTTTTACAATTTTTCTTTTAGTAATGAAAAAGTAATGTAGTGATATTACTTTTTAGTATAGACTGCTTCTTATGAAATGTATGAACGCGGTCGCTTAAAAAACAAATAAAAAAGAAGCATTACTTTTTCATTTTTACTTGTGTTTTGTCACCAACTAAATAAATTATAATTTGTGGCATTTTGCTCTGAAGACCCGCGGTTCTACAGTCCCACAAAAACTTTGGCAGGAAAGCACAACCCTGAGGTCTGCAGTACCTACTGTTAGGTTAATTGCACTTAATTAACTCAGATGCATTATTAAAAGGGAAAAAAAGTATCTTACATCTGTGTCTTCTCCTGTTTTCCTCCACAGTTCAAACAAAAGTTTCAGAGATGTTTCCAATGAAAGCCTAGAAGCAAAAATGTCAGTGCCATGTCTGAATTTCTTTCTTGTTTACTTTATTTTTAACTGATAACTTTTTATTAAGAACTGACTCCTACAAAGTGATCTATGGTTCTGAAAAAGTTCGTTAGCAAGTGATACCTACATCTTACAGCTATGACCTCAGAGTTTTTTTTTTTTTTCAAATTATTCAAAATTATACAACTTATTTTTAGCAAGACTAATACTGTGAGGGCGTGTAGAGATCCCAGAAATGATTACTAAGCTGTAGGTGCCTTTCCACTCTATTTGTAAAGAAGTTGTAGTTGTGGCATATTGGCTCAGAGAGACAGGAGGCAGTGGTATATAGGCACTTAGGGACAAGGCAGAAATGGAATAAAGAATTTATGGAAATACAGGACAACATCTGACTGTAACTTGTGCTCTCTAAAACAACATGCAGCAGATTAACTTCCTAGAAGTACTTAGAGTTAATTTCCTAGAATGATTTATTGTTAAGATGTGTACCAACAAAGACAATAAGGGTGGAGAGCCTGGGTATGGAGGGCCTTAGAACCAGGTTGTTTAGTAAAATTTCCTCTAGCTTAAAAATCCTTACATTGGCAACCATTTTTGGAACTTCTTCCATTTAGTAGAATTTTTTTCCTCTATCCTTATATTTTCAAAAAATAAAAGTATCATGTTGCGACTTGCCTATTTCATCAGTGATTTCATGCTTCGTGTTCTTCCCCCATTTTTATTAGTAATACTATGTACACGATGCACAATGGCTAAATTAAACTTGAGAATTTTGTGCCCACCTGTACTATGCCTGCTTCACAATCCTGCCTTCTCCATTTTGCCCCCTGATTCCCAGCATGAAGTCCATTTGACTCTGTCGTTCATTTGTATCCAACGTTCCTCATGTCAGATATAAAGTTCTTTTTGACACATTAGCTACTTTTAAAATTTATAAAAATGCAAAGCATTTTACATGGATTTATTCAATAATTACCTTTTAGCCAAAAATATTAGTGTGGAAAATTGCATTTGATATTCGCGTATTTGTTACTCTAAATCAAAGGCAGCATCGCAAAAGTAGGACAGAAAATAGAAGGATCAAGGCAAACAGGGAAACGGAGAGGCTAAAGTGGATCAGGACACTATCTGTGGTTAGATTCAAAGGCTAAGAGGACAAATCGTCCCTAACATTTTAGCTTCCCAGTTGCTAGACTTTGTCTCAAAATACAAATCTAATAGACTTTGTTCATGCAGTGTTGAAAATGCAAGCTTTGAGTTACATAACCTAAATTTAAAAAAAAATCATCCAAATTGCTTTTAGATTCTTAGAGAGATGAGCATTTGTATGTGTTTTTCCTCTCAGTTTTTATAATATTTAGATTTTTAAGTACTATGAATATCTTTGGAGAGTCATGAGCAGACTTTGTGCTATATTGTAAAGCATTAGCATTGCCTTATGTAATTTCTTGAATAAATTTGCTAATTTCTAAATGACTGACTTCTTCATCAACAATAATTGCAGATTACTTGTTTAAGCTTCTGTTATATCCAGTATACTCTTTATTACTTTATTTGATTGTATAGGACTTTTGAGTGGGCTGTACAGAAATTTTTAATTAAAACCAGCCATACAGCAAAAATATAACTTTGGATCTTTCAGCTTTTTAAATAAGTGAAGCTACAAAATATGCTTGGTGGTAAGGTGGTTACTCTAGGGAAATTTCTTCATTGGACTTACAAAATAGTCTTAATTAAAGTATAAGCAGTACCTAAGAGAACATTTGACTGTAAAATATTGCAGCGTAAATGCCTCAGGTTCTTTGTGTCAACTCAGCAGCTATAAGTGCATAGTTTTTACGTGTTTTTAAGGAAGGAATTGCAATGTGAATAGATAAACTGGCATATTCAATATTGCACTCATGTCCAGCAAAACTGAATTGAAGTCAAGAACTATATTTTTAAACTTTATTGCATTATACTAGATTGTTCATTAGTTTTTTTTTCTTCATTTTTTTCAAAAGAATGGAAAAATCTTAGAAAATAAGGAAGATTTTAATATTTCAAGCAAAATAATATTAATGAAATTAACTCATTTTTTCACAGACAATTTTTTGCATGTTAAAGGGTTTCATTTTTGTGAAAAATGGCTATGACCAAAATTATATTCCTGTGAATATTTTGGAAATATATATATATATATATATATATATATATATATATATATATATATGTTCTGTTTCTCAAAAATTTATAAAGAATCTCACATTGGTTTCTCAAGATTTCTGTTGGAAATAATGGAGTTATGTGTGTTTGTGAAATACAGAATGCTTTCTCTAAAAAATATGAATTGTTGTAATTAAAAGAACAGAGAAAGAACATACATGTGGAAGGCACATCAAAAGTTTTGATTTGACTTTAGTAGGATTGAGACACAGATGAGAAACTGAAGTGGAGATAAATAGGTAACTTGTGTGGTCTCATAACCCTCATATAAGCACTCAGAAGGTTGAGGCAGGAAGATTGCCTGAGTTCGAGGTTCAGCTTGAACTACAGAGTGAGGACCTATCTCAAAAACAACAAGAAAGCCATATATGGACATAGACCATAAATGAACTGCTTTAGGCTCTGTTTTAGTTTAGAGCTGCATAATAACAATGATTCTGCTCATTTCCTATGCTTGAAGGAGTTTTGGTAGTGCTGGGGTTTTTTGTTTGTTTTGTTTTTTTAATATTTGTATTTGTTTTGTTGTTGCTGTTTTGTTCTGTTTTGTCACTGGCATTCAGGGGTTTTTGCAATCTACAAAACAGGTTCACTCTTCTTGATGGCCACTGCTGCTTTAGTGTTCTTAGTGTAGACTATATTGTGCTTCAGGCACTATTTCTTCTGTTATGAATTTATGATAGGAAGGATCATCAAAGGTGAGCATGCCTCCAGATACTGAAAAGAGATAAGAACCTTATAATACTTGGTAGATTCTTTCTGAATCAACTATGCAAACTACTAAAACAAAGTGTCATACTTATTTATTCGTTAACTGTGACAGAATACCTGACATCCACAGCTATGAGCGGAAAGATTTATGTAGCTCACAGTTTCAGAAAGTCTCACCAAGTCCCCCCACAAGCAGCAGGCAACCGTGGAAACACAGGGCACAGTCTCCAGCACTGAAGACAGAAACCAGGTGAAGCTGGAACCAAGCAGATGTATGGAGACTCAGGCAAGGATAGAGCTTACCAGGAAGAAGCTGTAACCACGGTTCTTCTTGAGCCCCAGCTTCCCCTCCCTTTGTGGGGGCCCCTCCCTCATTTCCTGGACCTCGAGTTGACAACACATAATCGAAAGCTCATCCCTGGGCAACGCCCCCATCCGAACAAGTTGACTCAATCTTTAGAAGTCAAATTTCAAGTTTCTGCATCTTCCCGCCAGGCCTTACCTTCCAATAACACGTAGCTCAAATAACTTGAGGCTTTTGGGTAACACTTGAGATCCAAAACACAGCAGTGTCCTTCCTTTCAGAAGCTTTCGTGCCCTTTTTGTCCTAGCCTCTTCAGCTAACTTTCAGGATTTTTTTTTTTTTTTCGGTCAGCTTAAAATACTGAGACTTCCTAAAATTTGCTAGCCTTTGTTTTGTTTTGATAAGGTTTCCTTTTAAACTACAAGAGCATTTTTTTGTTGTTGTTGCTTGTTTTTTTAAAACAGGGTTTCAATAGTCCAGGCTGGTTCAGAGCTCGCTAGGCAGCCCAGGCTGAGTTGATGACAATCAACTGGAATTATAGGCATGTGCTACCACACCCCGCATACAAGAGCATTTCATTCACTTCGTTCTATTCTAATGCCGGGTATCTTGTTTCTTCCTAGAAACAAAGATACTTAAGAAATTCTACCCCCCGCAAGCAGATTTTCCTCTCCTTAATATTTTATTTTTTATTTATTTTAATATTTTATAGAGCAACTGCTGATCAAGCTCATAGCTTTTACACCTAAGCTTCCCAATTTGTCCTCAAAATTGTGATTTTTCCTGCCTCATTCTCTCAGGAATTACAGGCCCACATCACTGGGCCTGGTATACTTTCCTCCCTTATACTCATCTTTTTAAAAATAAAAAACACTTCCTGTTTCATTAAATATCGCCATGAACTTGAAACGTAAGTGATAAAGAATGTTGAATCCCTTCTTGTTGTACTTGCAGTAATACAAGATGTAGCTAACTAGTCCACATCTTAATTTAACACGTCTGAAGATCAATGGGCAAATTTGTACTACAGTGACAGACAGTGAAGACAAGAGAGGTGATCATTACAGTTAGGGCACTTGGTGACATTACTCAAATTCAGATAACATATTCAGAAAAGAAGATGGCCCATGATAAAGTCTCAAAACAATGGACTCTACTATTCTATAAGGAGAAGAGTTAGCAAACTGCAGAAAAGATGAGATGTTAATACAACAGAAGAAAATGTAGACAATAGGGAGTGATGGGATCTTATAACATGGTTCTCCAAGGAGACGTGGCAAATTGTGCTTATTCTTTGGAATAATTGAATAATAAGATGAGAAGAGAATTAGGCAAAATGAGTTAATTAATTCACATCTGAAAACTATAATTTTTGATGATATGCATGTCTTCACAACAATATGTCCCTAATTATATAACTGACAAGCACAAAGTTTAAATTAGAGAAATTTTAAGGATTATGTCTGATGCTGTCAACCACACAGATTTTGGTAAGTTTCCTGTGGCTATAAGGAACAAAAGGCCAACCATGAGGACACAAAAGAAAGGTTTGCCGATATTTGGGTTCAATGTTCCTCTTCTCCTTTCCTTGCCTGACAAATATCTAAAATAATACCTTTTATCAAAAATTATTATGTTTAGTTTATTTTACTGGATTTAGTGAACTGAGATAAATTTGAAGCAAAAGATGGAGCTTATTTGACAACATTAGTCACTTACTTGTCTTAAAACAGCCATTCTTTTGAGTCATTATAAGAAATACTACCACTTAAGAATGAAATGAAACCATAGCTTTCAGACAAATAAGCATAATGTGATGAAACATGCAATTAGGTGATTCTTAAAATTTGGATACTAGTAAGGGCAATGCTGACTTCAATCAAGATTTTCCAGCCATATCTACAGTTATTATGCACTAAAGGTCACCTGTTTTAATACCTCCTTAAGTTGTATTGGAATATTAATATGAATCAACTGCATTGATCATTAGAATGCCTTTGTATTGGATAATAATATTTCAATTTTTATTATGATGTAAGCATACCTATAGAATCATTTCATTTTTAAAATTTGAATTGAGATCTTACCAAATGTTGTATGAAAACACCTCAAGAACAGGTGGATGTAGAATTTAATTTTTTAAAAGTTACCGGAGCGTGACCAGCCAGCTGGGGCACAGAGTCCTTTGTGTCAGAATATGGCCTTGAACCGAACTTTTACAGAGTTTTTATAGTTAAATTTCACAATATGCACAAGATTTCATATATCAAACAAGATAGATTTTACAATACACAGAAGATTTCATGTAACAAACAAGATACTGCTTGTATACATAGACTATACATATTAAGACGAACTGGGCCTGCTTGCGTTCTTGTTTCAACTTTGTTTGTGGGTGCACCGTTTATTTCTTTTTATTTCATTGTGGTTAGTAGCTGGAAGGCGCCCGGTGTCCTTGGAAAGCACGTTAATTCCAGAGACAAGAGGAAGCTGGTTAGCAACAGGGAAGCCTACTATATCCTTACTTAAACATACCTAATTCCTATTTTCTCATAAGAGGGTGGATGATTTTAAGTAGAAAAGCAATCTAAAATTACCTCATTAGCTTACTCAAAAAGAAAATACTACTCCTAATTACCTTAATAACAAACATATTTCCCCACTTTTTATTTGGGAAGACTTTGAGAAATGAAGATTCATGGGCCAATATAATTTCTATCTGTGAAGGGAGAACTAGGACATTGAAAATTAAAGACAATATATTTTTAAAATATTTACCTTAATAAATAAACAAATTAGATATTTATTAAAATTTCAATAGTAGAATGGGCACATTTTCATACTTGTAATATTTAAACTCTATTAGTAAATGTTTAAAATGTCCTTTGATGAATTTCTAAAGATAGAACTTCAAATTTATCATAATGTGAAAATGAAGACTTAGAGTAAGTAAACTTTTGAAAAAATTCCCTGTTTCAAAAGTTCGTTATTGACTTAACATCTTGTCACTTTTGCTCTTTTCCTTCATGGGAAGAAGTGATGGTTTCTTCTTGAAGGTTAGGTGTTGACATTTAATGCAATTCAGCACACGTTTCCTAAGCACCTGTTACGGACTCATGCTATAAGCAATGTGTTGAATTTCAAATGAAGGACTGACCTTCAGAAAATTATAACACAACTAAGTGACCAAAGTGGTGAATAATGTCTTTATTGCAAATGCAACATTTTCTCACTAAAGTGAATATATTACTCCTTAAAATTCTTGGAATATGTGTTTACGTTGTAAGTGGTCATTAACCATCTAATTTTAGAGTTTATCTGTAAACCTTTTTTGTTCATAAAAATAAATAATTGAAAGCAAATTCAGAGTTGGCAAAATTTAGAGATTTTCGAATGGGAGTTTTCAGTAAAATATCTGTCCAATTATTTTATTTAACATGGAAAAGCAATCTTTCTATTGAAGAGATTTATCTCTGACACAATGGAGAGACTTTGAAAACATTCAAGATATTTCTTTTGAACATATCAGCATTTGCTGAAAAAATTACTTTGCTTCGAATTGGAAACAGAATGGACAATCTGTCTATTCTGGGCATGTATTCTCACTGAAAGCAGAAGGAAGAATGAAATGACTCTTAGAATAGTCTTCCCAGCTAAGAAAACCAACAGTATATTTTTTTTTTTGTATGAGACATTTAGAGCATTTATTTAGTAAAGTGTCAGCTTCAAAAGAATTACCACATTTTCAGTACATTGTAAGAAAATTGTTGGAGAATTTCTTTAACTTTTCATCCTAAATCTTCCCAAAATTGTTGAAATGAACTAGGAAGACGACAATTTGAAAATAATACCATTCACAACACACCCTTTCACGCTTCTTCAACCAAGTGTTACATCGCTGAAGCTAGTTTTGGAAACTTCCTTCTTTTGCAAAATTTTAAACTGATAAAAAGTAAAAATCTATAATGTTACCACAGAATTCCATTGCTTAAAGAATGTAGAATGGTGGTCTACAGCTAAAGTATCTTGAATTATATATGTAGAAGAATTTACATGCTTAAACTTTTAAAGTGACTTCGTTCAGTATTATTTCAGCAAGTGTGCCCTGAAAACATCCAAATTCAGAAAGCTGTCACTCGTGGGCACAGAGTTGTAGTCAGTTCTGGACACAAATCATGAGCCAAAAATACTCTCTCAGATTTCACAATCTAAAACGAATTTATACACATACAAAAATACAGTTTTAAAATAGTCCTTCAGTTTTCATCACTGCTCTTTAAAGCTTGATATGAGCATCCTGCTTTTGACACACATGATTTTTACATCACAGGAATAGTTGCATAATTCTTTTATACCACTTTCTAATTCAAGGTGTTGCTGTCTTTTCTTTTCTGATCCATTTTCTCCGAAATATGTCAACAAGCTTCACCGTTCATACTTACTGTATTTCCATATGTAATTAATATGTAATGTAAGATGCAAATATATTTAAACAATTATTCTACATAATTTAAATTTGATAGATTTCAAAATGTGTAGAATAAAGATATCATTGCTTTGTTATACTTTCCTCTCTATCAAATGTATATATAAAATTTTATGTATGCATACACTTATGCACATATATGCTATAATATTGTGTTCAGTCATGCAAGCCAGATACATAAATTGCATATATGAGGCTTTGCTTTGCTTAAGAAATCTTATGCCTTAACTTTTAAATTTACATTACAATAGAGTATAATTTCAAAAATGAAACAATATTGTTTGCATACCCTCCAGAGAACCCAATGCACTTATTTGTGAGGAAAAAACAAAAACAAAAAGAAAAACTCCCATGAACATGTAATTTTCTCCAATGAAAAATTTTTGTAAGATGAGAGGTGCTTAAGAGTGGGCATCATTTGACACATTCTGTGATGTGAAATGGCTTGGCCTATGCTATATTCCACAGTATAAAATGTGTATGGAAATATTATTCAACCAAAATTAATGCACACAATTTCTTCTCAATTAAAATTTACATGAATTATAAAAATTAAATATTTCAAATTTCTTCCCTAAAGTTTTACATTCCTTCTGAAGTTTACTTTAAAAATGTACTAGGATCAAAACTGCTTATCTAAAAACCCTTGCCCAACTGAAAATGTCAACATAAAAATATGACATATAAATACACCGATATACACTTGTCATTTTTTTCTGAGATCTTACTACTTCTTGATCTGTTTATTGTTTTGCACGCAAGTGTGTATGGTATGCTTTTATGTTTATGTTTTCTTTTCTTAAAAAAGCATTTTTGTCCATTAGTCTGTCAATATTATATGTCAATTCTGTGCTAAGCAATAGATGGCTTATTATTTACATCACCACTACTGACTTGTAGCTTAGAATCTTTGAAGCATTATGTTTAATTGAACAGAGTAAACCAAAGTATAACTCAGTACGCAGGGATATAGGCTCCTGGGGATTTTGCTTGCTGTTCTCAGATACAATAGTTTTGCACAGCTAAAGTACAAGCCTTGGGGTGCACATGACTGACTTCTGTTTCATTACAGTCGCTGTATGTTCGCTAGTTTTAGGAGTACAATACAAAAGTCCTGGGATAACTTTTTTTCACTCTTGTAGAGTATAAAGATCATTATTTCATCATTAATTTCTTGTTAGTGTGCTGACAGAAAATAAAATACAAAAACAGACACAGGCCAAGAAAAAATTTGCTAAATTTATCATGGTTTTTATGTCTTTGCTGTCATCTTTGTACTGTATCAGAAGCTGACACAGTTCCATTGAAACTGACATGGAAAGCCATTATAACAAATAAAGAAATAAAATAATGTGTATTAAAATGTTATACAAAATTTCAAGGAGAATGTAAATATTTAAACACTTTTCATTTCTGCTCTAGAATATCTCTGTGGATAATGTTTCATATTTTATATACCGCTAAAGCTTTCAAGTAACTTCCACAAAAACCCAAATGACTGTTGACTATCCAATAAATAAAATTTCTATTCACTTTGGCCACATTTTTTCTGCCTTTAAGAAATAGAGTTGTAGCAAACTACTCTGTAGTAATATCCCACACTGACTATTGTTTAAGTTACATTATTGTCAATTTGTTGCATCTGTTATGAGTCCTGTTGAATTTGGTTCTGACTGATGAAGTACAGATAATATACATCAAGATCTATGCTGGGTAGCCGCAGTAACACAGACTATTTTATAATTACTAGGATAATTAAGCCAACTATTAGTAAAGACACTTGGATTTCTTTTTTTTTATGGTTCTAATTCAGACAGTTTGGGGAAAAAAGGTGTAAAAATCAGTTGTTCAACATTTTAAGTCTTTCATTGTCATAAAGTTAAAGAATATATTGATTGAAAGGATTTAATAAAAAATACACAAAAATATACTGACCATCTATGTAGTTTACTTTGATGATCAGGTATAAATTAGTACTTTCTTTCAATTACTTGAAAACAAGCAAGACCATAATATTAAGATCAGTTTATTCCAAAAGATTTATTTTCAGAGTTACTGTACATTTTTTAGGTGCATCAGTGAGCAGAAAATGTTCTTGCCTTGGAAGATTTTTACATAAGTCAATAAATAGCATAAACACGTGGATAAATGTATATCTATACAAACATATGTATCTGTATATAGACATAATTAGAAAATATTGATAATATATGTAATAGTATATTTTGTAAATATTATATAAGTTATATAAATTAAATTTCTTAAAGTGGCAAATGCTCATGGGAAAAAGAACAGGATTGGGAAGAGAGGGCAGTCAATGATCTGGGCCCCATCCTTGTGTATATTTTCAAGGATTCTCACGCCTTCCAGAAGTTTTCTTATTTCTAAAGACCAACCATCGCTGTGCTTTTTCTGTTAGCAAGCTGGTGGTCTATAGCTTGGCCTTGCCTAACTTTCATGAACACCTAACCACTGAGTTCAAAGGAAAAAAGGAGACACAGAAGAATGAAGTTTCCCTGGTGTAGATAAGGTGGTGCTGAGCCTAACCAAAGGGTCGCTTTCACTTGAGCTATCCGCTTAGTGTGTAGTACTATTTTTAGGAGGTAAACCTGTCCCCTCACCTTTTGTAAGTCACAGTTACCTCAACTACAAAATGTTAGAACTGAGGAGAATCCCCGACTGCCAAGATATGACACTGGGAAAACTGAGTACCTCCAAATCCCTACTTCGCTAGTGAATGCCTTTCCTAGGTCACTAAATACTCAGGCTGTAGAGTCATCTTCTGGACAGGTGTGTGCTGAGCCTGGGCGGGACTTCAGCACAGAATGAGCCAATACCGTGCTCTGGACTGTTGGCTCGCTTATAGGGCTCTTCCCCAGGTTACTTTATAAGCATTCCATCCAGTCAGTGCCTGCTCAGGGGCGACACCATGTCTCCCTGACAAAAAGTACAGAAGCAATCTTGTGGCCTTCTCTGGGGACAGTGGGGGTGTTTACGTCTGCCAGTGTAATTTTGAGACACCTAGATGACATCATGTTTGGGACACTGAGGGTGAATTTTCTTTGAGGCCATCTCCTCAAATACGTTTTTTTTTTTTTTTCCCCAAGAGAAATTGGGACTTTCCCCTTCTCATGGATGTCACTGTGGGTCCCTCACCCTCACAGAGGAAAGGTTAGACCAGGCACAGTCAGGATCAACTTTCAACTTTCAACTTCCCTAAAAGAAAAAAAAAAAATCTGGGTCTCAGTAAAGGTTTAGGGAAGGCAAATGAATAAAGAATGGGAAATGGTTACAACAAAACAAAGTCAAAACCATATCACTTTGCTACATTAAATGAATTTAAATCTATACCACATAAACATACTTGAAGCGACAGACATGAAGGCAAATCTAGTTATTTCAGAATTTCCTAACTTTCGTTATCTTATTTACTCATATTTCACTGATGACTATTCTACTTTTTTCTCAGCTCATTCTCCTCTAGCTGTTGTCACTTTTTCTCTGGGGTCATTGGTATTGCTGGTCACTAATGAAAGTTTACCCTAAGGAAACTGATTGATGTAAAGATAACCTTATGAATGTACAAATATGCACCTTCCAGTATTCAGCTAAGACAATTGAATTTTATTTATTTTTTCTCTTCTCTCCCAAATTAACTATCCTTTTGAACTACATGCTTATAATTATTTTCTAGTGTGAGCTGGGGGGTAAGGCCAGGTTTAATAATAACAACAAAGTTGTAGGAAAATATAGGAAAAAAAAAAACTTTTGCTGAATATCCTGATGGTGGGATTGGTTGGATTCAGAGAGGAGATATCAAGATTTGACTACTGCGAACCCATTAGAGGAATAGGAAGCTGGGTTAGAGTGGTGACTTGAGTGAAATGACTTAGGCGTGGAAGATTGATATGTTAAACACTGTATGGTTTCTCGGACTTGGAAAACCCAGAACCCAGACATTCTTTGGAACCATAGGAAGTAATAGCCGGAGCCAGGGGGAAGGGACAGGGAGGGGGTGGGAGGGTAGAAGATGGGAAGGGATTGTGAAGCCAATGTGATACATATATGTACGAAACACCCAAATTCATTGTAAATACTGTGTATTACATTTGTATATTAATAAAAATAGTGGGGAAAAGAATGGGACAAGGGAATAATCAGTAAAAGTCCTTTGCAGACAGAAGGTTCCTGTATAAACTAATTGTTCAAAAGATCCAGCCAGCATTCTTTTCTTGGAATTACTTAAAACCAATATTGGTTTATTTCAAAACATTCGAAGCTATATTCATTTCAGTTATTTAAAAGCAGGGAAAAGTAAGTATAATTCACATTTTTTTTCAGATGTTTAAGTCTAAAACTGAGAAAAAGCAATGAAAAATATGCATTGTTTGGAAACACAGGACTTTAGTAAAACCTCAATATTGAGATTTTGTTCTCTTTTGTCTAATTTTATTTATCTGGAAGCAAAATGGCACCCCTGTTCTCTTCCTAGTAATGTCCCTGAATAGACTATTAGCATGAGGAAGACCATGAAGTCAGTTGTATCATTCATATTACCAGGCATATATATTCTCTGAGCCACCCTTCTGTTACTAGTGCGCAGGTCACTTCAGACACTAGAAGTCTTCAGAATATAATATATACAATTTTTTAAGACTGGAAGATTTATAACTGTCTTAAAAGTTAAATTTTTTATTTTTGTTTGTATGAGAATAATGCAATCAATGATTTTTACCTAGAAATTGAAAACACAATGAAAGATGTGTAAAATCAGGCTTTAGTTACATATATAGCACCTTCTTTTACATATGTACATGCATACGTTTAGAATTAGAATTGATTTATTCCAGATTATTCCACCACATGTGGCAGAAGGAAAACACGGGCACTTACGTGAGATGTCTTGGTTAAAAAATAAAATCATTCAAAACTGTGTAGCTATGGAAAATATTATGTCAGAAAGATTGATTAATATTTACAGGAACTAATTTGGATAATTGTTTTGTGGTATTTCAGTAAATAGGCAAAAATATGTCGGACGGTAACTCATGCAGGTATTTTTTTTTTCTTCATTTAAGAAAATTTAGTGTATTCTAACACTCTGTGAACTAGGCTTCCTTTCTACAAATTTAAGGAATTGTAAAACATGTATACAGATATTTATATGTTTTCGAGATCATTTTTAGCATAGTAGAAGCAGTGTTTAGTATTGTGGGACCAAGAAGAAACCAGCTTCACAGAGAAGTGATATTCCAGTTGAAATTTAAAAATTACATATTGATCAGCCTAGCCAGGGACAGCACTAGAGATATAAGAAACAACCACATAAATAAAAACCCAGGTTGACGGTGGTGGTATATACCTCTAATATCATCACTCTGGGAGTTTGAGGCCAGAAGATTGCATGTTTAAACCCAGTCTGGGAAACTTTAGGACTTAAAGAGACCTTATCTCAAAACCAAAACTAAAAATATCCGGGAATGTAGCTCACATAGCTCAGTGTGAAGGCCCTGGACACGATTCCTACTATCAACCAATCAATCCAAATAAGAGAAAAAAAAGAAAGAAAGAAATCAAAAAAGAAAGGAAAATAAATCAAGAAAGAATGAAAGAAAGAAAAGAAAGAAAGAATGAAAGAAAGAAATTCTAGAAATGAAGTTCAAATTAAAGGTGTTGGGTTTGCATCCCAAAAACCACAAACACAACAAAATAAAACCATAATGCAAACACAACAGAATAAAGTCAAAAGATAGTTGAGAGAAATTAAAACAAAAGACTGATAAGATCATATATATATATATATATATATATATATATATATATATATATATATATGTGTGTGTGTGTGTGTGTGTGTGTGTGTGTGTGTGAATGAAGATTACATTATATATATATATATATATATATATATATATATATATATTAGACTGAAGATTATATTATGTATAACATATACATTAGACTGAAGATATCATATAAAGCAAAACTATATTGTAGGCAGTACTCATGAGTATTAATGTAATTTCTGGATAAAAATAAAATGTCAATGTGGGAATACTGTTTAGAAAGCCACGGTGAAGTAACAGAGACATAACTACATGTGTTTTCAGGAAAAATTCAAAAGACAAACATAGGACATGAGTTAATATAAAATAATTTATACCAGCTGATATCAGAAGCATATGCTCTAAAATTATGCCATATGAGGTCAAATCAAATTGCTAATCTTTTAGATTTGAACTGGAGAATGAGCACAAACCTGCCCACGCTTGGCAGCTTCACCTGCTTGTCTTACTGGGTCTGAGGTCGAAGTGACTGTCACTTAGCAAGAACAAAGTGAAGAGGGGGAGGAGCTCAGTAATCACTTTCAGAGTGACACCAGCAGGCTGACATCCCATGGCAAGTGCAGGTGATAGGTAGGAGAGAACTCTCACATAACGTTTCTTTTTTATCTTCTTCTATGTCCACTACTGACCGCCCTGCCCTTGAACACATAGAAGAGCTCAGGTAGGACTCAAATATTCCACAGAGAAAACTTTCTGAACTTTCCTATTTTTTTTTTGTTTTGTTTTGTTTTGTTTTGTTTTGTCTATATTACCTTTGGTGTTGGTCTTGGGGAAAGTTAGAAGCAAACGAAATTGGTATCTTCTGCATTTATGTTAATTCTTTAGTTCTTGTATTTAGAAATATAAGTTAATGGTTTTCGATACCATCTACATATAAATATGGTATGTTCATTCATATATATATATATATATATATATATATATATATATATATATATATATACACATTAATGACTTATAGCCACAGTGTATTTAATATCTATAGCTATCCTTAGGCTTCTAAGTACTTCAAACAATGTATCCAAAACTCTCACTGCCCACCCAGCCACCCTGAGTCTTACTGTCTTCTTAATCTCCAGCTTGACTCCACTTTCTAACAAACTCCCTTGGCTCTAAGTAGAATTACATCAGAAGGCAATTTTGTGATCCACCTCCAGTGCCACCAACTCTTTCCCACTCTTCCCATCAGAAATCATCACGTGATGATTCAAGTAGAGTGTCTGCCCTTGACAGCAACTCTTCAACACATCACCTCCAATTTTTATTAGACACAAATTGGGCTTGACATGCCTCTGCTTAAAATGTTCCACAGCAGACCACTTAGAAGGAGAGAGAGAGAGAGAGAGAGAGAGAGAGAGAGAGAGAGAGAGAGAAGGAAGGATGGATGGAAATAAGGAAATAAGGCAATATTGCATAACCACATCTTTAAGAATTGGACAATCACCGTCCTTCCAATATCGCTCTTCACTCATCTTTTTTTTTTATTTCACTACAGCAAGAATCACTCAAGATTGTCCCTATGCCACATGTCACTAACCACACAGTTCATACCTTTACATTTTATAGAGTTGTGTTAATTAAACAGTGCTATAGTTTACCTCTGTTAGCACTTATTTTCACTAACTGTGCTTATCACTACCTGGACATGACTTCTACCATTAATCAATAAATAAGTGAAAGAAAAATTACTAATTACTAATTATAATTTTAAGTACACATTTATATCTCTTTCTTTTATTCTTCAGCAGAATGTAAACTCCTTTGAGCATGGCATCTCTATCTGTTCTAGCATGTATTCCAACTATGTAGGAGGGTGCTTATATATGTTGTTGATGAAGTACATCAGTGGTTCCCTTGAGTGGATATTTGAAGATACTTATTTATATCTTTGAATAAATCTTAAATTTTTAGAGAAAAAAATATAAAAAGAAAAGCTTTGGGCTGGAAGAATGGCTCAGTGGTTAGAGTGCTGTAAATACCTGACTTTGATTCTCCAGCACCACATAATCGGGTATTTATAATGATAAAAATGACAGCAGAGGTAAGAATTATGTTTATCCCTTGAGCCAGTACTCATTGATCCTTTATATTGCATTCAAAGTGTATTATGTTCTTGAAATACAATAGTTCTAAAAATTGTTAAATAGGAAAAGATTAACACTAGTTCAAAAGTAAGTATTTATTTCATCACTTACCTAAAAATAATAAAAGAAATTTATGTTCTCAAATAGATACAGTGGCTGGTTAATTTATATATGTGTTTCTTGTAAAATTTACTTGCTATTCACCTGGGATCTCTATCAATTCAAGATATACAAAGTAACTACAAGGAATTATTTAGCTGTGACAATGAAAATATACATTGAAAATAATTATGAATAAATAATGCAGGTATTTATTTACATTAACAAGAAAAGCAATATTTGATTGTGTAGCACATAGATAGACAGATAGATAGAGATATAGATATGTGTCAGTTGTTGAAGCTTAGATCTTATGGTCCTATAGTCATAAAAAGATGAATTTCCTAGAAAATTTAAAATAATTTTCTACCTCATCTTTTCAGAGAATAAATTGAATTTTTCCAAATCAATGCCCAGAGGCACAAACAAATAGATATTATTTTGTTAATGTTCAAAGGGAAGTCAAAAATCTCCTAAGGTTTTTTGTTTTGTTTTGTTTTATTCTGGAGGTATAATTTACATGCCACAAATTTTACTTAATTATGCATCCAATGTTATGTATTTTAACAAACCTTTACAGTCATGCAGATACAATACAAATATTCAATACTTCAAACCTCTTATCAGAAAACCAGTTAGTGACCACCGGTACATCACTTCCCTTTCCTGACCTTCACAAAAACTGTCTGCGTTTCTGTATGGGGGGGGGGGGGGGTGGAGCTTTTCAAGCATGTCACAGAAAGAATAATGGAGTATATATCTATATAGTATGAAGTAAAAAAAAATGACTTTAACACTTTGAAGATTCACCTGTGTTCTTGCATAATAAGTTACTTTATTTCTATTGAAGAACATTACTCAGTTTGTAATATACCAATATTAATTATTCTTCAGGTATTGTCAAGCTTTGATAATAATAAATAAAGTGCCAATAACAGTTGTGTGAACTTTCTTGTACGGACCACGAACCGACGCTTTCGTATTTTATGTAAAGACTGAGGACTGAGGTTACTAGGTTGAGCCGGAAGTTCACGTTTAATTTTGAAAGATATTGTGGATGTGATGGTTCTGCTACTAGGAGAAACCCAGAGTACAGGAATTTTATGGAACCAAATGGGTGTGACAGTGGGAATGGGCGGGGGTGAGGGCAGCAAGGGGGGGCGGGCCTAGAAGGGAGCAGGGAAGCGATGTAATGCTGATGTGATATTTATGCACACAAGTTGCCCAGTCTCAATGTAACCAGTGTGACATAATAATACAAATGGGGGAGGAACGAGGTGCGGAAGTGTTTCCCACATGGTGTGGTTCGTTTCATTCTCACCAGCAGGTAACATGTACATAATTCAGTGTACAAAAGTTTAAGTTTAGCCGTGCCAGCTTGGAGGGGTTCTGGGGTCTTAAGTATCACCGCGTATTAATGCGCACAGTAGCTTCCAGCGCGGTGTTCTCCTGGCCGCTCTCTGAGAGGAGTGATGGTGAGTCCTTTGACTTGGCCTTTGGCCAAGGACTGATGACGTTCATCATCTTCATTTGCTTTGTCTTGTCTGTCACCTCTTCAGTGACATGTTAAAAACTGCTTTGCATATTTATGGTCATTTGTTTCTAGTTTCAGTTATTTTTTTTAAATATCTGCATTTGTGATCTTTATCAGGTAGTATAACAACTTTTCATTCTATTATTTTAACAAAGTGTGTGTGTGTGTGTGTGTGTGTGTATTTTTTTTTTTTTTTTGAGACGGGGTCATGTTTTGTAGCCCAGACTGGTCCTGAACTCACTATGGAGCCCAGGCTGCCCTTGGACTCATGGCAATCCTCCCGTCTCAGCCTCCCAAGTGCTGGGATGACATGAGTGTACCACCATGACAGGCATTTAATGATGTAATTTTGTTAAGTAGATCTTTAAATTTTAATTCCAATTTATTGATTCCCTTAATTGATTCATCACTAAACTCAGGATCATGAGGATTTTCTTTCACATTTTATTAAATTTTTCCATTTTTTAACATTCAAATATGCAATCAGTGATCATGAATTATACAACTAAGTTATTTTTAAAATTATCTTGATTTTTCTAAGTATTCACAATTCCACATGAGTTTAAAGATCATCTTGTTAATTATATAAGTGTTTTATACCCATTTTATGTTGAAACTACAGACAAATTTGGCAAATTTGGAGAAGCTTGTCATTATAACAATATTGAATCTTCCTGTAAGTGATATATAATATAATAATTTATTAGATTACTTTTTTCTTCACTTAGCTGAAGTTTGTAGCATACAACGATTCTCATATGTATTGTTATTTGTATCTTTGAGTTATTCAGGTTTTTTTATGACTTTGCATGTGATGTTTTGCTAAAATTTCAGATTTCTCATTGTTTTTGCTAGTACATAGAAACTTATATTATTGCCTGGAGATAAACGGTGATTTAACTAAATCATAAAATTCTTGTCCATCATGCATATTTTATATGTATATAGTGTGTGTGTGTGTGTGTGTGTGTGTGTGAGAGAGAGAGAGAGAGAGAGAGAGAGAGAGAGAGAGAGAGAGAGAGAGATACCATCTGCCTCAAAATTAAAAACAGAGGCAGTGAACCTAGGTTTCATTCATAGTGTTAGGGAAAAAAACGACTACTTATATGCACATATTACATATTTCTCCTAACATGAACTTTGGTAGTATGTATCTTTAAATATTTTTTTTTGCCTTTTAAAACTTTTCAGGTAAACTGGCATTAACTTATTTATAATATTTTTAATCTTTACTAATTCTTTATTGTCTTGAATATTATCTTTCATTATTGGTAAAATTAGGTTTTGTTTTATTTGATCTCCCTGGTAGGATGTTCATTCATTTTTACTGACTTTTTATTTTTCCTTGCTTTTCTCTGTCCAACTTTGTTATATATATATATATAACTAATCCTGCAGTGTATTTTTGTAAGAGAATAAAAATTTTATGTGATAAATTAAGGAAATGTAGATTCTACTCTCAGTTTATTATTTAGAATACGTGTAAGAAAGTGAAAATAATGAGGCTTGTCATGGGAAGAATTTTAACAAATTCAAAGGACCGATCATGAAAATACGTGATAAGTGGGAAACTGGAGGGAGATAAAAAAAGGGCAGAGATAATATTATGGGAGCTGATGCTTATGAGGGGAGGAGAAGGAGAGAGAAGAAAGTTGAGTGTAGCCATCTTCCCGTGCTCTGTGGATATTTATCCAGAAATAATTGGTAAAATAATGACTTTTGGGTGAGTCCTGTAACATAAATATTATTGCATAGTATTTAAAATGGTGACACCGTAAAGGAAGGGAGGATTCTAGCTGTTATTTAAGTCTAATAAATTCTGAGTTAAAGTATAAAGATATTATTAGAAGGGGATATTGTTACAAAAGAGCAATTCAAAATTACTGACCAGTGAACCCTTCCTCAGGTCAAGGCAGTGTTTGTAGTAAATGCTCAAGACATACTTGGAGAAATTTGCTATAGAACCTCAAGTCAATTAATTGAGCTCATTCTTTATCTATGATTAGAAATGTGCATATGAATTTCATAAATACAGTGTAAATTCTTTTAACTTCTTATCATTTTGAGTATGGATAATATAATAAGATGAAATCAGACATGTCATAGAAAGTGTTTTAACAAAGGCCTTTGATGTTCAGAGAACAGAGAGATAAATTTCAAATCTAAGAATTAAAGAAGACTTACGGAACTATAATTTTAGATGAATCTCAAAGAAAACTAAAATTTTTGATAATGTTACAAAATTGAACTCATGACATGCATTATAAAGAGAATAACCAAATGTATAAGTATTGAAAATCAGGGCATGCGCCCAAATAATTTGTAATTTTTTATTTTCCTTTTAAAACAGAATGCATATACTATGAACCATCAACTGTGTTAAATGCCAGGGATTTAAGAGAGTACAAGAAAATGTAAAAACAAACTACATTTTCTACCCTAACACATAGCACATAATGTAATAATATAGCATCGTGCTCTGTGGGGATAAAGATGAAGAGTGGATGTTTAGTTTAACCTTAAAATATTAGATTGCCTTCCCTTACAATGATTAGGACCAATTGAATAAATGCAAGGAAACTACATGAATTTGAGCTTACAAATAAAGTATGAGGAAAGATTCTAAGATGAGATGAAAGAAACAATTAGAGGGACACATTGCTGTGGGAAAGGAATTAATTGAATAAGCTTGTGGAGAAGAGAAGTCTGAGGAATACATCTCATTTCAGTTCCAGAGAAGGATGGAAGTCAAAACAGGTAAGAGATCAAATCAGAGCAAGCGTAGGAGAGTGAAATGAGTCACATTAGAAAGAAGTGAGAGAACATGGCAGGAAAGTGGGCTTGCGACGTCATTGGAGGTCATGCTGTGGGTAAGCCTGGGGTTGAAGGCATTTGACTTTGCCTATGAATGCTAAAAACTGCAAAGCCACCAAAGTGACCCCAGTTGTTGCAAACACTAATTTTTACAAAGTTGAAACAGAAGTACACAAAGAGAGGAGATGACAGGAGATTGATAAACCTGAAGAAGTTTTGAAATAATTTGAATAATTTCTTGAATGGTGACAAAGGCCTATGTTTCAGTTTTCTTGTATTTAACTTGTTTTCAAAAGAATATTGTAAGGGTTATAATCATAACCTATAAGTGATTAGCTACAAAAGGAAATATGTCATTTGATTTTGTGTAATGGCTAATAATTTTATTATTCATATCTTCAGAAAATTATATAAGTAAAAATAATGCTTACAAAGCAACATTGGGCTAAAGTGCACTGTAAAACTGTAAGTATTTTTGTATGTATGTCAAATTTTAAGGTCGATTTTTACCGTGTCATTCTATTAAAATTTATTCATTAGTCAAAGACTTGTCAAATTCTTTTTTTTTTTTTTTTGGGAACAGCTGATTATAGTAGGTGACCAATTTATAAAATTTATTATCATATTTTTTCTGTATCTTATTTATCTTGAAATCCAGTTCTATAGTTTATGACACAACCATAGAAATGAATATTTTAATGTGAAATTGAAAAGATATAAAACAATTAAAACCTCAGTTCTAGAAATTCTTTGTCCTGTTTCTTCTTTTGACATATTATTCCAACATTTGAAATTGTCTTCTAATTTATTTTGCTTCTTATTTTCAATTGTAAAATCATGAAATTTGTGTTTTGTAACTTTTTTGTTTCTAACTACATTAATGTTTATCATATAGTATATATTCAGTAAATACATTAAGAGATGATTGTCATTGACTTTTTGCTATAATGAACACATGTCTATTTGATCTTAAATGATGCCAATGATTTGATATAGGGATAGCAATGTTATATTTTAGGAGTATCTCCATATTTAAAAATGTAATTATCTAAAAAAATGCATAAATGAAATCTTCCAAGTGACTTACAGTTCAGTGTCTCACCTTCTCAAACTTCCTGCTTCACTCAGCAGGCATGGAGGGTCTCTGGGAAATCCAACCCTCGTGGTTTCCACTTCTGCAATGTCAGTTACCGACAATCAGCAGAGAGCAGTAAACATTAAGTGGGAAATTTCAAAAGTAAACAAGTTTTAGTGGCTGGAGAAATAGCACAACCTGAGTGCTTGCGTTAAAAACTCGGGCCGCCTGAATTTGATTCCTCACTACAATATAAACTAGGCATGGCGGTGTACATCCTGTGTCAAATAAAATAATAATAAGTGAAGTGCTGTTCCAAATAGTCTGATGAAATTCCATGCCACCCTGTGCTACCTCACCTTTACTGTGAATCAATCTTTTGCCCAGGAATACACACGGTCCATGCCTCCTGCCCATTAGTTCCTTAGTCTTCCTGAATATCACATCAGCTGCCATGACATCTCATTGCTGTGTTCCAATTCATAATGGAAGAGCAAGAAGAGAGAAGCTGGCATGCTAAATATGTCAAAGAGTAGCTGGAAAAGGCTTTTTTATGTGAAAATAAAAAGGTTTAGTAAGACACTGTGAGAGAACACATTCACATAACACTTTCTGAGTGTACTGTTTCCATTGCTGTATTTTATGACTGGTTAATCTGTTGCAATGCCTGATGTCTAAGGCCTATCATAAATTATGTTTATGTTAAAATGGAACATAGCATATACAGCATTATTTAATAATTCCAGGCACTTACGGGGGTGGGGGGTTGTCATTTAGCACAGCCTATGGTTTAGCAGAAGCTATGGTTTTTGTCTTAGCTCTCTCTGCATTAAATTACTATTGCTTCCACTGCATCTACATCTTACTCCTTGGTTCTGCAATTCTACCTATTTAGGTCCCTGTATTAGGTCCTCAAAAGAAAATTCAGATTGCAAGGAGCTATTACTCACCTTGTACACTCTTGGCTGAGTTTATCTTAAGTGTCCTTGGAAATTGCACAGTTGATCCTTTTTATTTTGTGCTTAATCTTTCTTCATCTCTTCTGTCTCTTACTGTGTTTGTGGCATGATTTTTTTGTTTATTTTGTCCCTGGAGAGTTCAAGCTCTGTGCTTCCATGTGTTAGAGTTATGCATAGGGTGCCATCCCATGGCATCTAAGAAGCATCTACAACTTCAGAAAGTAATTGAAATTTGTCTCAGTAGTAAGAATATTAGGAATTACACGGAAGTAAAAAAAAAAAAGTAAAATATGGCTTGATCCATTACACTCTATATAAAATATTTGGAAATAATATAAACATTTTTAATAAGTCACAATTTGAACAACACTAATCAACAGAAGTAAACATGATCTAGACATTTTCTGAAAGTAATAAAATAAATATTTAAAACTTGAGTTTTAAATTAAGAGAGGTATATTGCCTATGTTTCTTTACTAAATTCAGATGTGAGCAACAACATCAGTCACAATAGATAGAGCCATCTCCAGGAAACAATAAAGTGGGATGGACTGGGCTGGAGGAATGGTTCATTGCTTAAAGCACTTGCCTAGCAAGCGCTAAGATGAAATTCCTCAGCACCACATAAACTGGCATGGTGGCACATGCCTGTGATCCCAGCATTTGGAAGGCTGAAACAGGAGGATCCCAGTAAGTCCAAGGCCAGCCTGGGCTCCACAGTGAGTTTTGCCTACAAAACAAGACCCTGTCTCAAAAAATATATAAAATAAAATAAAAAAGGATGAATAAGGTACAGATAGAGAAAATTTTAAGCCAAGAGTGAAAAAAAGATATGTATGGGATAGAGCCCAACTTGTCCAAGCTGGATCCCAACATTCTCATGCATCAGAGGGCACAGTGACAGTAGAGAGGAACTTAGATTGATCAGACAAGACAGTCATTCACTGAATTTGATGGCTTGCTATAGACATCTTAATCTTAGCAAAAGGCTTTTAGAGGCAGAGGGTTGTCAGTGTTCCCGCATTGTCACACAGACTCTCACTACTGATGGCGTGTACAATGGCATGTTATGTCCTGCCTCTGCTGGTCTCCTGGCATGAAGTATTATCAAGAAACTGAAACAAGAATAATAATCCCTTCCATTTCCATGTGCAAACACAAACGCATTCTAATAATTAGCTCCTTTACAATCTGAAGAAGAAAAATATGATTTCTGAAGGAGGATAAGTACATATTATGTATTCTATGCTCAAAGAAGCTTTGGTTTGAAATTCTTCAATGTATAATTATGTTGCTTTTGAAAATCTTGTATCGTGGAATTATATCACACATCTATAATCTAAATGATTAGTTAGGTGCATGGAGGAAGAATATCATAGTGATATTTCTTAACTTAAATCAGAAAATTGTTTTGATAAAAATTATCAAAAGATTAGGAAGTAAGGCATATTTTATATCTTAATTATGATTAATACCATACTTTAATACCATACATACAATATTTTCTAAGTAGTTTATTTGAAGGAGATTATCAAGTGGGAGTTTTGTAAGTGAACATATGAAGATAAATTCTATATACAAATCTGTTTTCTGCCTAAACACTGGAACAGGGCTATAATATGTTATATAAAATTAAGCATAATGGAAATTAAACATAATTTATGATACTATAATAAATTACATTAAATAACACTTGTTCTAGAAAAAAAAATCATTGCGAAGATTGTTTGCAAGTATGAAATATTCCATAATGGTGAGAAGTAAAGTATATAAGAAAGCTTCAATTTTGCTCAAATTAAATATATCAACTTTTCTTAAGTATTTATGTTTTGTAGTTTTATTGTGTAACGATAATTACATAGAATATATTTAACACATCTCTCAGTTCAATACCCATTATGTTTATTATTATAAATGCAATAAATAACTGAAATAGGGGGAATGAAATACCATATTCAATTGTAGTTTCACTGTTGATTTTATTAATATGTGCAAGCTTATAAGAATGTAATATTTAAAATTACAGCATTCTATGACCAAATTTACAATGTATAACATGACCGTTTCATGGTTCTTAAAACATTTGCCAAACATAATCATGTATGTTGTAGGCAAGTAGATAGTTTTTGGTCCCATTTCAGTGATAATGTTTACTGCTGAAAAGCTTTTTAAATTTTTATGTCATTGTCTTTCACAATTCAGGTTGTCTGGAATGAATATACCACCACCAATTATCAGCAACAAAAACTGGCTCAGACTGCATTTTGTTACAGACAGCAACCACCGATACCGTGGATTTAGTGCTCCGTATCAAGGTATATTTAATGTCTACCTCTGCCTTTCTTGGTGTGGAAAATGGTTTTGGTATGCCCAATGCATTTTGTGATAGAAAATATATATACTGAATGTTTCTAAATGGTAATTTGAATAGGAAAGATGGTATTCACTGCTGAGTCAATAGTGTGAGGATAACTATATTACGAAATTAATATTAAGATGATTTTTATGGCATGATGTTTAGAGCAAAGAATTTACTGACTTCAGAAAAGGAGATTTGAAGACAATTTTTTTTTTTCACTTCTAAAAAGAGCTTCAATAATTGGCCATGTTATCTAAAACTGTAGCAGAAAACCTACATTTGTAAACCATAGGCTTATAATGTTAACTCCATTCCCACACCCGATGTGGTAGTTATTGCTAGTTTTATTAACATTGTTAGGATTATCATCTGCCAATTTTATTCATAGGAATAATTTTTAAAACTAGTACATAATATTTGATATATTAGTTTAGAAAAAAAATCCTTGGAAGATTATTATGATGACAAAGTATTAGTGAAAATGTAGCTTCTCCAGTGTTCAGTAATATTATGTGGGCTTAGTGTATTTTATCCTCAAACTATTTATATTAATCACTCACCTGATTCCCACTAGTGTTTTGAGTTAGAGAATAGTAAGGATTGTACCAATTTTTCCTTTTTTTTTCTTTCATTTTAACAATTCTCTCTTTGGCATTTTTTGGTATGAAGAATTGTTTAAATTTAACATAGTGACTTTAGACATTATATACTTTGTAATTAAAATGACATTAAAATATACATATAGTTCATTGGAACATTGGATTTAGCAATTATTTTGTATTTTGAAGATCAATAATATCTCTGCAATTAGTGTCTGATCTTTTAAACAATAACAAGAGATTAATTAATACATTTTGTAAATTTGCCTTCCTGGAAGTATATTAAATATCATTGCAATAAAAATCTCTAGAATAGTAACAAAGATTTTAAGAATAATTCACTGAAAAAATATATAATAATTTCTACCACTAAAGTGGTTATTAAAATGAAAACACAAGTGAAAATATGCTTTTAAAACTATCCTATATATTAATTCTTCATGTAACAGAAAATAGTACCAAATACAAAATTCTATACCTACAATTTTCAAAACATAAGTATTCATAAAGTATTTATATGTTTTATTTAAAATACTATCCATGTGTGTTAATGTAAATTGCACTATGTTAAACTAGGGTCAATTTTAGTATTTGCCAAATTATTTTATCCGGTTTCCAATTTCAATTTCTAAATTGTTTGTACTCTTCAGAAATCAGAAACTTATTATTGACAACAAATAAGCATTGTGAGCCTATATTATCCCCATGTTATCCCCTGTTCTCGTGGAATTTTTAGCAACATGATTTTATAACTGTAATTTTACTATGTACGCAGCTGAGGCTTATGCCATGTCCAAAATTAAAAAAAAAACTCCTTAATGCATTTAATAATCTTTCATATAAAGATTCATGGATTTTTTACTTGTATGTACTTTATCCTTTTTTGAATAGATTTATAGTAAAATTTATCATATAGGTAAATATAAAAGATGGAAGAAAAAAGTTAAATGAAAAAGTTAAGGGGTGCAGTATCTGTTTTTAGGAAGAATAATTTCATGAACATTTTATCTTAAGATAATTGTGTTAATTATAAAAGAAAAATGTCAGTACAATTATGTCCTTATTACTAATTTTTAATCCATCTTTAATTGATTTTCATAGTATTTTAGGTCTTGACTCGATTTTTCATCATGTTTATTTGGTCTCAGAATCCAAAAAAAAAAAAACAAAAAACAAAAAAAACAAACAAACAAACAAAAAAAAACAGCATGCTAGTGAATTCACCCTAATTGAAAAAAAAAAAAAAAGGAGGTATTCTATGGGATATCAGTTGTACCTACTGCAGCAGATAAAGAGACTTAAATGACAGTAATTTTAGGTTTAATTTATACCAACACAGCACAGGAAATAAAGTAACCGAAGAAATGAAGGGCATAACCTTACAATAACATAAAGTATGCTTTCGATTGCCTTCTTTTAAAATTTTTCTGATTAGGTTTAACTTTTAAAGTTATAATATTTCAGGTAATATTCCATTTAAGTGACTTGAATTCTGTTGGAGAAGTAATTCTTAAAAATATGGTCAAATGAATAAATTTGGAATAAAAAACTGGTAAATTATTTTAAATGTCTGAAAAAATCTTGATTTTGACATACAGAAATATGCATCCTAATATAAATTGATAGCCATGTTTCTTACTCTGATCCATGTCACTTTGCCATTTCAGTAATGTATAAATAGAAGGCAACTTAACTAGAAAAACACTAAAATATATTATACAATAATCAAAGATAAGGTATCCATTGAGCTTAGTTTTTTCATAAGTCAAATATAATTTAGCATTAAATAGTACAAATTAGTCTTAGTATTGAATTATTTTAGTAATTTAATGAAGCTCCAAATTTCTTAAGATTATTTTAATGATTTTTTTATTTAATCTGTGTCTTTTATTAAATACCATGGAAATTTACTGCAAAGCACTAAAAGGCTCATGGAATACTATCATTTTTTTTTCCACTCTGCTTTATGATTGGTAAAAAAGTCACATTGGCATACACCAAATGCCTTTCCCAACTTGGCCACCTTTAAATTCCTTTTTGTAAGTTAGCTACCTAATTTTTTAAAACGTTACCATTTTGAATAGCATTAAATAGTGACTGAGGGTCAATGCTAGTAAATATAGCTCTCAGATCATAGAAAAAAATAGTAAAACAGTTTGTAATTCAAATAAAACACCTTTAATCTACAACAGTTTTTACTTCTCTGAGATCTTATATTGAGTATGTCTGCTCGTATCTAAAACAAAACAAACCAAAAACATATTCTTCTTGAGTTTATTTACAATGGACCTATTTTAAACCTCTTATCACCTCTTCTTTAATCTATATTTTCTCCATAATTTTCCAAAGGAAATCATTTCAATATTGTTTTACTTTGTCTTCATTTTTAAACATCATTGCTAATTCAAACTTCATTAAACTCTAGTAAGAGTAGAATTACTGTACTTCTTGTATAAATACTGGGCCTTTTTAAGCTGTGGTGTTGGAAGTCTTTAACAGTCCTATTATTGTTATGTGATCTTTAATATAAACCCAAATCATTTTCTTTTCCATTTCCATGCATGCACAATCATGTTTTCTTATTTTGTACATAGCAATGGGATTGTCACATGATACTGAATAGTGTGGAGAAAAAATCATCTCAACCAGATGTATACCTAATTTTTTGTCATAAGGCTCCATTATCAAAATATGAAATGTTATTATACTATTTTATGGTCCTAAGCTCTCCATAGCTTCCTTTTAAGTGAAATTATGGCTGTCATCATAAAGGGCACTAAGAAAATGTTTTAGGTATACAAATTTAGGAAACGCAGTACTTAATTACTAGGATTTAATACATTTTGTTCTGTATTTCACATGACTGCTTCCAAATCTCTGTAGATTTTATAATGTTTTGTATTCTTTTTTCTTCCATGGTTTTGTTGTACATGATTCTCACATATATATTTTAAAGATATTTGTTTGCTTAACAAATTTCTATTGATACAGTATTTTATAATTATGAAGGATACTTTTTATAAATTCTCAAATTAATGTCATTTATGAATCATTTGTATATTACTATAAAAGAAATAATTTAAGAAACAGAACTTTTAAAACCTTTTCAGAGTGGAGCTGGCAAAACAGCTCAACCATTATAGCGCTTGCCTAGCAAGGGCTAAGTACCTGAGATCGGTTCTCCAGCACCACGTAAACCAGGCATAGTAGCAAACATCTGTAATCCCAGCACTTGGGAGGCTGAGACAGGAGTATGTACTGAGTCCAAGGCCAGTCTGGGCTCCATGAGTTCAGGACCAATCTGGGCTACAGGAAAAAAAAAAAAAAAAGAGAGAGAGAAGAAGAAAGAAACATTTTGAGGTGTAACTCCACATTTTGACCCATAAAGGAAAGTTATAGCATTTAATATACCTGTGATTGAACTGAAAAATAAATAACTTGGGAGTATTCACCTTGTTATTTATCTTGAGAACTTTTTACATAAGTGTGTTTATGCAACTACTGTACAAATATAAATGAGATTATTGTGTATGAAATAGTATGTTTGGGTCAGAATATAAGAGGAATCATGAAGTTATTAATTGCTGTATGAGCTCTCGGCACTTTAGATCCTTCCCAAGGAAAGAGAATCACAATAGCTGGACATATTTTCATGCAAATGCAGAGGTAGTAAGACATTATGAAGTAAAAATGAGACATGCAGCAACAAGGATGCTTCAGTGTTAAAAAATTAACAATCACATGAAATGGATAAGGAAGGAGAAAATACTTTAATAGAATTAAACGACATAGTATTTTAATCCAGGAGGCAATATTATAAAGAAGGAATGTTAAGGTTTTCATTCCTGATTATGCTAAAGGAGAGTGCCTACTTTCACAAAAATAAAAACCATCGTATTTGAACCAATTTCAAAATAAAATATATTAGTAAGTCTGAGAGGCATTGTTCTTTCTATAACTCTTGAAACCGTAAATACAGTATTGGTTTAAAAATAAAATATAGTATAAAATAAAATTTTTATAAAAGTAACTGACAGCAATATATTCTCTATTTGACTAGTATGTGTTATTATATTTTTTTTTCTAACTTTATGTGGAGGCCAGTTTTTCTTGTATCTTTACAAGTCTATTCCTAAAGAAAGACAGGACGTCTTACATTCCTCCACCCCTATTATGAATATCTTCCTGTAACTTAATAATTCCTAACATGAATTACACTAAGGACTCCCAGGTGGGAATAAGTACGACCTCATAAAAAGAATTCAAAACTTGTGGTTAGAACCATAAAGTATAGTTTACTGTCAACAGAATGTTGCAATAGAACATGTTGCTCTTTTAGTGTATAAAAAGGATAAAAGAATCATATCACTATATTTAAATAACTACTCAGTGAATATACTTTTTCATATTGTAAGTTCTTTCATCTTTAGTATGTTTCATGAATTCTTTTTCACTTTTAGTCTGCTTTTGTAAGAAAGTTTTAAGCATCTATGTTTAAATCCTTGACTGAAAAATTTTTATAGGCACATGAACTGACCGCAAGAATTAGAGTTAACAAACAGGTTAGCCACGTTTACTTAATGAATATTAGGAGAATACAAAGTTAAATGTCATTGTTGTTTATGTTGAGAATAGTATCCACATTTCCTTTTCTCTTTATTTTATTTTATTTTATTTTATTGCCACCTTAAGTTGCCTTTTATTTAACCAATTAGTTTAGCTTGGAAAGTCTTTCTTTTTAAAATTTTACTTTGCAGAGCAAACAGACAAAAGTAGTCTGGATATCACATGATATCCTGTTTGGTCTGGCCAGTTCACCTTGCCTGTTACCTCCATGTCTACACAAACAGCAGAGAAATTTTAATAGTCAGAATGGTCTAAGTAGCCATTGGCCTGTGTAACTTAACTATTAAAAACCTATAATGTCACAACTCTTACAGAACTTAAAATGAAAAACAAAGTGAAACAAGGGGGTAGGGTGAGGAAGGAGGGAAGGGTGGGTAGAGGGAGGTACAAAAGGAGAGTGAGAAAGTCCTTGTCACCTTGACAAGATACATAAGTGCACAAAATGCTAAACTTCATTGTATACCTTAAATTTTGCACTTATACATATCAATAAAATGGGGGAAAACCCCTATAATAACGTTTTTCCTGTGATGAAAATAATGCAAACTTAAGCCTTCTTTTTGCACCAATAGAGTTAATTTTTTGATTATTATATGCACACACCTACACATATAATTCACTACTTCACACAACTCACTAATTTATTTAAAATGATCTCAGCAATGGCAAATATTTTGACTACAAGGTTAGGAAAACACCAACTTGTCTGGGGATTTCCTAACCCTCAACATTCACTTGCTGTCTTATACATCTCCCACCCCAAAATACTGCTCACAAGTTCTAGATGTGTGTGACAGGAAGCTGACCTATTATTAATTTTTTCAGGTTTATATGAAGTGGATATTCCATTGTGAAATACATCCTAATAAGCAAAATATAGTATTCTGCATCAGAAACACAATGCCAGCATTACTTATTGCTTAACTCTTAATTTCTGATGAACTGCTATCTTACTAAACATTTTAATATTTTTTTTAAAAAAATCTAGCCATGTAGCTGTTTAGAGCTAAAACTGGAAGTTTTCTTTATAAAAATTAAGTTTCATAAATAAATTAGAATTTTAGAAATCGTAGTGGGATGTTTCCCTTTACCTTATATAGCTGTTTTAGATTCCTTTTATTCTGGCTGTAAGTTAGACATAGGCATTCAGATTGCTAAGACTTGTCAATGGACACCATTCATGAGCAAAAAGTAACGAAGGTAGTCATTTAATTCATTTCTAGTAAAAGAACTACTAAGCAGCGGTATGAAATACAGCAGGGAAATGTAAATAAAAGGAGTATATTTCAGAATGGTTATAAACTGCAGCTTGTGGTTCAGGCCTGCTGTCCCAGTACGAGGGGAGACTGAGGCAGGAAGACGGCAAGCTCCGGTGCAGCCTGGGAATTTTCAGGACTTAAGGAGGTCCTGTGTCAAAACCAAAATGATAAATGAGCCGGGTATGAATGTCAATATGAAGGCCGTGGGCGGGATCTCCTCTGCCACACACACTCAAAAATGTAGGGGTAGAATTCAATTACAGATTACCTTGTTATTTCTGTATAACATGCTTTAAGAAATCAAGTTGATCTTCATAACATTGACACCAGAGTGTCTGAATTTCAATCAAAAAATACTTCAATACTTAACTTTAGCTAAATGGTCATATTAATATAGTATACATGCATATACAATTTATGTATTTATTTATTTTGACACAAGGTCTTGCTCCATAGTTCAAGCTGATTCTAAACTCTCTATGGAGCAATCCTCCTGCCTCAGCTTCCTGGTTGCGAGGATTATAGGCGTGCTCCACCACACTCAGCACGTGATGTTGGGGGAGCCAACCTGGAACCTGGGGTCTTGCATTTCCTTGGCATCTCTCTAATCACTGAGCCCTTCCACCAGCCTTCTTATTGATATATTTAAAAATTAATGGTATATTATGTTAGCCCCTAGGTTTTAATTCACAGAGTTTTTGAGAAAACAGAAAAAAATGGTAAAATGATTGTAAATTATATTACGTACTTCATATAAATGCTGTTATCAAGTATACCAAACAATATGAAAAAGAGAATTGCCCAACAACTAATTTGCAATGTAGATATTTTCTGATGTACACAGTGGATTTAAATGTAGAAACTGACAACTATATAACTGAAAACACAATAATTGTTTTGTATGACTTTTATTTGGCTTATTTATTCCTGCTGTGGATAATATAAAATAAGTGCATCTCTTCTGGGATAACTTTTTTTTTTCTTTATCTATGTTGGGTAAGTACTCCAACTTTCAAGGTTTATATTTCTTCTTCCTTTAAGAAAGAAGACTTCTAAATGTAATGGGTAGCATATGAATGTCAATGATGATGACATGTAAGTGAACTTATTTCATCAGAAATGCCTCTCCTTGGTACCTGAGAACCAGGCATGCGTCCATTCACTGCTAGCGGGCACAGGGAACTTGGTCACTCCATCATTGTCAGGTGGATGTCCACCTTGTATGTGATTGTGCCTTTTGCTGGGACTTTTCAATCACTCTTCAACCAAAGCTCTTTAAGTCATATTTTCTACTGAGTATTATTTTTTACCTTTACAACACTTTCCTCGTAGTATGCCCTTGGTTGTCTGCTAACTCACTTACACCCATCTAGTTCCCAAGGTTCATGTCTCATTACAGTAAAGATTACCAGCTTCATAGGCACTTCACTTTTGAGAGTGCTGTGCAGAAAAGAAAAGTTTTAAAGGGGCTTTTCTTTCCCCATTCAGAGAAGCCATACAATTTCAGAAAAAAATTTATCTAGCAAATAAGGTATAGACTATTGATGCGGGTGGGGATGTCCTCTTTCGCTAACTACCCCCATTAAAGACTTTTTGCAAAAGAAAAAAAATGTGTAGCTTAAACTTTTTATTTATATCAGATGGTGGGAGGAGTTTTCTTTTGTCTTTTAGTAAAATTTTGTAAATTATGACTACCCACAGAACTCTATTAACTGAGACTTCCAGGCTTGTTTCTTGATCTAAAAAGAAACTAGTTGAGATTCATATATACCACAATCTCTCTCCCCACAGAATGTTTCTTGAGAAAGGTATTTGTCTGTAAGAGCTCAAAGTAGCAAATCTAAGTAATGCAAAATATGGCGGAAAGATGTCTTGTTAGATCTTCCTCCCCAACACATAACATTTTTTGAACATCCAGGATATCTTAAGACTGGAGATATGTTAGACTTTCTGAAAATTATGTATGTTACAACAAGCAAAACATTTGCATATTTTATTTTGTGCATTTCTCACAATAACTCATCAATTGAATTACCATCTCTATTTTGCCTACCAAGATATAAACATTTAGTTCAATTTATGCAGGCATGCCCTGCATAAAGACAGCCGGGCTAGTTGGTAGGTAGGAGCTCAGAAAAAGCCTCGGTATTTCTCACTAAGCTCTGTGCCTGATGCAGCTCTCATCCAGAGGAGGCTTTTACTCAGATGCCCTATTTATGCCAAATGCAGCCCTGTCAAAAAGCATTAAGTCCAATGTCACATTAAAAAGTAGCTGAACCAGGTCTTACCTCATGGAGGGTTCTGCTTCTTAGACCTGCATTCATTTGCTGGGCTCCAACTTAAAAAAAAAAAAAAGAGTTAGGATAGATTTTTTTTTAAGCCAAAATTTTGTAGAATCGAAGAACGTATGTGAAAATTGCACATATGTTCTTCCCCTGATTCAACCGACAGGATGTTCAGAGACTAGTTATTAAATTAATATGTTGAAAATACATTGAATCATGTTCAGTAGAGGGTAAGCATTATGTATCTTAACTATTATTGATATTGCCAGCAATAATGGCACCTTCAGCTGCACCATCATCCTTATTTTTTGGTAAAAAGTGACTTGAAAGGCAATTTCAGACACATTTTTTTTTCTAAAAGGAACATTATCAGAAAGAATATCCCAGTAGTCAGAGCAATGCATCATTGACAGCTAGTATCTTTTGACTGTATAAGTACAGTGTAAAAATTTGAAAAGATAGAGCAAAAATAAATGCCATTTAAACCATATCAAAATCATACATTTTTATAAGTTATTGGAAATATAAACAGATGATGCTTATTGCTGAACTCTGGATTAGAAGTTGGTGAGCTGGCAAATCTTGGTAGACTCTTCCATATGAACCTAAATGGGTTCCTTAGTACTAAAGAACTGCAAATTCTTTTTAGAGCTAATTTTTTTTTAACTTCTCTCCAGATGGCAGTAACTCTTTAAAATGATTCTCAGAACAGTTTTAATTGTCTGTGAAAAATCTTTAGTGGTCATTCCTGTAAAGGTCCTTGACACTCCTTGTTCTCTAATTATTCACCACCTTGTCCTAAGCCCTTAACACACCACTAACCAAACAATAAATAACAATAATAATAATGGTACAAAAATATTAAAAGGGCTTAATGTATTTAACTAAATGTAACCAGTATGTCTACTTAGTTTAACCAGTATATCAAAATATTATGTCATACTATTACTATGAAATACTAATAATATATCTTACACTCTTTTTTATTAGGTTTGAAAATCTTTGTGATATTTTATATTTTTTAAAAAAAAATTGATATTGAACATGAGTATTTCTTTGGGATGAATTAATCTGCATAACAGACTAGAATAATAATTTGCTTATAATTAAAAATTTCAATTCATAAAAACTATCACTATATACTTAGATATTATTGTACTTCTTGACATCTGAAAATTGTCAAATAAACACAAGCAATAATATATCACTGTGCATTATTGAAATGAATGGATGCCCCATGACCTTTTGTACAATAGCACAGTATGTTCTACAATGCAACAGTTAAAATAAAAAAGTATTCTGTTAAAAAGTAATTTCACACATGGGGAGCAAATGTTTTGAACTGATAACATGTGATTTTTAATTTAAGTTGAAAACTTAGCTATGACCCATGCTTAATGATTAGTGGGTACCATCTTGGATTGTGACATGCCAAGGTTAAGGTGAACTGTTCTTTCTGACATCTAAACTAGAGCTGTCCAGGTAAAGGTAAAGAGAAAATTAGTTGCGAGCAAAAAAAAAAAAAAACTCAAAACAGATGCAGTTAGAAAACATGGTGTAGTGTCAGGTTTGTTGTTGTTTCTTGGCTTGTGGTTGCTATACTGTCTGTTAAAGTCACTGGGAGGGAACACTATTTCAGGGTCTATCATATTTCAGAATTCTACAAGCCATAATTTAAAAATTGCAATTACCTTTCTGTCCTCTGCAACTTGAAATAATATTTAAATAATTCTGACTCTCCTTTTTGAATAAATGTTTAAATTTGTTGCTGACTTAGAACCAACTTTTTTGTTTCCTTCTTGCTGCCACCCTAAATGGTCTCTCAGTCCGTCAGACTCAAAAGATAGATCTGCTCACAGCAAAGACAAGGGGGAATTAAGAAGCGAATGGACGCTTCTGATCTCTTTACCTATCAGTTCACAAAGGAGAAAAAAAATTACTCTCCTCCCGTACTACATAGCATAATTAGGTTTTATATATTTCATCACATTTTATTTTTATAAGGCTATTTGTTCTCTAACTTAGAAAAATGTGACAATCATATGCAAAATTTTAAAGTATTGAAACCTTTTCTGGAGGAATGGCTCAGTGGTTAAAGCGCTTGCCCAGTAAGTGCTAAGTCAAGCGCCAAGTCACGGAGCCCAGTTCTCCAGCACCGCATAAAATCGGCATGGTGGTGTGCCTGTAATCCCAGCACTCCGGAGGCTGAGACAGGAGGATTGCTGCTGAGTCCACGGCCTGCCTGGGCTACGTAGTGAGTTTAGAGCCAGCCCAGGCTATACAGGAAGACCCTGTCTCAAAACAAACAAACAAACAAACAAACAACAACAACAACAACAACAACAACAACAACAACAAAAACCCAGTGAAATCCTTAAAAAGAACTACGGAATATTTCGGTCCTGAATACACAGTGGATTATAAAGTTAACTATCAATTATTCATCTACATGTTTGCTAGCAATTTCATATAGGAAGATTTTTTTTTCTTTTTCCTTTTTTCATTGGGTTACACTATTGGTTGTATATAGCACTTCCTAAATCTGCTCTAGATATTCTGCAATAAAGTGATCTTCCCTTAACCACTGCCTAGAGAAAGAGAAGGAGAAAAAAAATTAAATGAGGCCAAGGATCTTTTATTATGACAATCTTATTTGACAAAAGGGATATTATTTTAAGCTTCTTCTACGTTAGTTAACTTTTCTGTTTTCTTTCGTGCTTTCTCCAGACACTGTATGGCTTTTAGCATACCTTTGTGTATAGATGGCCTTGGAATGCTCTTATCTTTTTGTGAGAATTCTCTCTACACAATTTATAATGAATTTTCATGCTACATTTTTTAGCTTCTTTTGCCATGCCTCTTACTTAACAGCTCTGCATAAAGCATTTGCATTTAATTAAATGATAAGTAGGGTTATAGGCCCAAATCCAGCTGTATCTGAAGAGAACAATTTGTTTCATATTCCACAAGGGAATTTTATTCCACTACTTTCTTGGTACATAGGAAATAATACATTCAAATAAGTGGACAGTGTTCCAGATTTTTAACTTAATTGAAAAATTTACTAAGAAGTCTTCATATGAGGACCTCTTTAATCAAGATGTCATCAAAATAAATAAAATGATCACCTTTTTAAAATGTATTATAATGCTACTATTTGTTTCTGTCATTGGTTCTGTTAAGAGTGAGGAAGCTAAAATATATTGTGTGTAAAGTCTTTATGTTGGTTGAGGCTTGAATCTTCAGAGAGGTAAAAGGCATACATTGTCAAGGTTGTATTTCCAAGACACATATATTTGAGAAGTAGATTTATATATTATGGCCACATTCCATTTCTTATATAGTATAACTTCAAGATAATAGCAATGCTGGTATATAGGATATAGCTGAACATTTTTATGAGAGGCATGATGACATTTTCTTATTCCAAAAGTTTTTTCTCTTTCACTTTTTCTCTCATAAAAATTAAAAATTCGAGTTCAAGCATTATTCTTTTTCTCTATCTTCAAAGATACTCCTTTGTATTCATTTTTTCAGAACTTGGTTTCTATAATTCCAAAAGTATTACTATTAAGATTTTAATGATTGCTACCTAATTTCCAGTGTTATGAATAATATTATGTATTATCCAAGTCTTTTACTGGGAAACAGGCAAAAAATAAAAAAATTCTGGTTATAATACAATATTACTCTGCAGTTTACAGTGTTCTAAAGGATCAGACCTTTGCAGAATAAAATATACAGCAAATAATAAAGCACAATTAAAGAGGAGTAACTCTAATGTAAGTTAATTTTAAGTGACCAAAAATAGCACAGATTCTGATCTGTCACTCTTTCTTACATTAATGATTTATTACGTCATATAATTAATTTTTCATAAACTTGAAGTCTTAAAATATAAAGTCAATTGTGAAAGGTGTATCAGATGAATTATGACACGTTTCTTAGTAAAACAAGTTGACAGGAAAATCTCTATCTGTTTGGAAGTGTCAGGAACCATAAGAAAAGAAATGTGCAATGTATGATAAAACTTCTAACCTAGTAAATTTCAATTTTTCTTCAGACCTCTAGGCCAGCCTGATAAATCAGCAAGGTATTTAACTCTGTACCTTTACCTCCTGATTTCTCATCCACACAACAGAAGCAAATTTAGTTGACACACGGAAACACTTGTGGTCAAGTGATTATTTCAAAAATATAATTGAAATTGATTGCCTTAGAAAGGAACACTCATTATTTCTTTTTTCTTTGCTTGAAAATTCTTTATATTTATTTTCTCCCCCTTTTTTGTATGTATTGGAAATGTTCAATGGAGAGACACCTTTGGGATACTCACAGTTAAAGACATTGACCTGGAGTAACAAGTGTTTTATTATAAAAATTTAAATAATTTAAATATAATTAGGGAATAAGAGAGTCTTATAAATTTGAGTAATTATGAGCGCAGAATGTTGGAGTGACCTGGGTTCAAATCTTCTCTTCACATTGTAGTTAGTCTAAGACGCTCATAAATTAAGTTTCTCTTACCATCCCATCAAACAAACCTTTAAACTGTCATCTTAAGTATTATTATAAATATGTTCCCAAATAGATAAAGTGTACTGCCGTGTGCCAGAAGAGATATTTTGTTTCAGTTATCTGTATCTTAACATTATTAATATATTACTTAGAGATTATGTGGAATTTACTCCCAGTCTGACTGCGTCCTGCTCATACTGAAGCTGTGCCATCCGCTCATTTATTCTCCAAAAATGTACAAATGCTGCCATCAATGCTTGGGGCACTTTTCTGGAGTCTAGAAAGGCAAATAGGAGAGCCAGAGTCCCTGTCTTCCAAGCTTCTGCCATATAATTGAGGAAATATTAAGATGTAGCTATCTGGACATATACAAACATGCAGTAAATATAAGTGTATATATGCAATACGCACACAGTACTTTAGCTACAAATATCTATGTGTTCTATGGATGACTGCAGTCTGCGGATCCATAGAACTAAATGGGTGAATAATGGGAACTAGTGGGGAGGGGTGGTGTGGGAGCGTTGGAAAGGGAGAGAGGAAGGGTTTGTAATTTTGCCAGGATATACATGTGTGCAAAATACTCAAACTCAATGTAAACATGTATTGCATGTGTGTGTGTGTGTGTGTGTGTGTGTGTGGAAAATATGCATGTGTATACATACATATATATATATATATATATATATATATATATATATATATTTACAGAGGAAGTATAGGTATTCATACATATATATTAGTTTGTGTGTACATGTATACATATGAAATATATGAAAGTCAAAGAAATTGAAAGCTTGACTGCCTTCTGCAATGGAACTATGCTGCAGGCCTGTCTCAGCATTCTGGGATGTGGACACAGCAGGTGCACAAGTTGGGCAATTTGGGGAGACTCTGTCTCAAAATCAAAAGTACAAAGTACAAGGGAGGTGGGAGATGCAAAAGCTTATTATTCAATACCTAGTACCACATAAAATAAAAAAAGAAAAGAAAAGCAATGAAAGAAACGAACAGAAAAGGACAAACCTGTGTCAGAGCATAATTTTTGGCACTCCAGACCTCGGTTAGGTAGATAGCAGTAAACGTCTCTTCCGATAAGGTGACTTACAATATAAGAAAAAAGAATGGCATATAAAGACAAGAGTGAGGATTGTGCCAGGACTGCAGGACGGACAAAAGCAGGCCAGCTAACATAAAGAAACATTCTGCTAAGGAAGCTTAGTGTTTGCAAAACTTAAACACACATATGGTGGAAACAGCAAGATTAAGTGAAATAACCTGAAGTAACTTTGCAGAATGGCCTTCTTCAGCTCATCCGTGGTAAGAGCGACACAGGAGATCTTGAAGGTGGAGGGAGCATGGATATAAGTTAACATTTGTGCAAATTTCTTTTTTCACATAAGTGTGGAAAGTACACTTTTGGGAGGGAACGTGAAATTAAGAGAATGGTGTTACACTGTCTTGGTGAGAGAAAATGATTTTCTTGATTAAAATAAGGAGATCATACAAAGAACAAGGCAGATTTCCTACAAATTTGAGTAAAAATAATAAACCTCATTAACTGGTAGGAGATCATTTTGATGGAAAAGAAGAAACAACCAAATTTTGAATTTCTGATTTGAATACATTGGTAGACCACTCTAAAGGAAAAACATATTTAATAGAGTAAAAAAAAGAAAGAAAGAAAGAAAAAGCCTTCCTTGAGTAGTTCTCTTTTTAGCTCTGGAATATATTTGTGATGTTACATAAAGAAACAAATAAGTTAAGAAGATAGATTAGGGTGTAATCTCTCCTGAAACCTTCTTTCAGTTAGTGGAAGCCTTTATTATTGTAGCCTTGTTTTAAAAAAAGAAAATAAAATTCTCAACAAAGGATAAAAAGGAGAAGAGGAAGATGTAGAAGGAGGAGGAGGAGGAAAAGAGGAGGAGAAGAGGGAGGAGGAGGATGAGGAGGAGGAGGAGGAGGAGATGATGAAGCAGAAAAAGAAGTAAAATCAGAAGAAGCAGCAGAATAACAACCACAACACCAGCAGCACCACCTCCACTGTCAACAATAACGATGACAAGGAGCAGGTATCTGTGTGGGGGCTCAGAGTGCATTCTAAACTCGGGTCTTGTAAATCCTATAAACACGTATTTGTATCTACGAGTTTAGCTGAGCTGACGCTAAGAACTTAGTCTAAAGTCCTAGAAATGACAAGGTAGGATTAAGCTTAGGGAAGCACACTATTTAAATTTTCACTGGAAGAGTTCAAAACAACAGGACACTGTAAAGAATCTCCCCTTTTTCATCAGTAAGCTAGATGAAAAATCCTAAGAGTGGTTTCTAAGAGTCCAGAAAACAGACTGCTTAAAGATAAAATAAATGGCCAAAACTCAAAGAACACCTTTGTATGGCTTTAAACGAAATGCGTAAGAGTCTTTATTAAAGTTTCGTTGTATGCATGTCCTCTTCTTTCATTCTATCCCAAGCTGCTTATTTAGAGTCCAGCTCTGTGATGAATGTAGCTACTGTTATTCAATTATATTATTTACCTAGCAGCCGAATTACACGGTTGGCTTTTTCAATAGACTGGAACACAAGATCACAACAGAAACTACGGCACTGACCAAAATGATGTAACAAAAGTAGAAGCAGTTGGAAAAAAATTCGAAAGAAATAGTAAACGAAAGACGCACATGGAGATAAATCTTCAGTCTGAGTCCTCCATTCCCAATCTTATGCCTGAATATAATTTGTTACATATGTAACTGAAATTTCAGATTATTTTCATATTAAAATGATAGAAATGTGTTTTACTACTGTATTGATTACTTAATGTTTCTTTTCTCAATCAGAATGGGGTGAAAGTTTCAAAATAGGCAGCGATAAGTATAACGTTTCATTTTTATTTTTTAAGACAGGGTCTTGCTCTGTAGCCCAGAGTGGTCCTGAACTCCCTAGGGAGGCCAGGCGGGCCTCGAACTCACAGCAATCCCCCTGCCTCAGCCTCCTGAGTGCTGGGATTACAGGCGTGCACCACCACGGCCCAGCTTCACATAATTTTCACAATAATCAGTGTTTTGATATCTGGTGACATCAACTGATAAAAATTTAATTAAATACACAACTCTATTCTCCATTTGACCACTTGAGTTTTTGTTAATTGTATTTGGAGTTATGATGTAATTACCCTACAGAGAATAATTTCCCTAGCCAAGAATTACCTGCCGTCTGATAGTCAGCGATTACTCATACAACAGATATTCATACAATTAGATTTACAGGAATACTTATATGGAGAAAAAATACCCATTCAAAAATCATAAAATATTAATACATGTTACCACTTCGTAGAAAGTGATTATTTGAAAGGACAATCAGATGCTCAAGAATGAATGTTTTATAAATGACTAATCTAAAGATTTCAATTATGCAAAAAATTTTATTGGATTGTTGATGTTTAACTTAACCGAAGAAGAAAATAAGTTTGTTCTTTTTCATCGCCACCTTCAAATAAGCTCCACTATCTTGTTCTTCACACTCTCAACACTGAATATTGATTACGTACCTGCCGCTGTTCCACATGGATGTGCCTTACATTACAGTTCTCCATTAAAACACATAATGTAGTGGCTTTTCCTTCCCATATTTTACAATGTATGAATTATAAAATGCTATTCGATTTGATACAGATTTTTTAATTAATAAAAGACTTGATGAAAAGGCCCATAATCACGCCTGTCCGTGCCACAGTTTATATTTTTACCCAATTTTTTGGAATTAGAAATAAAATATAAAATGCTCTATGAATTTAACAGAAATCAATTCTACTATTTCTTATACTATTATCTCATACTTAGCTTCTTTCAGAAATCTTGATGCACTGATTCCTACAGTTTATCAAAATAATTTTATCTCTTTGAATAATAGCTCATCTTTTAGCCGAAGTTCATCTGATGTTTGCTAAACTTCCTAAATTGCAGAGAACACACACACACACACACACATGCCCACACAGCAACAATACATACACAACTTTTCATGAGTACAAAATTTCTACAATTAATGGATTTTTTACAAGTTCACTTGAAATAGCTTCCTTTCTGAAAACCCTCTTTAATATCTCTATGTTAGAGATATAGCAAAAACTACATTGCTCACAACATCCCATAACTTTAGCTGGTACCAAAATTTTCTCACAAAATTTGAAGCTGGCTGTTTCTCTGCTTTGGCTGTGTTCCCATTCCCCAGAGTCACGAAAGCATTACTTTAAGTGTACTCATTACAAAAATAAGCATACTAGTTAACATGTATATTAATTACCTTGATAATAGCTACCTGTAAGTTGCATAAATATATATTTAAAAACATCAGGTTGTACATAATAAATATATGAAAATAAGTAGAATAATTTGAAAGTAAACAAAATCAAAATCTTTTTTTCTCATCACAGACTTCAGAAAACAATTTCTGTAACTGATAATATAGAAGGATGAGTTGAACTATCTTGTCCTTTAAATTCAGAAAATATTACTCATCAATCTATTTTTGGACCCACGCATCTGTATTTTCAGCTACTATCCAAGCCGAAGTATGGGGACCATAAATTTGAGGCCAGCTTGGACAACTTAGCAGGACAAATTCTGTAAATTAGTAAAATTAATCATTAGGTGGCAGCCCGGCTACCTCCTGCTTCCATAGTATGCATAAGGTCTAGAATTTAATACTTAGTGTCATTAAAACAAATAAAATTTGAATATCATGCTTCTAAATGTCATTGGAGTTGAGAAGAGTAAGCTAAAAATGCACCTACTTAGCCAGATATGACATAATTCAAAATAAGAAATTATACAGGTGAAATCTCTTAAATGGAAGTTCATTCATGGAAATGTTAATAATATGAATATTCAAGACAGAAATTTTGTTTTCTTTCATCTATTTTCTTTCCATAATTTCATAACATATTTTTGGAATTAGGCCACTATTGTATAGTTGTACTGCTCACTTATGGGACCTTAGTTTAATTTAGAAATTAAATACTTAAACTCCTCAATTGCTTAAAATTTCCCACTACAAATTTTAAATGAAATATTCATCAGACCTTCCAGTATTTATTTAAAAATAGAAATCTCACATGAAAGCTAGAAAAAGAAGAAGTTAAAACCCTTCAAGTATTTTATATTAGAACCATAGTTTCCAGGTGGTCAGAGAGCAGCAAATATCTCCTTTAAATTGCTGGATGACTTTGACATTATTCTTTATTGATTCTCCTTTCCAACTCCTTTAATTTATGGCAAAAATAAATTTACTGTCATTTTCTATTTCTTTCCCCTGCTTCTTTATCCTTCCACAAGCTTTTTGTCTGACCTCAGTTGCTCCCTTTCGCAGTTGCCTACATTGTTCGAATGCAAACTTTTTCACGTTTCCTCATCTCATAATTTCAATGTGTTATTCCTCTTTCCCATTCTTGCTTGGTTACAATAATTCCTCAAAATTAAATCGATTTTTACTAAGCCTTATATTTTTCATGCTGAGAATTCTGGAAATCATACATTAATAAGACATACTTTAGCATCACTTCTTATAAGAACAATTTATTAATTTTCTTCATAAAATATTTCATATTTTGTGAAGCCCAAACTCTTATGAATGTCTTTTTTCAAATGTAATAATAAAAATCATTCCTACTATATACATGAATCACATGTAATTCTCTTATTTTTAGCTGGCCAGGTCAATATTTTTTACCATAAAGAGGAATTGAATTTAATTATTTATACACAGTTGCTAGTTTCAAAATAAATACAGTTTATATTCCCACTGAGCTATAATGATCTACATTATAATATTCATATCAGAGGAGGGACTGGTGGCAGTGGTCTACAAGTCTAGCATTGTGGGAGACTGAGGCATACAGTTCTCAAATTCAAGCTTAATGTGGACAAACTTGTGAAAACTTTTCTTAAAATCAAAACCGAAAATGGACTGGTGCTGTAGCTCAAGATGGAGGCCCTAGGCCTGATCCCCAGTACCACAAAATAGATATCTCGGTGGATGGATGGGTAGATGCATGATAGAGGGACAGACAGGTAGATAAGTAGGTAGAGCATAGAAAGGTAGGGTGCCTGTGTAACTTAGAACAGATACATAGGGAAAAAATAAATAAGGGTACAGCACTGATAATAAGCACCTGGGCGTGAATGCCTAGGAACAGGAGAAAGTGGCAGTGAGTTCCAGGATGTTGAGGACTGCCTAGTTACCCTATCAAATCTAATCTAAGAAGGGTGTGTTGGTGCTGATTTCCAAAGAATGAGCAAAAAAAAAAAAGTCATAAAAAAGATTTGTTAACACAACGTTCCATTTAGAGTGAAGGATATTCTTTGACAAGGTATCAGTGATTCTCTGTGACAGAACTTATTACATTTTCTTCTAATTTTCATTCTTTGTTAATTTCTTTTTCATCTCTACCACTCCAAGTTCTTTGAAAAGAAGTTTTATATGATGTGCCTTTTAAGTTCTCATTCTAATACTGCATAGCATATAATAGTCTCTTAAGTATTTGCTAAATGAATCACCAAAATTACATGACTGTCCTCAGATAGATTGGCTCTGTTATGAATTCAAGAATTCATACAAGTTATACCCCTCTGTAAAGTGCTGTAATCAACTATCATGTTCAATGTTAGGCATGACACATTTGTTCATGCTTCGGATACACTTTCTCAGAATGATTGACGGGTTTCCAGGGTCACTCCAGAGCACCGGGCCCAGTCCCTGTGCCAGTCACACTGGGGTCTCCCTGCTGTTTGCAGCATCTGTTTCTTTCAGGGCCTGTGCTCCTCAGCATTTAGCGTTCCCATCACTTGATCTGTTATTTGGAACATTGGTTTCAATTAGCCATTTGGAAATTTTTTTTTTAACTCTCGATCCTCATTATACTTTTCATATCATCCCTGGCAGTCCCTCGTTCTGCTCGGATCCTGCTCTTGGAACTTAATATGGAATCTCTCATCTGATGTACTTTTTCAGCCTTTGCAAATGTGCCTTCTGGTGCAGAAACTCAGTCTTTTGAACTTTTTCGTCGCCGGGTAGAAAGACTAGATAATTGTCTTCCACACGTCACCATGTCACAGATTTCTCTTGATGGCACAAGTGACCACCAACACCAACATTCTGTGTGCACATGCATGCATACATGCACACATGAGGAGGCAACATGGTCATGCCTGCGCATTATTCATTTTACATCTTTGTCATATTTTCACTTTCCATTGTTGACTTTGGGTATATTAGAAAATTAAACTGAAACCTATTACAATAGCATGGGAGACCCTAGTTACCTAGTATTTGATATTTTCCTTTTTTGATAAAACATATGTTTTTCCTTAAAATGTCACATATGTTTTTCATTCTAAAAAGGAAGCTGTGTTAACAAAACTTTTTCGTGACTGACTTTTTTGTTCATTCTTCGGGAATCAGCACACACATCCCCTTCTTAGACTGGATATGCTAGCGTGACTGTGCCGTCCTCAACATCCTGACACCGCCTCTTTCTCCTGTACGTTGGCATTTGTGTACAGTTACTTAATGTCACCGCATTTTAGCCTCATTTATTTTTTCTAGCTTTTGCCTTCATTTGATCATTTTCACATAAAAATGCCAAGGATGTATTAAAGTTTTAATGTAATTTGTAGAACTAAAGAAAATAGAGGGTGATAGGAAAATGGAAGAAAAGAAAGGAATAAACTAGAACAAGGGACAATAAATCATAATAAATGAATTATATATTTAAATCTCGTAGTGCTTTTGAGCTGGGATGGAATTCATTTTCTAACCCAGTGATTCTTTTCGCAGACTTCCTTAAAAAAAATGCAGATCATTGTCACTATTTCTAAGATGCATGGCTCAGATTCACCTTACAGAGCTCACAGTCTAAGTGAAATGTCAATATTCATTACTTAGCATTGTGAGTAAATTAACACACTGATGTACTGGTTACCCCGGGGTGATTAGACATGCTGATTGGGAGGTGTCAGTACTGATTCTTTTTAATGATCATCTATTTCTTCCTGAGAATCTTTCACTGCCTGTGTTTGAGGCACCTCTTTTCAACATATCAATTTCTCATGGAAATACAGTGAAAGTAGCACTTCATGCTGAAAAAAAAATGGATTTCCAATGATTCTGTCCCAACTCTTAAGTGAAGAAATTAAGGTGACCTGCCCAAAACTTTATTCCTAGTGTTAGCATAGGAGTATGGAACCAGAACTAATGTCAAGTAAATATTCTTTCTCATGTGGTGCATAGTTCATTTGAGAACTGGTTTTAAAATGATTGCCTAAAAGTGTATTTTCCAAGAAACAAAATTACATGTATAACCTTATTATGAATAGTTTCAATAGTAGATCACATTACTGAGTCAGCACAAAAATGTACTATATATTATGCATGTGTACAATTTTAGACTTCACATATAAGTTTCTGCACCTTGTTTTTAGTTTTCCTGTGTAGAAAACCTCAATGAATTGTACAAGATAGCTGCAATAGTATCTTTAATTTTCATTTTGAGAACTGCAGTTTCATATTAAATTCTGGAAATTATATATAAAAGTGCTCACTAGTAGAAAGGTCAAAACTTCATAGACTCATTAATATAGTTTAACAGAAATCAGCTTTCTGGTAGGAAAATGCAATTTTGGAAAACATTTTGAAATATAGTATTGCAAAAACATAAATGCCAGCTGGCCAGTTTTGCAGATAGACTGTAGTTGACCATATGGCATGACTTGGGGCTCTGAGAACCCCTGATGCCCCACCAAATCCTGTGCAGCCTTCTAGCTAGTGATTGAAACTCTGCAATGTTAGTTTTATTTTCTCATTGAAGACCTTGATTGACCTTTTCTTGCAATACATTTTACCAATAACATATTTTTAATTTATCAGGTAGTTCTACTTACCATTTAAAAGATGATGAAGTATATACCCATAGAAATAGCATTGGAAGGAAAAATTACAACTGTAGAAAATAAACTTAGACAATATGAGTTATTATTAAAAGTCTTCTTTCTTTAGAGAGAACTTAAAGTAACAAAATTTAATTTTTTTAATCTTCAGAATACTTTTTATATTTTCCTTAGGTGGAAAGTGAATTCATCCTACCACAATATTATTTTACTTTAAAGAAATAAACTTGGTTGTAAGAACGAAGGAACAGAATTCAGTGCTAAGTAGGTTGAGTGAGTGGATTAAGGAAGGATGATGGTTGATGGCTTTATTGTAAAGCCCGCCTATCTTCTCATGGTTTATGTCATAGGCTGCTGGATGACATTATTATAATATGCCTTATCTCTATTTTTCAGTCAAACCATTGTGATTTCTCTGCTTACAGTGTACATCTTTTTGAGGTACTATGATATTCTAGACTTTTTGCATATGCTATATGGTTCTTATTTCCTACAAATTAATTAAATATATCTTGCCTTTAAATAGAGAATACTCTGGATGATTCTTTCCTTTTTCGAATCACCCCGTAAAACTCCCCTCTTTTTATTTCTTTCTAAATATCAGTTTTTCCAGAAAGCCTCTCTTTACTACATGTATCTTCAGTAACAGATTAGTGCTTCTATTGTATATCTCCATAAAGCTCTGCCACCTCCCTGGCTCTATTAGTAATTCATGGCTGTTGAAAGCCACCCCAGGTCTTAGAGGCTTACTCTGCCTGTGCTGCATTTCTCAGAGTCCTTCCACTTGTGTCTCACAGTGTTCCTGTGCTCGCTGTGTAGTTCCGTGTAGGTGGACATTTCCCTAGGCTAGGTGGGCCACACAGCCCCATCTCAGTTTTTCTTCATGTACCTCTTAAGTTCTACTAAGTTTGACCTGATTTCCAACAGAATAGTTTCAGGAAAACACTCCAAGAGAGGTGGAAGCCATAACTCTCTAGAAATGACACAATGTCACTTCTCCACGCTTTTATTGGTCATAGTAAGTCGCAGGGACAGCTGGGAACCACTGGAGCGAGAAATAGACTCCCCCCTTGTTGTAAAGAATGACTAAATATTGTAGCTATGTTGAATCTAAGAAAACAGCAGGGCACCATCATATTTTGCTACGTTTCATTGCTTGTACTTTTTGCTTACATTACTTTCAGACTTCACCTAGTGCATAAGCGTATGAGAGAGAATAGAAACATACTACAAATACATATGGTGCATGTGTGTGCATATGTACATACAAGCACCATACATGTATATATGAAGAAAATTAGTTATATGACTTCCATTAGTTTAATTTTTATTCTTCGAACTTTGAATTCAAATACTTACATTTTACTCTTGAAATTTACTACCTTGTTTGTTAACTGAAAATAAATATCATACCACAGGAAAACTGAGATCATGGTGCTGTGAGACACTGTAGTAAGAACTGAGTTGAAACATTTGTGTAATAACTGAAAGGGAAGCTGTGTGTCTCCAAGTCTAAGTATACAATCTTTCAGTCTGATGAACTAAGTAAAACTAAATAAATGTGCCAGACACCAGTTTTTTTCATATATTTTTCATTTTCTTACATTACTAAGGTTTAAGTTCTAAAGTCAGTTTGGGTTTGCCATCTAATTTTATATTAATATGCTCATGATTTATGGCTCCCACTTCAATGTAATCTTCCTCAGAAAACATTCAACTTGCATTACTCACTTCTGGTCATCTAATGTCTGACTTTTGGGAGGTACTAGTTTGTGTGTGTGTGTGTGTGTGTGTGTGTGTGTGTGTGTGTGTGTGTGTGTACATGATGGGTGAATCACTGACCTGGAATGACAAATGCTTCTTGAACAAATACCTAATTATGGACTAATCTCAAGGTGTTTACTCTCATATACACACATTATAGCAGTATGTTGTGCATATGGGTATGATGATTATACATAAAGTTTTTATTGTAAAGCTTGAACAAGATCTGTGATAAGTAACTGTAAGATTATCATTATTAGAACTTTTAATCAGTGTGAAAATACAGCTCAGAATTTATGAGTTATTGAGTCCCTAGGTTGAAACTGCTGGTAGTAAAACATTCACTATCTAGGAAGAATAAAATTAATATGCAATTGTGAAAAGATAGTCCTTTAAATTTTCTATAGGTTAGAGATATTTTTTAGATAACAATTAAGAGCACGAATTTTGAAGATTATTTTTCATGCCATGAATAATCCAAGCTAGAAACAGAGTAAGGAAATCATTTGAATGTCTGTAACTACTGTGCAGAAGTGAAACTAGATTACTAATAATTATTTGATAAAAACACATTCATCAAGTTGTTGGAGGGAGCACCTTGTAAGAATGTAGAGATGTGAAGCAAAAATGAACTCATTGAAAGGAAACAAGAATCTATTGAGAGATGTGTATTCTAATATATTTATAAGTTTAAAAGATCTGAAATATCCATTGGCATGAATGCAAAAGAAATGCTACAAGAAATATTACTTGTATCTCTTAAATTCAGATACACATTGATCATATTTGATATGTTGAAAATTCTATCCAGATTATTGTAAAATGAGAATTAAAAGAAATATTTGACACCGTATTTTCCTCTGAGTTACATGAGATAAAGCCATCCATCCATCATTGTGCAAGGCATGTATCATGCTAAGGCAAGTGATTCTGTGCTGACTACAAAAAGCCTGAGTGATACCATCTTAGCCAAAGGTGAGAATCCAGAATCTGAGACTCTGCCTCTTCCCTTCAATGCAAATAAGACAGTGAATAGGCCATTCCAATTGGTTGTCACCAACCTCGCAGTGTACTCAAGGTAGTGCGCTTCTGTCTTCAATGGAAATATTCCTTTGGAGAGGCCTAAGTAAATAGAAAACAGAAGGAAGAGCAGGTTTCAAAGAAAGTAGATTCCCTCTGTCTCTGCAGAACGAGCCTAGTTGATGCAGGGAAATTGAAAAAAAAAAAAAAAACTTTGTTTCGAAAAAGTTAGGATCCTATTTGGGGGAATTACGCAAGGGCTTCACATACACTAAGTTCATCACTTACGATGTGACTCACTGTACCTCAGCTAAACAGGTGGTTTTGGTGTTAGAAAAAATCATGGGACTATATATGATGCATAAATATATTCAACAAGTGATGTTTGCTCTTTATTCATGTTGTTGAATATTTCTGTTTCTAGACCTTTAAACAAAAGAATGCCATGCTAGTTTCAATTATTCTTATTTAGAAATATGGAGAGATACCAAGGTGTCTTCTCTTGAATGACTGAAACCAGTCTCCATTGTTCTCATAAAGGTTCAAAGTCTAATGCAGAAAATATGATTGAATATTCATGTCAAATCAATATTCATATCATATTCATATCAAATTAATATTTGTATCATATTCATAAAGGAGCCTACAATTGTAATATATCAAAAACATTTGGTTAAACACACTTTTGGATATTTTAAAAATACATTAATAATTAAGGAATGTTCTTTTATTTTAACTAATCTTCTTTATCAAAAAGCCAAATTTTTCTTCCAAATAAATTGTATGTGCTCTGCCTCAAATATATTATTCTTACTCAAAACACATTTTCAAAATTCAGAAATCCAAACATATTTTTCAACATGCATATATAAGAAGATAAAAATATTTGTGCATTTATGAAGATTTTATCTCCATATTCTCTCTCTCTCTCTCTCTCTCTCTCTCTCTCTCTCTCTCTCTCTCTCTGTGTGTGTGTGTGTGTGTGTGTGTGTATGTGTGCATGTGTGTGCGTGTGCATGTTCATAGGGAGAAAAGGAGAGAAACAGAGACCGAGACTGAGTGAGAGAGATTGAGGCAAAGAGGGGGAGAGTGGAATTTTCTACTTTCCATTTTATTTTTTCTATCATCTGAAAAAGGGACTAACTCGTCAAAAAGTCTCATTTCAAAATTTGAGATTGGAAAACTTTATTCAATATTTGCTATCAAGTCTTATGTGTGGGTACAATCCAATAACCAATAAGTTTTTGCTGGATTTATCTTAAATTTAAGTTTCTCTGAACTGCACTATTAAGTGATTTGGCATTTTAGTTTGTGTGAATTGTCTATGGATTTATTTCTTATTAAGTGCTTTTTAAACCTCAAGTAGATAAGATACATGTGTATAATCCATCAAGATCTAAATTAGTACAAACAAGAATACAGGATTGATAAATATATGATAAATAAATTGTTAGATTAGTTCATTCAGTATGTCTCCTTTTTGGTTTTCAAGTGGTAAAAGATATTTACATAAATTTCCTATATGTCCTGTAATGTCATAATATCTCCACTGTCATTTTTACATATTTTCACATATCAATATTTGTTACTACTTTCTACTTCATATGCAAGAATACTTCATAGTTTGTCAGTAACAATTTCAAGGTATGGTTTCTTGATTCTATCTGTGGTTCCTAAATCTTGAAGTTTTGTACATATTTTCCAAGTATTGCATAGGGTGGCTAAACAACAATCACCAATCACATTCCCACTGATGCAACATTCAAGTTGAACTGAGTGTTGTCTTTTATTTGCTAAGTGTCACAATCCCAAGTGCTTATTGTGTCAACTAAACGTTTTCCTGCCCTAGTTCTTAAATCTCTTTAGCACTTCATCTACATTATATTAAAAATGACCTTCTTAAAAAAACGATCTTCTCCTTCATCCTTATTCTTAATATACTTCAATGATGTCAGGTATTTTACTAGTCGAAATGTCTGGATTCTTTAGAGCTTTTTTTAACATATATGAATTCCAAATTTTTAACACTGTAGAAAGCAAAAAGAGGACAATGGACTCCTCAGAAAGGGATGACACTCTGAGAAATGCTGGGATTACAGGGTTGCGTCACCATGCTTGGCTTATGTGGTTCTGGAAAATTGAACTCAGATATTTAGTGCTTGATTTAACCCTTGCTATCCAAGTGCTTGGACCATTGAGCCATTCCTTCAGCCCCAATCTTAGAATTTTGTTATATGATTATGTTTTTTTGGAAAACATTTATTACATACAATGATATGTTTGTCTTGTTATTTCTTACAAGTCATGCATACATATGTAGGTGTGCACATTAAAATAAAAAAAGAAGGGACTTAGGGTATAACACACTTGCTTAGCATTAGCATGGTAAAGGCCCTTGGTTTGGTCACCCAGCACCAAATAAATATTAGTTTGGCATAGTGAGATATACCTATAATCCCAGCACTCAGAATGATTAGGTATGAAGATCGCCAAGAGTTTGAAGCCAACCTGGACTACACAATGAGCTCAGTACCATCCTGGACTATAAACAGAAATGCTATGTCAAAGAAAGAAATAAGAAAGAAAGAGAAAGAAAGACAGAAAGACAGACAGAAAGACAGAAAGAAAGAGAGAGAGAGAGAGAGAGAGAGAGAGAGAGAGAGAGAGAGAGACCTAGAATCTACCATTACACAGTAGAGCCTTCAAAAATGCATGAAAAAATAAGATTGAACTTCATTTGACATAATTATGTTAATCAATTGTGAAGCAAGAAGTGATCATTTCAGGCAGAAATAATACTATTCTAGAAACTCATTCATTGTTATGACAAAATATCCCACCATCCACAACTTAAGGGAGAAAAGATTTATTTAGTCACTGTGCAAGAAGATCTCATTCATGGGGCAGCCAGTGTGAGTGAGGGCACATGGCAGAAGCTGGGGAGCTGTTCATAGCATTGCAGACAGAAGCTAGGTAAAGTGCGGAGAGCTCAAGATGAAGACCTTCCCAGTACCTGAGCCTTCCTAGGAAGAAAGTGACAATATTTCTTCCTTGTTTATTTAGTTTCAACTGTCAGTCTCCGTTCCCCCAACCAGGGTGTTTTTCCATCCCTTACCTCTTGACTCGAGAGGCAATGAGTTAATAACAAATAGCTGAATGAACTGTTCCATGCAATCCGTAATCTCAACAAGTTGACACAATCCTTTGTGGTCAAGCCCCAAGTGTCCCCCCTTCCAACCAGACCCACTTGTCCACTAGCACATGGTTAGAAATGCATTGGGCTTTTGGGGGACACTCCTACTTCCAAACTATACTAAGTATCTTTAAGATTCTTATAGCTTTCTATTAGGAAAAAAGAAATGGTTTTGGGGGGGTATTTTTCATGGTATGTTTAGTTCTAAGAAATCAAATATTTACTCTTTCTTATTTTCATGACAAAATCCTTATGTTATCTAGTATATTATGCATACATTATACATGTATCTAAAAGGTTTTGTCATGATTGACCAAAATATTCATCTTCTTGATAATTTTAATATAAGGTACTGATAATTTCATATTTTATTTGAAAATTCATTTTTATTGGGGCTGGGGTTGTAAGTTCAACAAAATTTCAAGCATTTTAGAATTTGAGACTCTTTCATTATATTTAAATTAACTTAAACTAGAAAGTAATTTGTTTCTTGTTTTTTATTTATTCATTCATAGTAAATGTAATTTTATTAGATGTTCTTCTAAATGTACCAACATATCTTACTCTCATCAGTTTCAGCTTGAATTGCAGATATCCACTTACTTATTTCTCATATATTAGTAAGAACTTGGTTTCCAATTTTTATAGATTTCGGTAAATGTATATGACTTAAACAAAAATATAAATTTTTAAACATTTGGTTCTATTTTTAAATTATTATGTTACTATTTATTAATTTATTTTCTTAAAAATCTGTATCTTAGTTTATGAATATTTTTACTTTTCACTTCATAACATTGCAAAACTCTGGATACAGTTTGTAGCATTTTTACGTGGTTCCGCTTGGATTCACTTCATTATAAGGGGTACTGCTTTCATGAAATCAGATCAAAGGTCACACACAATATTTTGTACATTCACCTTAAATACACTTTGGTAATTTGAAAATCAAAACTGTAAAAGATCATGATAGACCTATTCTTTACAAGGGAATAATTATTTTCATTAACCATCTAGAATTCTCCTAGTTAAACAGGTAGGTATGAAGGAATAGTTAATGAACCCTTTATACTTAGTCTTTTCCTTGTTTTAAAGGCTACATTGCTTATCAGTTTACCCATTTCTGAGTTTAAAAGTAAAATCGTATACTGGTCAATCAATTTAAACTACTAGTTACCCAGCTATTTAAAATGTAGGATACTAGAAATGACATTATTTAAAATGAAAACACTTTAGTTCCTAATAATTTATATTCTGCTGAATGTAAATGATGACTCTTAATATGCAGCACATCGTGGCTTTCAACTCGTACACTCACTTCCATTTAGATTTCAAGTATTTTCATTGTTTGTATGTTTCCCTATAACTTTCATGTAAGAAATGTTGATTAAACAAAAAAAAAACTGTAAGGAAATTAAATGATATAGAATAAAATATAGCAATAGGGGTGAATCTAATATAATTTTCACGTTAGTAGTGCTTAGGTTTTCTTTTTGTGTCATTTTATTTCATATACACTGTATTGTTTTGCATGATTTTCTTTTAAATTTTTGCATTTTTATCATTATGCATTGTTGTTATAGAGTCAAAGTGTCATTCAAATGCTTCCGATGAAACACCAAAATAAAGAAACAGGTGATGTGAAGCTACTATAAATAAAATAACATCAAACATCATAAATATGTAAAAGCAACTCCTTTGAACACAAAATCATCTTTAACCTTTTCTCATATACTCATATGAGCATTGGGCCCCTGCTTACGTGTTTGCCAGTGCACTCTGTTCTTTAGTTATATGATTGTTTAGAGAAAATAATGGCAAAGCTACACATCAAGAAATAAACATAAACTACTCAAATTGAACTAATAATAAGAAATTTTAATTATTATTTCAGGTTTTTTTGCCGTTTAATGATACATTTATTAAAAGTGTATGCTTAGTTTCCTGCAGATATATTGCTAAAATTAAAAAAAAACTTTGAAAGATAATTTTCAATAAAATGCATTATAATATCTCTGTGCTGTATACAATATTTTAAATTAAATGTGCTAGTTTGCATTTATAGCATGTCATTTTTCATTATCATGCATTCTAAATATGACCTATGGTTATGATTTATAGAAGCATGTTTGCATATGTAAGTCATTTCATTTTATTATTGTTATACTGGGAGATGTTTTGTTCAATGATATTTCACATATGTTCTTGTATTGTAAACATTTTATTTTAAAGCTACACTTCAAGTTTTAAATGATAACATAAAGTAATTATGTATTATCTCTTGTATACATGACTGAATTTCAAATGAAGAATTAAGTTTTTTGAATGTACATTTTTCCTTTAATTTGAGTTATATGTCTTGTTGTATGCATTTAATTGTGTTATCAAAGACAACGTTTACATAATTGTGCTGCATATCTCATTAAAAATAAAGAATATCAAGAATTTTAGTTAAATAGATGAATTTTAATATTTGATAAGACATATATGTTTATCGTGGGATTGTTGCTGTACATAATTCTAAGACTATATTCGATATTGGCAATTACATCAAAAGAGTTATGTATGCAAATTGTTTAGTGTTTTTAAAATGTTAAAGGAATTTTGAGATTTTTTAAAAAAATCTGTGTTTTACACACTGCACACCTAAAGTGGTATCAGTACCATTCTAAATTTATTTTCAGTTCAAAATTAAATATTTATACAGGTACTTCATATAATTGTATGGAGATAAATTATGTTTTGCCTTATAAAGTCCATATTATTTCCTTACAGTTTTACTGCACATATTAAATTTACTCATATTAAATTTACTTTAGTACTTTGATATCATAAAATCATATATACATTTCACTTTACCAAAACTTGAATATTCTGAGATCAATTGACATCACTAAACTTCTATGTATCACAACAAAAATATTAAGAAATTCTCATATACACAAACAAATCTTCAAAGTCCACATTTCTACTAATTGAATTTTTTAAAAGTTAAAAACGAAATTAATGATGCCATCTTTACTCTTGGGAATCTCATTTCATTTTTACCGTCTGAAATGTGACTTTGCCATGGCAATGGTATAATCATTTTTCATTTGTGGAACGCATCTTTTTATTATTGCTACTATAATTTTAGCGTGTAGCCAATTTATTCATTCATTTATACTTTGTTTTAATGAATGTTTAATGAATGTGCGCCACCCTCTTTTCTCTGTGCTAGGGTTGCAGTAACAAATAGAATGCATGAAAATCTCATCCTGACGGGAGCTTCCGTTCCAATAGAGAGAAGGCAGAAACGAAACACACCGCATATTAAGACATAAGAACTAGTTAGTAGTACGTCTGATTGAAACATATATCTTTGGGCTAGATTAAAGTTATCAAATATTTTGGTTTTTAATGTTTTTTTTTTTTTTTTATATCGTTCAGTCCTATCCTATATTCAGTAGAGGAGAAAAAGGTAGGGCTGGAGGAATGGCTCTGTTGGCAGAGGGCTTGCCTAGGAAGCGCTACATCACGACCATTGGATTCCCCAGCACCACATAAAACGGGCCTGGTGGTGCACATCTGTAATCCCAGTACTAGGGAAGCTGAGGATTGTGGGTGAGTTCAAGTCCAGCCTCGGCTCCGTAGTGAGTTCAGGACCAGGCTGGGTTACATGGGTTACAGAGCAAGAGCCTGTCTTTAAAAAAAAGAAAGAAAGAAAGAAAGAAAGAAAGAAAGAAAGAAAGAAAGAAAGAAAGAAAGAAAAAAGAAAAAAAGAAAAAAGAGTAGAATTACTAACCACCCATGGAAGGAGTTATATCCCTGGTTATACTGAATTTGAGTTTGCCAGCAGGACCGAGTCGAAACAAAACTAAACATCAATTCTAACTCATAGGTTTGATCTGGAAAATTTTTTATCACCGAGATTTTCAAGAAAATGATTGTGTAGAATTTGTTTGTAGATTCTGTGTGGTTACTTACAGAAACAGTCTGCTCTGGTTCCCAAGAAATGCCCAATAATTTTTCACACAAATGCAAGAATACATTTGAGATTAATTCTGAGGACATAAAAATGAATATTCACTTTCCTTTTTTAACGGTATGAATGCTCATGTTTGAAACAGAATTCAAATTCCATTGTTTCTAATACTTTTGTATTATAATTAGCAGCACATATTTATAGCATTTTTTTCTTCTTCATACCACGTAGCCTGGGAATCATGACAAAATTCTGAAAATTCTTAAACTGTTAGGATTTCAACCTACTTTATTCTTGCCCTTTCAATATTAGAATTCTCAGTGAAATTCCTTGAAGACTAATATAAACCCATTTTCAATGTACTGACTATATGAGCATTCCAAATATAGTGTTTACTGTGAAATCAGCTTCTGTACATTAGGACTGCTAAAAGTTATTGCTCCACTATGTGATGGAAGAAAACCCTCATTAAATAATGTCTTAGTAAACAGTACAGGGTGATTTCCCAGCCATTCTGGTTTCCATACACTATAATCTTCAAAGAAAGGCTAGGACAAATATGTCTTATGAAATATCTTTAGAGATCTTTAGAGAGATATTATGGATGAATCCCTTCTTTCCTTTTGAGTTTAAGGTAAAAGTCTGGATTACTAGACTACTAATCACTTGCTTATAGCACAAGAGAAAAAAATAGCATTCTCAAATCTGTTTTTTTCTTTTTCAAAATAGTTGACTATATCTATGTAATTTTGTCTAAAGTATCTAATTAGACATCGTAGACAGAATTTTGAAATGTGAAGAAGGATATGTAAAAATATGTACCAATCATTGGCTTCAAAAAAATCCAAGCGTGTTCCAGCCAGGATCCAACTGTGTTTCCTAATTAGTAGGTGTAGCTCCCAAACTTGGTAGCTTTTCTTCTCTTTAAACATTTTAGCTGTCAAGATCCCTCTAAATATATCATCATTCCATTCATGTTTCTATTATAAGATTACCTTGGTTAGTACTTGAGTTATGTACTACCAAGTACAAGCTTTTTACAAAATTTAAGAGAAGAGAATAAGAAATCTAATTTGGAATTACAGGTTTTTCTTTTTCCAATTCTGAGGATCAAAGGCAGTATCTCATATGTGCCAGCCAAGTGCTCTAGGACTGAGCTATAGTCCCATATTCCACACTCTTGAGTACATATTTGAAGATTACAATGAAACTTTAGCTAGGAAAATATTGGTTAATATAACGTGTGTGTGTGTGTGTGTGTGTGTGTGTGTGTGTGTGTGTGTGTAATCATAACATAGTGGCAATATAGTTGTGTATAAATATATATGTATATATATATATGCAATTATCACTTCATATGAATACTGTTCAAATACACACTGCAGATTGAGTGAATTCTTTCAACCATTTCTAAATTAAATGTGTTTAATTTTAATTAGTACCATGAAATAAATTTTATTTAGAAAGAGTGAAAAATGTTAAATTTACAAGTGCATTTGATTTGAAAATACTTTCATTATTTTGAATATTTTACTATTTGTAATGGTTTCTGGCAAATGAGGTTGAATATATACTTAAATGTTCATTTGTATATTAATATGCATATTTATAGTAATTTACATTTAAATACACATTTATTTTTAGTAATGTCAGTCTCATTTTTATCTTTTTGTCTTCATTTTTGTTTCAGTTTTAAATTCTCTTTTCTTCATTTACTGTCTTAAAATAGATCAATTTGATATTTTTCCCAGAAAATATAAAGAGATGAGGCACAGGCTATTCTAAGCGTACTTTTGAGCAAAGTGTGATTTCATAGTTAGCCATTTGGTTAAAACCTGTCACTTACCGGGCTTCTGTTGTTAAAATTCATGTATAGAATTAAAGAAAAAAAAATCATTGGTCAGAGCCCCATAAAGGGTTTGTGCTTTCTGTTCTCCCTTTAATGTGATTCTGTTTACATGTGCTTTATTTTGTGTGTAATATCTGTCCATCATAGGGGGTTGATACAGACCTGCTGATCTTGTGTGCTTCCCATGCTAGTTTTATGTTTTGCCTCTTCATGTCGATTATCCTTAAGGTAATAGAAGAGAAAATAATTTATTTAAAAATATCAGAAAAAATAAAATTTAAAAGAAAAAGTTAGCATGTAGTGCTACTGTATCCCACAGGTTCTTCTACATTGACCCACACCCCCTCCAATGGTGAGGTACAGGAGCATGACAGGACTGCCTCTGGTGCTATTGCTGTTGCTAGCACACCTGCAGATGTTACTGTATCCAGCGTTACAGCTGTCACCATCCATAGACTTTCCGAGGAACAGCGAGTGCAAGTTACGAATATCAGAAATTCAGGTCTGGACCCCAACACGTCCAACGATGGGCTCCCTCCTCATCAAGCAGACACACAAAGTACACGGCGAAGACCGAGAAATGCTGAGCAGATAGAGAGAACTAAAGAGCTTGCAGTTGTTACTCATAGAGGTATCGGATGTTATTTTACTTGTGCCCATTTAGTTATAGCTGAAGTGATATTCTGGTAATGAGTCTACATACAGTATAAGAGAGCCGAGGTGGAGAAAGTGAAAGTTCAAAGCAGCCAAACGGTGTCGGTACTAACAGCCCAAACATGAGTTATTTTAGCAAAAGGGAAATTAAATGAATGCAGAAATCAAAGTGCGATATAAATGTTGGAGGGGGGAGGGGATAAGACTAAAAGGAAAGTGAATGAATGATAGTAAAAACGGGTACTAAAGACATTTTGTGACATCACTGTTACATGATGTTGACAAGAAAATCCAGTAGATTAATGACTGTACATATTTACAAATAATACGTTTCATCTCACATAGCAATCAGCAGTGTTTGCATGTTATGTGAGGAATAGTTGACACCTGAGATAATAGACACTTTGGGAAAAAGGAAACATGTCTTCAGATTGTGTCATGTCATTTAATCTTACATCTTAAATTTACCTTTGTTTGATCCAATGATAGTGTGGATAGCAAATGTCAAACCTTAAAAAGGTAACAAATATTAAGTGATATCATTCTTCAAATTTAAAAATATTTCTTAAATTCTAAATTTATTTTAGATAGAAAAACACAAAATTAAATAGTATAATGGTATCTTTCTATTCAGTAGAAAAATACCTTTGTCTCTCTTTAAAAAAATAAGCTTTTTTTGTTACTGGTTGACAAGTTACATACATCCCTTGAGGCAAAATACTACAGTGCTAAATAAAAGGAGCTCATCTGTATTGCACCTTTGGAATCAGTATTTTTTCAACATATTTCAATTATGAATTTTTTATTTCATTTCCAAATCATCATTATGCTTTTTCTAAAATGATTATAGGAATTATAATGAATGTTTAGTCATGATTTATGCAAAGCGGTATGCAAATGATGAAGGTGTTCACCCCTTAGAGCGCACAGATATAAATCAATGCAATGTTATGTGAAGTAATTGAAAACCACACAAAGAACATTTCAGAAGTTCACTAACGTTACAACACATACTGAAAGTGTGTACTTTCTCATTAGTAAATACATTCAAAAATATTTTTAACGGAGTTGTCTAATTTAAATGATTAAATCAACATTAATTTCATTATTCACATTTCTATAATGAATTCAATATTAATCAAATTTAGGAGACATGCTAAAATTTATTGTTCACTTAATCAAGTAGTGTATTTACTAATACAAATAAACCGAAAACTATATAGAAATACTTGTTGTGCATATGAAATATGTTTGACTTTTTCATGAAAATTGCATGAATTAACAAAAAATTGACCAACTACAACAAAATCTTTTATCATGTATCAAATAGAAATGAGCAATTTATAATATATTTAATGCAAGAGTTAACTATAAAGCAAATGCTAATGTTGGGAGGGGTGGCGCACACCTATAATCCCAGCCCTTGTGAGACTGAGGCAGGATTGCTGTGAGTTCAAGGCCAGCCTGCAGTACATAAGGAGTTCAGGATCAGCCAGAACTACCAAAATGAGACCATGACTCAAAAAAAAAAAAAAAAAAATGCTACTTACCTAAAATTTGCCATTACATTCTGTGATAATTTCTGTGATTATGAATTAATAATTTGTAGATTTTGCAACTAAAATTCATATTGAAACTTGAAAAGTTTGTCATAGATTGGTAGATGGAAGTGATTTGAAAACAATTGCTAATGAAATTTATATTTATGTAATTTTCAACTATACATCAACAAAATTTATGGTAGATTGCAAATAAGTGATTAAATGTTCTCAGTTGCCATCATAATATTCCAAAATTGTTTGAAAAGAGATAACTGTTCCCAAAATGGTTTCTAACATGGTATTTCTATATGTAATACTTATTCTGTGGGGCTATCTACATTGGAAGAAATATTCTTCAGTTATTGACCTTTATATGTGAAGTATTACATAGAAACATTTAAAATGCTATCCTCACCATTATTAAATCGTTATTCTTTTATCAAATATTGAATTTAAATCAAATACTTAATATAAGTCAAAAATTGTCATTTTTAGAGGCAAAGGAAATGTGTTACCCTACTTGTACTGTTTAATGTCTAAAAGATCTCAAAATATAGCAAAGTTTTTACATTTAAAACTCAGTTCAATGATTTGATTTCTCATCTGTCAAAAATCTAAGTTGGAGTTATTTGACATTGGAAGAGTGATCTTTAATAAAAGTAGTTTGGACTCAAATGACAATTCCAAATTGTTTACTAAATAGCAGACTATGTTTCTGGAGAAATAAAGATAAACAATACATGAACTCTTCCTTCAAGAGACTGAGATTGAGTAGAAAACATAGACCACTGCCCTTGTGCTAAAGGGAAATATGTAAAACTCAAGATAGATCTGAATACTGAATGAGAGATTGGCTGTCTTTACACAGCGAACTATTTATCTTATAAATATGGGTCTGTAAACATAATCAAAACCCAATGTTAATTGCTTCTGTAAAAGGTTGTTTCTTTATTTATTTATCTGAAGTAGTGTCTCTGTAGTCTAGGCTTGTCCTGAGTTCTTCTACCTTGACCTCCTAAATGCTAGAATTACAGGTGGGCATCATCACGCTCAGCTCATGTGATGCTGAGGAATTGAACTCATATACTTGACATTGCTAGACAAGTGCTCTAACTTTTGTGCTGTTCCTCCAGCCCCGATTTTTATTCTTTTAAACAACTAACAACATCCCAAAATAGGGTCAGAATAAACTCCAAAGATGAAAATCTGATTATATCACCATACATTTTAAAGTTTGTGGTGATATTCAAATGACTTTAAGAAAAAAGCCAAGACTGAGTGCTTTCTTGGAACTCTGCAGCATCAGGTCATGGTCCATATCCCAGTCCATTTCATACAACATACACAACCACTCTATGTTTTTTTCCTAAAGAAAAAACAAAATTTATTTTAGTTATTTTTTAGTTTTTATACATAACATGTTGTCTTCCTCAAGTCATTCTTATAAGATATTCTTTCTTCAAATAGTTCAAATCCCTTTACAAGATTAAATCTTTACCTACAGAAAAAATAGCTCTTCTAATTTATAACGTGTCATTATAACCTAGGCTTCTTTGCAGTTATACTTAACAAGATTGGAATTTTTCCTCTAAGTTCTGAGCTCTTGGAGGATAAATTCCCTGGTAGTGAAGAGAAATTGGTCATTATTAATGTGCCATTTGTGGTACCTAGTATTTTATTTTTTGAGATAGGGTCTTGCTCTGTAGCCCAGTGTGGTCCTGAACTCACTACAGAGCTCAGGCTGGCTTTGGATTCATGGGAGTCCTCCTGTCTCAGCCTCCCAAAGACTGGGATTCAGGCATATGCCACCTTGCCCAGTTGATGTGGTGCTGGAGAATTGAACTTGGGTACCTAGCACTTGCACAGTGCTTGTTGGACAAGTGCTTTAACCGTTTAGCTGTTCCTCCTCTCCACTGGTAGATTTTTGACCCATAAATATATTTAGAAAATACCTGAGAACATGTTGGAAAGTTCACAATATAACTAGCTAGGAGATTCACTTAAGGTGCTAAAGCATAAAAAATATCCTCAGCATAATGAAATATCTTTCTATTTTAAAGAAAGCTTGATTTTGTCATGGTGCTTTTAGCAATGGTGTCTCAAAGAAAATAATATCCTACAAATCCAGAGTAATGTATTGTTTTTATTATATTACCTTTTTAAAATTCACAACATGAAACAATATAAATTTCATGCTTATAACCTTTGTGCAGGTGTTAATATAAAGTCAAAGAAATTTATAATTAAAAACAAGTAAACCAGAAAGCCAACAAATTATATTAAGCAAATATTGATGAAATGCAATGGATGTTGTTTGCTGAGGTTAATTACCATGTAAACCATAAATATAACAGATTGCAATAGCACAGGTTTGTTTGATGGTTCCAAGTGAATGCTAATTTCCATTGCAGCAATTTAAAATTCTGTCAGTTTTTACTCTATTCATATTGCAGTTAAGGTTTTACTTTATACTATTGTTTGATCACTACTAGTTCCTGATTTGTGTGTTTCTCAATAACATGAGATGATTAAAAGACATATCACCAACACTGATCTATTATGAATTACCATCTATGTGGTATCAATGATAGAAAAAACAATTCAATTATCTTTCATTTAAATATAGACTTTGAACATTGGCATAAAACAAAATAAAAGAAAAAAGGATATTAGCAGTAATACTTGTCTCCTGTGCTGGACACTATCTTAATGTCTACAGTCTTTTAAATGAGATATGATTCTAATGAACTGGGGGTAACCCACTTTTGCCAATTATTATGTATGAGGGATCACACGTATCACTTGAACTATGAGTCCTTGGTGTCCTAGTGGAGCTCAGTTGCCACATCCGAGGTATCATAGGGTGACAGGAGGGCTATAACGAGGATTAATTCTGACAGTGATGGTTGTGCCAAAGAATCTCAAGTATTTTCTCTTAATGTCAAGAGAGCTGCCCACCATCATTATGGAGTCTTGGAGTGGCAGAACTAAGCCAAAGCCTTTGGCCCTTGCTGGCCTTCTGCTGTTCACAAATGAGTCTTGAAGCCACAACCTAGTAACTGGCAGTAAATGCTTTTTGGGGTTATGCAGAAGAATTTAACCTATTAGGTTATGTAAGTATTCAACATACACAAATTATTATTATGTCATTATTAGTCACAGAAGATATTTAAATCTTATTAAATACAAGACATCATACTAGATATAAGGAAATAAGAATGAATAGTCATAGACTGTCATAGACTAGTTTTCAAATTAAACAACAAAACAATCGTTAAAATGGATTGGAAGAAACACCACCATAGCAATAATTTTGAAATATTATGTTGGAGAGACTGACTGCATCTGAACATAAAAGGAAGTCTACAAAAGGATATTTGTTCAAACTAGTTCTTGACAGATGAATACAAGTATGAGACTCATTAATTGTGTTTAAATCACAAAAATCCATAGGAAAAAAATCTGAGTGGACATTTGTGTTGAATAGAAATTTAATCCTTTCTCCAAAATAAAGTTAGTATTGAACTAATTGCGAGGAAAAAAAGGTCTATTAACCTAAGTAAGTCTAAAGGTTATTGATATTTTCAGTTCATAAAATATCCAAATGTTTAAAACTGGATTCAGACTTGAAAATTAGTTATAAAGTTAATCATATTTAAACTTTCATCAGATTTTTTCCTTTAACTATAATAACTCCTTTAAAACTAGTTTTCAGTATTTAAAATATATTTCAATTATCCATAAATAACATACATAGTTTGGTATCATAGCCCAAAACAGTTAATCTCAAAGGTAACTTAACATAGAAGAACTTACACAAATTATTATTAAAATATAACATCATATCTTCCATTTATACAATCATATCTTTTAGAATTAGGATTATGTAGGTCATTTATTACAGCACGGTTACATAAGAGGAAGTTGTGACCTGTCAGAGACAGGAAAATGGCATGTTTTTGTTTGTAGAATAGCTTTTGTTCATTCTTTCCTTCATTTAGGATTTATTTAGGGGCTGACATATGTCAAAGTTGATGTTGAGCTCTGTTAAATTTTAAGTCAACATTGATTGTAAGATTTATTGATGTTTTGTTTCAAGAAACTATTGGAGCTGGAGGAATGGCAGAGCCGTTACAGTGTTTGTCTTGCAAGCGCAAGGTCTTGAGTTAGACTCCTCACCACAACATAAAGCTTGCCGTGGTGATGAATTCCTATAGTCCCAGCACTCGGGAGTCTGAGGAAGGTGGATTGTCCTGAGTCCAAGGCCAGCCTGGCCTACAGAGCAAGACCCTGTCTCAAAAATTATTATTTTATATAATTCTATAAGTTATAATTAAAGTGGTTACTTTATAATTTATTTAAATATTGTTTTTCTTAAAGATGGCGATTCTATTATCTTTTTTAAAATTTTGTGGGCAATTTCTACCAGCTGTTAGAAAGCCACTTGTCAGTAGCTCCTTTTTTGGCATTAAATGTAGATACACTCATCTGGAAAAGTTTCCATATTTACAGCACTGTATGTTAATTAGTATTTTTTATTGTTGTACTTCTCAGGGGAAATGTAACTAGGTAGGTATAAGAACATCCTGAGGAGTCAAATATACGTGGGGATGTGTTCCGATGTCGCGGTTCTTTGTTCCGACATAGTGTAGCCCATTATTGCACATCTTGATTAATGCTCATGTTTGTATCAGTGGAATTTTAATTTAGCAAGCAAATTATCATGAAATTCTGTTCAGCTAAGATTAAAAACAATGTGGATTTCTTTGCTTTCAAACCAGAACTTAAACGAACTTCTAATTTGATCATCAGTTTTTCAACAAGTAATTTATTATTTTCAGCTGAACAAGAAGAATGGTTATTTCAGCATTAAACAATCCATTTAAGGGCATAAGGGTGGTTCCAAACAGAAACAGGAAATTTTAGTTTGTTTATCATGATTTATACTTTAAAAAGTAAGCTCATCTGAACATTTATTAAACTCAACAAAAATGAAAACCTAGACTATCAAAACACATACCCACAATAAGTTTCCATTTAATTGCTGACATCAAGATTCTATGATATACAACAACCAGTCACTTCCTACAATGTTAGTGGAGCAGAAGTCCTTATCGTATAGAAGCAATGCTTGCTAACTGCCTAGTATGTAAATCAAACTAGGTTTTAGGGTCACGTGTAAAATGTTAAGATGTTTTCAGCAATTAATAATTCTGGTCCCAAAATAGTAGGAAGTTTGTAGAATACAAAGTTATAAATTAAAAACACCTCATGTAATACTCTTAGATATTATCTATTCAAAAAATAATTTATGGGTAGTTGTATATATTTTGATGGAAACATTATTATTTCCATCAAATATTCAAATAACATTTTATTAACTGTTTTTGTCATCACAGTGTGTGGTAAGTTCCAAAGAACTACACGTAGTCTTTATTCTTAAAAAGCAGTTGTAGCAGATGTAGATCACACGCAAAAAATCATTGTTCTTGTTCAGTTAATTTTAAGAGAAAAGAAGTCACAGAGTGGGCAAACATGAGATGAAGCTGTCGTGAGACATGCGTTGTGCCGTCCTGGGTTTTGGATCTGAAACTTTTTCTCTCGCGTACTTTGTGGAACTCCAGTTTGTGGAACCGAAGGACAATGCAAAATGCATTATTGTAAAAGTTGCTCTAACTTTCAAGTTTATTCAAATGAAGATTGTGCTCCTTAGGTGGCATTCAGTTTGCAGATCACTACCAAGGCATTTAAACGTAGGTTGAGAGATGGACCAATCAAGTATTCAGGAAGTTGCCTTTAAACTATAAAATGCAAAAATAATACAGTAGTGTGATTACCATCGTCTCTTCTAATCATAAAGGCCATGATTCTCTCTGGCAGCATTACATGTTAATTAGGTTTATTTATAATCACTCTATATTTTTTTCTTGATATTTAAACTGGCACGTACCTGTTTTTATGTTTATGTGAGTTTTTCAGTGGCATAAAAGCAGCCACAATGATAGCTATCACTAACAAATTTAAAGATAATTTAGAGATTAGCAGTGTACTTATTGTAGTAAGTGTGATCTCAGAAATAGAAGTTTTTTTTTTCTCTTGACCCAGTGCCCACATTTGTGCTTTATATTCTGTTTTTTTATTTGATTACACAACTTTGCTGTGTATTAGAAGAAAAATTATTAAGGACAAATGATAGTATTATTCTTAGTTTCTTTACTACCAAATCCTACAATGTATTTATTCTCTTTACTTAGGTTTCTTTTTAACTCCTTTTATTTCTTTCTTTTTAATTTTGACTAGATATTGACCATACAATACTTAAGAAAGCCAATCACACTATGCTTCACTGAACTTATTTCATTCAGTTGGGGGAGAAAAAGAATGTAACAAATACTTTCTCAACTAATGGTATGGTGGTTCTAAGGGAACTGGAGTAGATCCTGTGCAATGCAGGTGTAACGACTTTAGCTGGGATTGGCATTTGAGCATTGGATTTGAGCAGTTGACCAAGATCTCAGCTATAATTTAAAATTTTAACTGGAAGTAAGGTGTGCTCTTGGAAGTAGGCATTTCCAAGCTCTAAAAACAGTCTGAGGAGAAAGTGTGTGAAGCAGAGTCTGAGCTACTTTGATGGAGCTTGAGTTTTGCATGAGCTAAAGGAAGTCTAGTATGGAAGTTCAGTGAATGAGAAGAAAAATGATGGAGGAATAAACGTGAAAAACAGAAAGGAAATGACATTTTGGCTGTGAAGACTTGTTAAAGAACTATACGCTGGTGTTTTGTTTGACAGGGAAATTATATTATCTTATGTAATCTAAAAAGTAACTTTACCAGGAGTTCACAGAAAGAATTTGAAGTAAATATTTAGGACCAGGCCAACTGAGGAGTGAAATACACCAACTCAAATTTACATTAATGGTGTCTTGGCATCTACTTTTAAAGCTGTGCTTGCAAACCTGAGAGTAGCAGCCTTGTATCAATGCAGATTATAACTTGATGGTGCAGAAGTGGGATCTAAGATTCACACTTCTAACAAGTTCTCAGACTCAGAGTGAAAGGAATAGATAAGGGAGGAAAGCAACACATGTCAAAGAGCACCGTGGTGTCCTCTCCTTGAAATTTCACCTTCTCTACTAGAGTAATAGTGTTTATAAACAATGTCCCATGATGTACGAAAGGCTAAACTTCAATTCTGTAGTTAAATTTATAATAGTAAAAAGCTCATGAAAAGAGTAGCAATTTCAGGAAAAGTGGATTTTCTGGATCAATGTCAATGGTAGCAATTCTTCAAAACTTAAGAATAACTGAACTACTTACTTATGATTGTATCAGAAAAATAACTACCAAGGAAATAAATAAATGGATGAATGATGAAGTACCAAGTAAAATTTAAGCTCACAAGTAGAAATTTTATGCCAATTTATACACCTAAGATGAATATTATCTCTAAATTCTTTTTTTTTTGCCAAATGAGAAAAAAAACAGACAAAAATAAGATTTAATTTTGCTTCACTTACCATGATGCAAATTCCTGAGAAGTTAAATGTTATAGAAAAGTGAAACCCAGTGGTAAGACACAAAATTGAATATGCAACACAGATTATAATGAATCAATATTTAATCACTATATTAAGAATGAGTCAATCACTATATTAATCATTTAAGAATGAAATTAATCACTATATTAAAAATAAAACACTTTAATTGCAGGTCTTTCCTCATTAGACAGATTTAAGTCTTGATTTTTTTCATAGCTTATTTAAAATATAAATAACAAATGGGAGCTTGAAAGCTTTTAGAATTATCTGGTTACATATAATTTTTATGACATATATTGATACATTTAATAAATTACTTATTTTGAAAATCAGAACTCTGTTATTGGTAACATATAATAAAAGAGTTATCAATATTGAAAATTACATAAAATTGATGATATATTGCATGTTTATCAATGATTTGCCTTTTTTTGCTTTTTTTCTCTTTTTCTAATTTATATTATTTAGAGGGATACTGTGCTCTGTTATTTCTGTAGTTTAAAATGTATGATTAGGAACATACTAATTTCCTGTTTGAAGATATAACATATTGAGCACCATTCCTTTTTTATCCTATTTCTCTATTTCATTTGTGAAATTACCAAAATGATGTCATTCATAGCAATGAATACATTTTTTGTATTTCCAATCATTTTACATTTGTTGAGTAATTTGCTATGTGGGAAAAAAGGAAAAATGAAATGTTAGAAGTTACTTGTTAACTGATTTATGCAAATTTAAAGGTATCAGATGCAAATACCCTGATGCCTGAGAACTTGTGTGATAATATTAAGCAATGAAAGTTTATTTTGTTCACAGATGATAAATGTTCAAGTAGCTGTTTTAACACTTTTATTCAGTGCTACTTTTACACTTGTTTTTAAATTAGATCAATGCAGAGATTTTAAGACTTCCTTCTTTCCCATGCTCTTGTTTGACTTTGAGGTCTTTGAGGAAACTTACCATTTTTTAAAGTAACTTTTACCCCACTTGTAACATAATTTTCTTGATGCTAAATTTTCAGATTTTAACTATTTACTATGCTCACTAGTATTAATCAAATGGGTCTTAGTCATGCTAGCGTATTATTTCTCACTTTTTATAGGGTGAGCAAACAAGAGAAAACAGTAACAAAACATACTGACCTGACCAAAAAGCATATTGACTTTAAAAATCAAAGATGCCGATGATTTTATATGTAGTTTATTTCACCGATAGTTATCGGAGCTTAAGATTGTACCTATGAATGAGATGTTCAAGTCAACACAACATGGAAGATTCTTAAATCTTCTTCAATGAAGGGGCTAGACTTTCTATTTTTACTTAAAGCTAGGGCCAAACTGGACTCCTCTGCCTTTATGGTCTCACGTTAGAGACATTTTTATCCTGTTCAAAATTATTTTGGGACATTTTCACCCACTTTTTTCAACAAGCTGCTTTTCTTGCATATGGTTTTCCACAGCATATGGCTACCCTGCTGTGCACAGAGTGAAATCACACAGTGAATCTTTACAGTTTTAAGAGCAGACCCTTCTTTTATGGCAGAACAGCACGGTGTTAGTTTGGGGGCATTGCATAGAATATTTTTTCTGTCTACAATTACATCATTTGTATTTTATCATGAATTGTTACTTCTCTTTTTAGGCCTAATCTTTCTGTAAAATATTCATTTGATACATTTGACTAAAACAACAGAGATATCAGAGGAAATATACCTGTGTCTTAGACAGTTTAGAAAATTTTCATTGGATAAGCTACATTATCCAGTTTACATTGGATAACCTACAGAAAAAAAATATCAATTTTCCTCAACTTTCCCATTGAAAAGAAATATACCCAAAGAAGATTTTCTAAAAGCATTAGGAGAGGATTAAATTTAACATGGCAATTACTTCTTGCTACACTTCTTTTATATTCTTACATTCATATCTTTAACATAAATAACCACATTGCAAGGCTTCAACCCATGAGATTATGTTTAATAGTATTGGCAAATAATGACTGAATTTATCCTGTATTATATTTAATGAATTAATATTCTATGCACAATTAAAGCAAAACCTTCTTAGAATCAGATGATCACTTTAAAGATTATATTAGCATTGAATTAAAAATAATAAATGAATGCAGAATACATAAATCACACCTATTTATGGGTCTTCAAGATATATGATGCTAGCATTTTAGTTTTATAGTCAAATGAATGAACATAATATATTAACATATATTTGTATGCTATGGGCACATCCCCTAGTCCTTTGTGTTTTCTACAACTGTAGAGTGCAAGGAAATATTTCACGTGAATATTTTGTAATTTTAATCAGAAGTAGGCCTACATATGACTAGTATTTTACCTTCACTTCTAGTAAGGGCTACTGCTCCTTCTGGAGCCATTATAAGAATAGTATATGTTGTAGTTGCATGAAGAATTTTAAGGCAAATATAAAAGTGAGTGAATTAAGAAGGTGATCAGCAAACAATTTTAAATTTCTTAAGTAGTTCATGTCATTAAAGTACATAGTTTAGGTATTAATGGATTTTATCAAAACTCACTATGTAACTTTGTCTAATATTGCTCATAATTCTCTCTATATAAATTTTACCAAATTAACATACAACTTTAAACTTATCTCTAATTTCTCCTAGTTCTCTATGTTTTGTCACTGTTTCTCAATTCTGTCTGTCATAGCCATTAAATTTTTACCAACTTTATCCTTATGAAATATCTGTGACCCTTGGCAACATAATTACTGATAAAAATACAGTTGTTTTGTCTACATTTTAGAACGTTTTCCAACAAGTAAGTGGAGAACCAAGAGAATGGTAATGAATCACTGCCACTGATAATTTTAGTTTCCTGTAAAGTGTGAAATCTATCATACACTATCATAAACAGACTAGAGTATGTTGAATATAGTACCTGAGACTATACTTAAAAATAAATATCTAATGATTTTTGAGTACCAGCAGTATGCCTATTAGAGCTCCTTTGGAAATAATGAGATATTGGGCTATTTCAAAGAATTATTTTCAGAGGAACTATTTTTAAATAAACAAATATACAGGAAAAACAAGGGATTATGGTGCTTGTAAACCAAGGTATTAACAGCTGAGCTGTTACAACTCAAAGTCTCAAGCAATACAGCAAATGAGCAGTGAAATCAAATCATGGGTAGCAAGCTGACTTGAAAGAACCTTGACCTTTCATCTAGGAATTCCGTTCCAATGCAGTCAAGAATGACAAAACACTCCTTAGAAAAGTCATGGGACCCTGCCTTCCTTCCTCCTGCTGTCCAACTATTGGGATTGCTCAGAGATATGAATATCCTTGGGCAGAGTACAATGCTTCAAGAAATTAAAATGTTGATAAAAGTCTTCTTAAAATCTTAAATTACAGATTTTAAATTGAGTACATATGATGTGTTGGGTGATATGCATTTCTGCTAGTGTAACGCCAGTTTGTGTGGCAAGGATAATCTATGCAGATCAACTTTCTGAGCTGAAAACAAGGAAAAGAAATAGAATGGATTTGGGAAGAGAATGGTCACATGAAGCATATATGGATTATGACGATTGCTCTGCTTTGTGGAGCAGCTTTGAATTTAGGGGCTTAGCCTTGCATCAAAGACAACTGTCGGACATAATTCTGCACTTGTTTTAAGTAAAATCCAGGTACCGGTACAATCTTCTATTGAAGATATTGCTTAAACCATGAGAAATACTATCACAGGGATGAGGACATTTTCTGCTCATTAGGGTAATTGCGTTTTTCTGGAATTTTTAGAACTGAAAAGTACCCAGTGCACTGTGAAATTTCTTATAGAACAGCACATTCAACAGAAAAAGTCTCAAGAGAGAGAATAACTGGGGTTTCTGTTATTCAAAATACTGCTTCATTCTTATTTTAGAAGGAATTATAGTAGGTTTTTGATGTCAAGCATAAAACAAATTAAAACATGGAGAATGTAATATTAATTTTCGTAAGTAAATATTGTTTTTCATGTTGAATTTTACATTGAAATCATAGTAACACTAGTTCATGAAAAGGACATAAATTGCAAATGAAACAAATAATTAGCTTTTTATAGTGTGTACATAGGACACTAGGTGACTTAAGAATATGGATCAATCGAATTGTTATTAATATTAAACTATAGACAAAAGACAATGTTAAAAGTTAGCAAGAAACCATAAAAATGATTAAAAGCCTAATTAAATCAAAGGCTGAACTAGTTCTGAAGTGATAAAAGTAAGCCATAGCAATGGTAACTCTTTCCATATGGTGACTTTTATTATAGCGATTGTAAGCATCCCTAAAGAGAATGCAAAAATCCCACGTTTTGGTATAATCCTGACATTTTACATCACACCCTAACTGTTAAGACCTGTTACGCCAAGCACAGCAGATGGGTCTGCTGTTGTGGATGCAAGCATTATGGGTTCTTTAGCTTTATTCCACTTCAGTGAAAGAAGGAACCCCATATGTATATTTTAGTATCTATAATAATTAATTGTGTGATCTTTAACAATTTATTCAGCCTTTCCTTTGTTTCCTAAATAAAGAGTAAAAAAATAAATCAATCTCAAAGTCCTGTAAAATTAACAAAATCATATATAATACATAATTTTCCCATACTGAACTCATCAATCTTTTCAGTTGGCCTAGTGAAATAACTGGTGCTTATTACTTATTTCAATGTGGTTAAAAAGATCTGGAACCCTGTTCCACCTAGTGCCAACACTGAGACCTTGTAACTTTGGGAAGATATTTTCTTTAAAAAATTGAAAAGGAAGTGTTAACAGATAATTTTAAAATACCTTAAGTAATGGTCATATGTTCATATAAACGAATGTGATTATATATTAAGAGTACATTATATATTTTTGCAATATGGGTCAAAGATATTTCTAACATTGTATTAAAATTTCAAGTAAGAAACCCAATGACAGTAAGTGATAATTTGTACAAGAACCCTGCATAGTGAAAAAGACTTGATACTAAATGGTTGAAAAGAAAAGTATAGTGTGTCACCAACTATAACAGCTCCTGAGATTGGCTCTTCAAAATGTGATTGTCAAACAATAATATAAATAAGTTACAATTATGAGCTTGCTATATGTTAACTCAACAATTTATCGTAATACATAAGCCAGTGGTTAATCATATAGTTATACATATTCCTTTATAAAAAATTGAATGTTGCATACATTTATATTTATATATTATGTATGAAAGAATAAGTATAGTCACAAACCAGCATGGTAATTTTAGAAAGAGTAATGGAGTCTCAGAAGCACATTATTTATCTCCAGGGATTTGTCAGTAGGGAGAGTATAACAAGAGTTTAAGTAATTTTACAAATGAATATAGGGTTTATTGCTCTGCTCTGTGATGAAAGTGACTTCTGTAACTTAGGAGAGGCCCTGGTTTAATTCTGAAGCACCACATAAACATTAATCAGGCATAGGGGCGCATGCGTGCAATCCCAGCAATAGGGATGGAGATGCAGGAGGATTGCCATGAGTTCCATGCTAGCCTCAGATACATAGTGAGTTCAGAACCAGCCTAGACTATGGAGCCAGTCCTTGCTTGAAAAAAAAAAAATGAATACAAACATGATTTATTAAACTCAGTTGGTACAAATTCATTATTATGAATTTGAAAGTCCTTCGGGTCTTGTATATCTATGTCTTCACACAAGAATCTGTGTGTGCTTTTGAAAATAATCAGCGACACCGCTGTCATTCTTGCCAAATGGTGACCATTTTTATTTCTCTTTATTGAATATTTATCTCTAATTTTAGCATATTGCAAAATAAAATATTTTTCACACAGGTTCATGAGCCACTTGATAGTATGTTTTTTCTATTGTATTTTCTTCTTCTATAATCCAACAACATATTCTAAACTTGACATACTTTTAACATTAAGCTATAGAAATGTTAAATAAAGAAACCACTGTTTTCCCTTAGATTTGTATTGTTATTCTAGTGGTAAACTTTACTATGAGAGCTGGTAAAGCACCTACTGCCAAAAAGATGGTCTAGCTTTCACTATGGCATGAATATGGTTTGGTTTGTGTATTCAAAACATTATTTGGACAAAGTTATCCATTCGATCCCCTCTAAGAATGTGTTTTAAAGATCAACTCAAGCAGTACGTAGAAAACACATCAGCATTTTAATGTTCGTGTGTCTGGAACATAGAGCCATACCCACCTTTAAACAAACAAATAACAGATCACTGATAATTTTATAACTCCTAAATACACTTTAGTTGTCAGTGTAAAATTCAGAATTCCCATTACAATAGCTTTTCCTTTTCCTTTTCATTTAAATTTCATTCACAGATAGTGGAGCATGAGTGAAATAAATCTGAGAATAGATTAGAGAAGTTAATAAATTCGTCCCACATTTTATGGCACTAGTAGACAGGTCAACTAATTCTTAATACAGTCAGAAAACTTCCATGAATAGCATGCTGTATCTTAAGAATGTTTTAATCTGTAATAAAACTTCCAATCAGAGATTGTATTTTTTTAACTATTCATGTAAATGAATCCACTGGCAATACTAAGATGTACAATCTTTTCAAAACCGAATACACATGACACACCTGCCAATTTCAGTGGTCAAAACCAAAATTAAAGGAAATTATTTTATTATTTTGCAATTCATTCATTGAAATAAAAGAGAAAATGAAAGTATTATAATTGAAAATTTAAAAAATTGCAATTACAAAACTAAACATCATATCAAATTGTATAGAGGAAAATAAATTCATTATTGTACATTTGAATATAAATGCTAAAATAAAGGAGAAATAAAAACACTCTGAACCTCCCTTACAGAAAGCAGGAGATTTTATCTCTGTGTGTTTTGTTTTAAAGAAGACCTGTTTTACCTATTCTAAAAACAAAAATCACTAAGATACTAATCACTCTCTCACAAGAAATTTTCTGTTTCATAGAATTATCACAGTTTGATTGAATCTCATATTTAGAATGCACTTACTGTCGTACCTGGGATACTTTGTTGCCAAAACAAACTTATCAAACTTGGAAGGTAAAGGAAAACACAAAATTGGCATGGTCCATTCATTTTTTGTTCATTATTATATTAAAGAACAGTATTCAACATCAGGTGAGCAATGACTTAGGATGATCTGGTAACAATACCATTATCTTCTTCAACAGCCCCACACAAACTTGAGAATTAAGTTTGTCAATAAAACGTTTTGTTGACTAATTCTAAATATTTCTCTCCCTTTATTTTTAAAGTGCCCATATTATAAATCTTCACTATCTATACATAGCAAAGAAATAAAACGAAAAATTCAACATTTACCTTCTGAGGTTACTTATTTACTTATTTATTTATGGTACTGGAAATCAAGGTTATGGCCGACGTGTTGAAGTAATTCTCAACCCAATGGCCTGTGTTTTTGTTGTTTGTTTTTCAAAGACAGATCCTCTCTAAATGGCCATGTTGGCTAGGCTTCAGTTTGAGGCCCTTTGTCTCTTTTCCAAGAGTGCCTGGATTACAGGCCTGCATTACCAAGCCCAGATGCTTTTCAGACTTTATGGTGGAAAAGCTCCGTTAATTGTTAGTAAGAATCCCAAATTCATATTTGTGAACATAAGTTTTGGAAGCGCACTGAAATAGGAACACTTCAAAGATTTTTCTTGATCCTTCGTGTGACGGTGGAATTCCTTCTATCACATCTCTATAACATAATCAGTATTCTAATATTAGACAATTAGTATTCTAATATTACTCTCCTCCTGCCCAATACACTTTCTTCAATAACAACACAGGTTTTTTGTTTACGGTAACAAAGATTGTCTAACATAAAACATAAAAACAAGAACTACTATTTCACAAAATACTCAAGTTTAAAACAAAAGTAAGATTTGAAATATGGACACAAATCAGCTAACTTTTATAATAACTGTGAACTTTTATGACATTTCACTTTTTATAGTAACATTTGTTTAAGTTACTAACCATAAGTAACTTTAGTGAATAACATGAGAGAGCTGGATAAAGATTAAATAACATTCAATCGACATTATTTTCTTTTTTATGTTTTTAAATGTAATTTAAAATCGTATTGTTTTGAGAATTCCAGAATAATATTTGATCTGGGAGATAAGGCAGTGATGGTCCACATAACGGTTTCGAATTACTGTAAATATGGTTGCATAAAGTGATTTTTCTAATAAACAAAATATTTCACTTTTTTTTTTTTTTTTTTGAGAAAGGGTATCGCTCTGTAGTCCATCCTGAACTCACTATAGAGTCCAGGCTGGCCTTGGACTCATGGTGATCCTTGTGTCTCAGCCTCCCAAGATATGGTTCTTGGGAATTGAACTTGTGTACTTAGCATTTGACATAGCCCTCGCTAGGCGAGCACTTTAAGTGCTGAGCCACCCCTTCAGCCCCATATTTTATTTCTGACCTACTGTGTTTTGCCAGTTTCCCACATTAATTTTTTTTTCTATTATCCCGGAAAAGCATGTTAAACCAAAAAGTAGTAAAAATAAAAATGATCAAAATTGAGCTGATAAAAACATAAAAACACAAAGGATATTGGTGTTTGTGCATTTGCCTATAGGTCTTGCATTTAATGTTTCTAAATTTATTTCAACATATGCTTTTACTGTATTTAAAAATAGCTTCACAAATGAAAATACTCAATCTTGAGTATTCAGTGTTTCATCAATTCCACTGTTGTGAATTCAAAAGCAATTAAGGAAAAAAATACTCTTAGCTATGTGGGTAGAAACAGAAAACATAGTATATACTTTTCACCTTTATTTATACAGTTACACACCAAGTACAACATGAACAAAATATTTTTCTGCTATAGAGCTCACCTGCTATGGAGGGACGGACTTGTCACAAGCAGCACGTTGTTCTTAAACTTTTTTTTAACCTACATTAAAAACCATAATATATGGTATCTTTAACCATGACTATAACATCAAAATTATGAACTTCTAAGTGAATCGTACCAGTTAAAATAGGGTATTTAAAAGTTTAATGTAGACGGAAAAACATTCATTATTTTTTCTGGCATTTTCAGGTTTACTGTGAATATCTATTATATGCAGTAAAGTCTACATTTTTATGACATACGAATGATATTAAAATTTTGGTAAATGATTTACAGCAGGATCTTGTGATTAATACTTACAATATTTATCTTTTTAAGTTATTCATAAAAATATACAATGTGTTTTGTTAAAATTTTTTTAAAAGTCCTAAGGCATTTCTTTAATTAATGTACTTTAAAATTTGTGTGAATTTAAATTATATATTATGATTCATTTATACATCATCTCCTAAAATAGACATTCTTTAATTTTTCATTTTTTACCTCTATTACAGCTAGTAGAGTTGGTTAGTTTATGTTTTATCATTTTTCATACTGTAAGTTCACTTTGAGTATCATTCCTCATTTCTCTTTTTAAATATTTCTTTCTTTCTCTCTCTTTTTATTGCTTTCTTTCTTTTTCCACAACATCTAGAGAGACAGAGTTCTGTAGTTCAGTCGGGCCTTGAAGTCATGGCAGTCTGCCTGCCTCAGCGCCCCCGGGTGCTGAGATTCCAGGAGTTCACAACCAAGCTGGGCAAATGTTTTTTTAGTGCTGGGAATCCCACTCAGCACTTCACATGTGCTAGGTCAGCACTGTAAGCACTTACCTATTCTCCCTTCCCTCTGACACAGGGTCTTCATAAGTTACTTAAGTTATCTCAGCTAGACTCAACCGTGAAATCTTCCTATTCGGCCTTTCAGAGTTCTGAGATTTCAGGAATGCACCACAACCAAAATGTTTGTAGTTTTTAACCTTTCAAAATATAAATCAATTTGAATTAATAATAAAATATGTATAAATATTATGAAATATGGAAAAAATAAAAGTTGTGCCTTGTTAGTTTTTTCCTATAATTACTAATTTTCTAAGTATATGTTTGTAATACATCACAGTTGTACTACTGTTGGGGAAGATGCGCATACGCACTGTATCTTAATCAGTGTCTCTTCCCTTTTCTTTCTGATTTCCTATGTCCCCTATCCTCAGATTCTCTTATCTCCCCAAATCTACTTTTGATTTTCCTATCATCTTTTATTGTGCTGCTTAAATTACTTAAATTTTAGGTTTCTCATTTAAGAAAAAAAAAAACATATAATAGTTACCCTTAGAGTGCAGATTGTCATTTTTTAGAACCAGGGAAGTATTTTTCTTCTAGATACTTCTTTTTTTGGCTTGAAGAATTCCCTGTGTTCAGCTGTCTTCTACGTCACGCCACCAGATAACACAGCCAGGTTGCAGACTCAGTTACCCAAGACATTCCAACACCCCACACACACATTGGTGAAACTTTATGGGTAACAATGGATTCTAACCTATCTTATGTTCTTCTGCAATTTTCGTCTCTGGGTTTTCCATCTTCTCATTTTTATTGTATTAGAATTTAAGCTTGGAATTAAAACTACCATGAAAACTTCTGACATTTGTATTAATTTTTAAAGTCAGTAATATAATGCAGAAAAAGAAAACAGAGGTGGATTTTTACTTGCAACTCAGGTTTTGAACGGGAAAATTTAGAATTATGCCACAAAATACAAATGCGAACGTTGGTTAAAGTGATGTGAAGCAGCTGTTAATCTCACGTGTGTCAGTACTAAATTCAGTGTAGTTGAAAACTTCAGTAGAATTGAACTTCAGTTTAGCATTGGGCTGGGAACGAAGAGTCGTAACAGAACCATCACTTGAGAGATGTACCTGTTCTGTTCTTATAAATAATGATCACAAGAAAAGGTTGTAAAAACCATGGAAGACCGAGTGATCATGTAGGTCTCTCTTCTTGATTTAAGACAAAAATGTGAAGCAAGAAATCAGATAGTTGCCTAAAATCACAAAACAAAGGATTGCTGGCAATCAGCTCTCCCCACACTAAAACTGTCTAGTCCAGAGTGTATGTTGCCCAGGCTGGCTTCAAACTCATGGCAGTCCTCCTGCCTCAGCCTCCCTCCAGAGTGCTGAGATTACAGGTGTGTCCCAACTGCCTGTTTCATATGGTGCTGAGGAATTGAACCAAGAGACTTGAATTTGCTAGGCAAAATGTTTAACTGTTGAGCTAGTCCTCCAGCTCGAGAGTTTCAGCTTTCTTAACTCCAGCAATCATTTTCTCCCATTAATTTATGTAGTATGAACAGATGGTAGATCACTACGTATCCCAATAAACTAAAAACCCATGTCTGTACCCCCTACCATTGAAGATATTAATAAAAATATTATCTAAAATGTTTCTAAACCAAAAAATCATTTATAACTGGAACTGGTGGAATGATAACTCAGAATTGGTGAAATAATAAAACTACCAAACAAACATCAGTTTTGCTCTTCTTGAATTAATTAGTATGAACAAAATTCACTTGCAGTATTTTGAGACTAATAGTTTCCACTGTAATTTTACAAAATATAATATGTAAAACTTCTAATTAGATTGAATGTATCACTCACATTCTTGTTCATCCATTGCATTTAGTAAAAAAAAAATTAAATATTTAACTAGGTCAGATTTCATAATTTTTTAAATTTCAGGTTCTGTTGAACAGATATTTTACTTGATATCAACTAAATTTTTAAATAAGGTAGCCTTTTGAACTACCATTTATCATTGTTTTAAAAGAAACAACAGGTGTAGCTAATTGACTGTAGTTAATAAAAGTCAAACTTTTTTCTTCATTCAAATTACTTGAAAAATTCTTTTTCATTTAAATAAATTTTAATTTTTGAAAAAAATCTTAGTCTACTTTATTTAATTTATGTGTAACAAATACTTCTTTGACAACCTAGAACTAGTTGAAATAGTTTTGTTCATTTTAATAGAGTGTAGAATATAACTCCTGCTATGACATTGAAAGGTCAAAATATAATATCTGTAGTCAGACCGTTGTTGGTGGTCAAATAATACCAAGAGGCCAAGCTTGTGAAACTCGTTTTCATCCCTTCTGCACAATGCTGACTGACATCATAATTTCAAAAGCAGTGGTAACAAATGGAAATTATTTGCAGAAATATTTAAATATATTAAAATGTTTCCAAATGTATCATTTTATAATAATTACCTTATATTTCAAATAGACTCAATATTTGGATAGCTTAAAACATTTTAAAAATCAAGTTCATAAAAAGCCTTCCTTATGTACTAAAAATCCCATCATTATTTTTTCTAGTTCAATTTATTCGTTAATTGGATGAATTCACATGGTTTATTGTAAACTATTAAGATTTTTACTTTATATTTTAACGAATGCATATATGTATATGCAGGTTTTTCCCTATGGAATATTTTTTAAAAGTTCAGCAGTGATTATATTTCACTACTCAGCAACTGTTTTCTCTGTCCCTCCCCCTTTCACCTTGGGTACCCTGTATCAGGCTTAAGGATGCAGTGGCATTAACTTGCATAATTCCATGCTGACCAAATTTGTTAACGTGAATTTCATTCCAAATTGTATTTCCTGATACATGTTTTTGTTTGTTTTCTTAAATAGTGAAAAAAGCCATAGATTTTAAATCTAGAGGATTTAAATTGTTCCCAGGGAGAGACAACAGCAACAAGTTTCCTATCTGTGAGTGTACTTCTCTTTCGTTACTTTCTTTAGTGCAAGAGTGAAGTGTGTGGTGTCTGTGTTGTTTGTGTGCACTTTATCAAAATGTTGATGCATTTACCAAATTAACTGTATTAATATATCTATAACTCGCATGATGATTATTCAGTACCTTATTGTATTTAACTGTGTATTGAGCTAATGGATGGATGTATAATTTCTCAACCTGATTGTTTTTGCTGAAATTTTCCTTATTTCAGTAAGTGAACATACATTTTTTGATCTTATGTGATGAACGCAATCAAGCATTGTAATTCGACCATGTGAAATAAAAACAAATGAAATTCTGGGGCTGGAGAAATGCCAAAGGGGTTTGAGTGCTTGCTTAGCAAGTGCAAGGCCCCAAGTTCAAATCTCCAGTACCATATGAACTGGTTACGATGGCACTTGGAGGCTCCAATCCTGCCAATTAATCCCAGCATTTAGAAGGCTGAGACTGAAGGATCGCTGTGCTTGAGCTACACAGTAAGTGCAGGATTAGCCTGTACTAAAGAGCAAGACGCAGTCAAAAAAAAAAAAAAGAAAGAAAAAGAAAAAGAAAGAAAAGAAAGAAAAAAATGTAGTAAGGTTCTAAAACTTGGTGGCTTTCTGTAGAAATTCTCTATTTGAACACAACTGAATTTTCACAAAAATATTTTCCCAAGAAATATTTTAAATAGCAATTTCCATTTGTGAGTGAAAAAATTTAATTTGTTTTAATTTATTAAAACACTGTGTTTTTATAGAGCATTTAATTGGCTATACTATGCGTTCTTGAAAAATCTTATGAAATGGTCTGAAATACATAACTTTGCTCAAGAAACTCAAGGTATAAAGATTGTCTGAAATCTATCTAATATTCTCAGATTAAAGGGATGACTCACTATAATAAAGCATTCATCTACACAAGTAGAAAGTTTTTTTTTTTTTAAACCTGAGCTTGACAGACAACAGCAATTGGTAGAAATTTTCTTTTTTCTTTTCTTTCTTTTTTTGAGACAGTGTCTTGCTCTTGGTAGAAAATTTTCTACCTTCCTTTATTATACATTCACTTCAGACAGTTTGAAGCAAGATATTAATGATGCAACATCAAGTATAAAATAACATGTCATCCTAAATGAATGACAGGTGTTGTAAATTATGTATATTACAACTATTTATGTTTCAGAAATACTTTATATTTTCCTTCAGTTTGAAACCACTTGGTGAAATAAATGTAAAACTATATCTTGAAAATATTATTTCATTTATATTTCAAAGAACAATTTTATCCACATACTTATTCACTGCCTGTGTACGTAATCAATGGCTCAAGTCAGGAAGTTCTGTCAGTTTTTAAGAAACAAATTTTATTCCTCCATGTGATCAAATTTTATAGTTTTAAATGTTTATCTGGGCCTGGAGGCCTGTAATCCCACCACTTGGGAGCCTGAGGCAGGATAATTGCCATGAGTCTGAGCACCAGCCTAACCAACTATGTGCGTGCGTGCGTGCATGTGTGCGTGTGTGTGCGTGCGTGTGCGTGTGTGTGTGTGTGTGTATGTGTATAACAAAATATATACGTTATATATAATTTGTATATAAAATTTTAAACTATGTTTTTTATATTTTGTCACTTATATTTAAATACCAAATCCAAGCCAGCAAATATCAATAAGAAATCTCTGACTAAAATGAATTATTTGTTTGGAAAACACCCAATAGTTAACTTCAAGTTATTAAAATCTATTATGTAATTTCTTCATATTAAGGATACAGTACATTTTGTAGGTTAATACCATTAGTTTTTAAGAAAAATGCTAAAATATGAATCAAACACATAATTTCATGCATAATATCATGGAGGTGAATACATACATAACAGAAAATATGAAAAGAAAATATTGCCAAGTGAAATAATTACATTATATCAATCTTCAACAGGTAAACATGAAAGCTATTTACCAAAGTGAATATTAAGCTTACCACATTTTTAATTTTTGTGGCCTAATATTTTTTGGAATTATAAGTGAATTACTAGATGTATTTCTATTTTTTCTCATTTTGTCTACTGATTGTTAATACATGCTACATTTTTATTCCTGTTTTGCAAAACATAGTGCTATTTACTAAGGCTACTAGGCTTCACCTTGGTACTACTTGAGTTAACAAACTTACTATATTTCTTTATACATGGCCCTAATGGAAAATTATGTCACTGTTTGCAAAGGCTAATATGAGTGAACAGAAAAGAATATTTAGACTAATTTTGTTTCCTGGAAATAAAATCTGATTATGCACTTCAAGATTATTAGGCAAAAAGTTAATATAAAACAAAAAGTTTATAATTTACTTCACAATTTTAAAACAAATTTTGTTTTTTTTTTTATTTCTTGTACTTCATGTAAATTTTAAAAATACTTTTCTTCTTCGGGCTTTATTTTTGAATAGATATAGTTTTCATGTTAATTGAAACAAAACATGTAGGACACTTTTTTTTCTTCTTGACTGCAAGATAGCAAATAATATTATTTTAAATCTTATTTTGCAGTAGTTTTTTTTTTTTTCTCAAGGGTTGAATAGTTTCATCTCATAATTGTAGGAGGCAGTTGTATCATTTCAATTTTTGTAACCCTACATCTGTTATCAAGGATGCATTTGGCGCTTCAAGTACTACTTTATTTTTTAAACACAGGACAAAATAATGAAAAGAGATGGACAGAAGTGAGTGTAAGTGTGGGGACCCAAAATAAGCCCTTGGCAACTGTGTCCACATCCCATCAAGGCATCCTCATAGCATCACTAAGAAATGAATTAAGAAGATTCAATAAGCTCTGTGTTTATGAGCAGAATTTGGTTGCTTAAACAACTAATTTAGATTTTCCTTGTTTTAGATTTGTTACCGAACCCCTAAATTCTCTGTTTGCCCTTTACAATTCAAAATAGTAAGTTTGCCAAACATACTTTAGAAATTGTGAAGAGAGAAAAAATAGTTTTTTTTCTAAATTATAAAGAAGTTAAAATAAGCTTTTTTTTATTTCTTACATACTGAATAGAATGACTAGTCATCTCAACTGATCCAAAAGGTCCCTTTCAAATATTAAAGAGGAATATTTTAAATAATTCCTCTAAATGATGACATTTTTCTTTTTTCTTTAAAATCTATACATTCCCTCATTTGTTTGAGTCGCTGGCTCCACAGCTCCTCCGCGGGGTCAGTAAGATGGTGAGAGTGCAGAAAATTCAGGTTCAGCCTTCCCAGACCCAGGGAATTCTGGGAGGCTGAATGAGTTAAAGGGCAATTCCTTACAGAGTGTTAAGTATATTAACATAAAATAGCACACTGTTGACAAATATGAAGTCCTAATTTGAAGCAGGATCTTTTTATTTAGAATGAAACTCCCAAGTTTAAATGAGAAAACAAATGTGAAAATTGGGAAAACGTAGGCAGCTGGAAGATGTAATTTGGGAATAAGTTTTAGTCATCATCGAGTGTTCTTTTTATTTTTATACTAGATTATATTATACAAAACCAGAAGGCTTAAAAACAGGCTAATAATAACAGTAAAATATTCTTATGTTTATAATCTCATATGTTCAATTAGAGTATGCGGTAATACAGGAAAAAAATATGTTTCCTGAAACATCTTTTATAACCATACATAACAAAAATATTCTAGTGACCTAAGATTTAAATAATTCATAAATTTAAATCATTTACATTTTCCCATCTTTTTTTTTTCTTTTCCACTAATGTGTGAGAAAAGCTTTCATTTCACCTTTATGAATAATATCAATCTGGGCCCAGTGACACATGAGATTTGAAAGCTTTGTAAATTATGCATCAAATACAAAAGTGTAAATAACTTTGATGTGTGTGTGTGTGTGTGTGTGTGTGTGTGTGTGTGTGTGTATACACACATATATATCCAGTTGATTGAGTAAAACATTTACTTGAATACGTTTGCATCACTTAGCTATGGAGGAATATACAAAAAATAAAAGAGTTTAGTGTTTCAAGGCTGGAGGAATGCCTCACCAGTTAAGCCTCTTGACTAGAAAGCACTACGTCAAGTGCTAAGTACTTGAACTTGATTCCCCAACACCAAATAAACCCAGCATGGTAATCCCAGAACTCAGGAGGCGGAGACAATAGGATTCCCATGAGTCCAAGGCCAGCCTGGGCTCCACAGTGAGTTCAGGACCAGCCTGGGCTACAGATTGAGAACCTGTCTCAAAAAAAAAAAAAAAAAAAAGTTTAGTTTTCCATAATTCATTTTTTTTTGTTTTAAATGATTCTGTCAAGAATTACATATAACATAGAAAGGGTATTATGTTTTTCTAACATTTAAATTCAAATTCAAAAGTCTTTCATATTTTGCAGATATTTAAAAAAAAACCCTTTGACTTAAATGATACTGCCAAGCACACAAAAATGACTTGTCATATAAACTCACAGGAATTGAGATTAATTAGGTAAAAAAGGAATATTCTAAGTTTGTCCTATGTTTTAAAAATTAGTGTGTCTAAGAATGTTTTGAATTTTACTTAGTAATACAGTTTCTGCCTTGCTAAGTTTTCTGGACATGCTGCAAGTATTCAAACTTTGGCCTGCATTTAAATATACCTTTGGAATTAACTAGCAATATACATTTTGACATATTCTTCATTTTCTTACATTCAGTTTTCTCACCAGTAGGAGGTATATAATAATAGTAATTAAATTTAAGGTGGTTGTGAGGATCAAATCAATCAATACACATAAGATACGTAGAATAGTTCTGACACATAGTAAGGTGATCTAGCCATCATTCAAATTCACATAAAAGTACTTAACAGAATCCTATCTTTTGAGAAAATAATGATGGGGAAGTGGAAAATGATTTTTTCACATCTTATTTTATGATTCTATACTCACTCTGTAATCTGTGCTGTATAATTTACTTTAGCAAAGTAGTTAAAACTATGTCATGGTGTTGTTTCCCTCATCACTAGCCTATGAAAACTTTAAAGGTTGGAGAAGGTGTTGTCAGTTTGAAAGTGTCCAATTTACTGAAAACAGTGTATCAAGTGACGGAGTCAAACATCTGGGAAATATACAATACGAGAAGATGTGAACACATCTCTGGGTTTTGTGGTATATTAAAAAAGAATGATTTTCCTGTATTAACTATGCATATTTCCATATAAATTATTAAAATACATCATGAATAATTTTTCATATCATTTAAAAAGTAAATATGCAATTATCTAAACATACTGTCCCAGTGCATGTGAAAGGAAGAATCATCAGGATATGGTAAAAATAAGCCATATTCTTTTCCAGAGTTTGGACAAAGTGACGAGGTGACATTTTCTCAGAAACATGGACGACAGGGAGAACTTTGGAGAATTACCCATTATGCTATTAAAGGAGGACGAAAGGAGCTGGGGAAAGACGTGCATCAGAAATAATCACCAAAACTTTTTTTTAAGAGTAAAATTGAAAATCCACAGAGATGTGGCTCAACACCTATATTAGTCAGCAATAGTGGAATCAAACAATGCATGAGAATAAACCAAAAAATAGAAATTTTAAATATTGAAAAGAAATTTACAGGATCAAGGAAAAAGTCATATGCTTTGAATCTATAAGCACTAAATACTGTTGACAAGATGGAAACTATTGACGAGTCTAAAGAAAATAATTCTATAATGATTAAATCGGTGCAATTTTTTTCACCTAATTAAAAGAATGATACATTTCTGTGTTGTGACTGGTGGGCCATTGTCCGATACCTGTCTTCTGACATAATAAATCAACTTGAACATAGTGACCAGCTTGTACTAAATAATTTCAGAAGTCCTCTGGTCCTCATCTTTGACCTTATGTTAGAATCAGCTTGAGAGATATATGAAAAATCAACTGATATCCAAAGTTCTAGTTTATATTAATTACATAAATATGTGTCATCACAGAGCCAGGCATCTTGATTCCTTGTAGAGACACCAACATTTTTAGGGCACTATACAGCATAGAGTAAGAACTATTGCAAGATTTAGGTGCTTTCTCTCAGGGCCCTCGATGGAGGCACCATTCCTTTCTTTAAAGAGTGCATAAATTGATAGGGAGTAAAACTGTAGTAGTCAGTTGCCTATTTGTTACAGGATTTCTAAAACAACATCATTCAGATGCATCAGAAGTATGTAGCTTAACCATTCCCCTTGTTTTAAAAAATCAAAGGTGAGAATTTAGTTGTCTAATGTGATTGCATTCACTAAAAACATTAATAGTTTTTTCAATGTATTAGTGCTCTAAAGAAATTGCTGAAATGCATACAAGGGCTAGAGACAAGTATTCATATAGATTGCATCAAGATAGAATCATTATTTTGATTTTAGCATTATAATATAATTCGATGATACGATTTTGTAAATTACACCTATGCATTGCTTTACTTTGCCAGACCCTATTGCTTTGGTATGTACCAAATACAATAGTGTTAGTAACTTAGCACTTTTGCTCTAGGGGTTTATTTTTCTATTGCAACTTTGAAAGTTAGCAAGGATCCAAATGATACTCATCCTGTGATGATCTCTGTGCTTTAGTAATGACTGAAATCTCTGGCATTGCTACCTTTGAAATGTATCTTGCAATTCAACCTTCACTAAAATAAATTATTCCATGTTCTGTTAATATTTAAAATAATATAAGATATTGAACATAGATGTCCGATTTAGGTTCTCAAAAGACCATATATGGAACAAATACTTTTAATTTTATTGTTGGTTTATAAGATAATGTTTTTATATGAAAAAATGTTTATAACAACAGAATATATATATATATATATATATATATATATATATATATATATATATATATATATATATATATATATATATATTTCCATATTTTTATTTAACCATATATATATTTTTTTCTTTTTTCTACTACTACAGTAAATGAGGGAGGCATTAAAACAGCATCCAATTTATGCCCAGATCCAGGAGAACCAGAAAATGGGAAGAGAATTGGATCAGATTTTAGGTAATATTTTAAATAATTTAATTTTTATATTGTTAAAGTTTATTTTAATTTAACTTTTTAAAAATAGCAATACATAAATTGACGAACTGGTGATTTCACAACATAACAACTAGATTTCATTTGTTGGTTACTGTTCATAATATTTCACTATTTTAAAATGATCTGCTAAATAATACACCATCACTATCAGGACACTCTTCTGGAGATCAAATCATTTCTTGCCATGCAGAAAGTGAAATCTCACGGGATTCAAATTTTAGTTTTAAGTGTTTGCATTTACATTTTCTACATACAATTTCTCTGAACTTGGGTAAATTTCTTAATCTCCTCTGCTTGGGTTATTTTTTAGCAATATGTAAATGAAATTAACCACATAAAATGGTGAGTTTTAAATGAGGTGACATCTGTGGAAAACTTCTATGTAATATTCTGTAAATTAATTATTTGCCATTTATGATGGCAGGTACGAGTAATCACAGGTACTCATGATTATGAGGCAAGAAATTTACAAATTCAAGGTCAACATGAATATTTCACTGGGTTTTGTGTCACTAACAGAAGACAAGTTGAACACGGAGCCCACTGGTATAGAGCTCGCTTAGCATATTTGAGGATCTGAATTGAATGTTCAGTAATTCATATAAACACCACACCCATAAACATACATAAAACATATATCTTGGAAGTAAATATGGTTATATTTCCATTAGACATTTAGTGTTTATTTTGTTAATTTGAAGTGACATTTACTAACAATGTAGAGAATGTGTAAGTACACTAAGAAAGTCATTAATTCGTTTAATTATCAAGTAGTATTTTTTGAAAAAAAGTTTGAATTTGTGTTAGCCCTCTGAATGCAGTATTTAGCAAATACACAATGAAAGTCTCTATTCAAAAGTGAGGATTGTGACTGAATGGTAGAAGCATTTGCCTAACGATCTCAGAGTCATTGGTTTTGTCCACTAGACTAAAAATTAAAAACTCTTATTAAGTATATTAATTGATAAATTGATAAAACTCATAAATACGTTTTGAAACATATGTTCTTATCATAAATTATAATGTTAAATTATTGATCATAATGTGTATAGTTATACCTATAACACAATGATACTTTCTTTTACTGTTTCTGCAAAGTTTACATAATATTCTTAAAAATACCAGGCATATAGAAATACAGAAAGCAAAGGAAAGTTCTCAGAATATATGCATATTAAAATTTATTTCTCCTGGATCTTTTAGGATGAACTAAACTCATATTTTGCTGTACTTGGAATAGAAAAATATAATATTATTTAAACCTTACTGAAATCATATTTATTCAAAAGCATTTAGAATCATCACATAAATTTAAAACGGATAATAATGTTTGATAAATACACCAAAAAGAAACTCTAATAGCTTAAGATTTGCTTAAAAATTTACCACAATAAATTAAACCACTTTCAATCAACTAAATCTCTCAGCCTTAAGAATGATACTTTAGATATTACAAAAATGTATGTAATTTAGTAAGTGATTCTTTTTGCATGCCTTTTTAAATTTGTTATAAATAAATTGTACATAAAATTTTGTTAATTTATCCCTATCTTTTGTATAATCAACTTAACTTCCATTTTACCAACTAAAAACTTTATGAATTTGAATTTGATCTTGCAACTTCAAGACTTCAATACCATACCTTTTCTTTATTATATTATGCTATAATTTGAGGTCAAACTAACTTCATCTAAACTTCGTCCTTGATGCAATTATCTTGTCTTTCAGAAAAGCTGGTTTCCTAATATATACATGTGGAAATAATAACCCTTACCATGAGGGTTGAGAATGTGGCATGAAAGAATTCAGCATAGTTTTACTGATACAGCTTGTAAAAATACAAGTATTCATAATAGCAGTATTATGTTATATGAAGAATTTTAATATTTGGATTTACTTAGGTCTACTATTTACTGGTTATTTCAGCCACTTATTAAGTATAAACTTTAACATAATGTAATTGTAATAAGTAAAATTACCTTGAAATTGCAATCACAAGTTTATAAAAGCATTAAAAAGTCCAAATGAAATATAAAACAAGACACTATGTCAGAATAAAGATACCGTAAAACAGGAACCAACTCAGTTTCATGAGATGCTACTCCTGTTGATATGGGAAGAGTTGTGTGTGTCTTCCCTGCAGGCAAAATGCATTTTACATTATGAAACAGCTTGGACAGTTTCAAAAAAACAAAGATCAGTGAAGCTCAGTTATAGAGTGTGGAGGGAATAAGGCCTAAGTGAAGCTGGACTGCTGAGATGCCAGATCGCTTCTTCAGAGAAACTAACCTGGCAGTTACTCAGCTCAATCACGACTCAAGATATTCTTGTTTTCAAGAATACAATGTATTTTTGGGGTGGGGGGAACAACATTTAAATTTCAAGAGATTTCACACCCATAAACACACAGCCACACTCATACACATGTACAAGAGGGCACACACATACACACACACACACTTTTGCATTTCTTTCTTTGGCAACTCAAATGAATCTATGTTATGGCAATAGCTACCAGAACCAATCAACAGCAGCCTTCATACTGGTTGAGCACCACACTTTTCAGATGAGTATTTTTCCTCATTTAAATCATGTACCTCCCTCAGTGGGCAAGTCGTTTGCAGTTGTAATGAAACAACCTGGTCCAGTATATATTTTCACTATGTCACATGTTCTGTTTTGATCAAAATGATTAAATACAAGAAAAATTGTGTTAGAAGATCAGTGAACTAGTCTGGGTAAAAGATCAGTGAAGGCGTGGACTGTGTTGTTAGTAAGGAAGTACACAAATTAAAGAAATATTTTGAAGATAAAAAATTCAATAGAGTGATGATTTGAAGTAGCAAGAAAAAACACAGAAGAAAGAATGATCTCCAATTTGACAAAACTGAGAAACATGAGAAAATATTAATATCACATTTAATATTGTGAAATCCGTAGTTTGAAGAAAAAGTTGAAAGTTTATTTTGATGTTGTAAATTTCGGGTAAATTAGATTTCCAATTACATAATTTAAGTCAGTAGATTAAGGTAACTGAAGGTCAGAGACACAAGGGTACTATCTGCATGTAGATGCTCTAAGGAATATTAAAGCAAGAGGTGTAGGCGTCCTCTCATATATAATATAGAAAGAAAGATCCTGTGCTGTTGGCCAGATGTATTATTAGCTGGACTGGTAGGGTACCAAGATTGCACCAGGAGAATATCTAAGACAGTGACTGAGGCAAGAATGATTTGAAAGGGAACTTTAGAAGCATTGATTGCAATTCAATATATATATATATATATATGAGTAAAGCCTTTCTGCCTTTTGGGGCACTCTAGGCATCCATGCTTGTACAAAGTAGTTGGTTTCTTTTGAATGACACTAATCTGTTCAGTAATCAGTCATTCTTTACTCCCAAATTGACATGTTGTTCCTCCTGGACTAACTTTTTTTTTTTTCAAATATGTCTGCTCTAATTTTTCTCCCTATAAATCTTAAGAAAAGCAGCCAAGAGTACCTGTGCCACCGCATCAATATTGATCTGAACTAAAATTTTCTTTCTTTCAGATTGATAAATCCATTGACCTTAATTTCAGTCTCCTGCAAAATTTCAGGTTATGTGCAAAATGTAGAATTTTTTTTTTTTATGTTAGACATATGCATTGTAGTCAAACCACGAATGCATTTTGGGTCACAATTGAAATTGAAACGTGGCCTTTAGTGGCACATTCCAGTCAGTATTCTCATCGCTGAGCCTTGACAAAAGTCACTCATCAAACTCTGCATAGAATATTTAAGGGCTTGTATTTCCTGCATCCCAAAACCTTTACAACCTGCCCCTGGAAACATTTCCAAAGGCTTCCAACCCACGTGGTCACTTCCAGTCATAGCAGCATCCTCACTTCTGCAATTCCAGTATACTGCATTAGTCAGCTTACTCATTATCTAGATATCATAGCCCATAGCCACAACTTAAACGGAATGAGGCTTAATTTACTTGTGTTTTAAAGGATAGAGTCTACTGTTGACATATTTCAAAGTATGAGCATCATAATGGAAGGATGTGGCTTAGTTCATGGTGCCCAGGAAGTAGCAGAATATCGGTAAGAAGGGAAGAGGTGAAGAAACCAACATAGACCTGCCATCAATTCCCTTGAGAGATACCAAAGTCAAACAAATCTGTAAATTTCACCCTAACTGCCAAAAATTTGATGACAATAGTGATTCCATTGGAGTAACAATAACATTATTCTGCTCTCACATGGCTGGAAAAAATACTTAAACATCTACCACTTATAGGAAGAAAGGTTTTGACACACAAGTTAAGGCAGTGTAGTCTATGGCTGGTGGTAAGGCAAAAACAACCTGATGAGGGGGGATTTGTGGAGAAAATTGCTCACCATACAGTCCATCAATCACAGAAAGAGAGAGAATGAGATAAAAACAGAAAATAGGCCCTGGAGGTCATGCTGCAAGCTGGCTACTTCCTCCAAATAGACTGCAGTTTGAAATACGAGGCATTTGGTGGATGTTTTCGACCTGGTGGTATTTTTTTATCTTGCCATTTTTGATCTTTGCTGTGGATGTATTTATTTATGTATTTATTTTTTTAGTGAAGACTACCTATCTTGCTCAAATATAAAATGAATTATATAGTAAAGTTTATGCATATGAAAGTATATAATTGCTAAAGCTTACTTTTTAAAACTGCTTATAACAACATTGAAAAATATCAATATCAAAATAAAGGTGGACCAATCTTGGATATGCCTGAATTATAAACTATTGCATTCTACTTCTGGCCCCCAAAAGTCTCATGTCCACACATTATGCAAAATGCACGTGCATTTTGTCCATTTCTAAGAGTCCCCGAAATCAAATTCAAGTTCAACCTTCCCTCAAAACTCAAGGGTAGGTGAATTATAGCTGTGAGCTCCTGTGAAAATCAGAAACAAAGGTACATAATCTAAGTATACAATGGCACAGTGGTACCATTCCCCTTCCAAAAGAGGAAAAAATATTGGAGTAGAAAGGAATTGGACCAAACGGCAAGACAGCAATGTCTCAGGTTGAACACTAAATCTAGTAGCCTAGATAATTTCTTTAGTGGGTAGACTCGACTTGCTGCCTGCGGTTTTTCTCAGCCTATGTTCCACAACTGAAGCATCTTCAACTTCCTGGGGACTAACTCTGCCTTTACCTTGACTCTCACAGCTTCACGTATTATCCTCGCAGAAGTACTTTGTCAGGCCTCCCAACCTTCTATTAACTCTATGTTGAAGGTACCATGAACCCACAACTCATGTATTTTACATGCTTTAAAAATACCACCAACTGGATCACAAAAATCAGCGTCACACCTTTAGTAATGTGGGCACCTTGGACTATTGCTGCAGCTGCCTATAGATGTCTAGATGACTGAAATATGAGGGGAAAAAAAGAAAAACTTTTCTATTTGATTCTGAATGAATAGAGTGCTTTAAGGCTTTACCTCAAAGAGGCAAAATTTTCTTTCTTTTTTTTTTCTTGTTTTTTTTTCTCTCTCTCTGTTTTGTTTTGATTTTTTGAGACAGGATCTTACTCTGTAGCCCAGGCTGGTTCAAGCAAAAAAAAAAAAAAAAAAAAAAAAAAGTTTTAAAGGAGTTAAACACCATTTAACACCATTGAGTCTGTGAACGGTGACGTCTAGCCAATTCAAGGCATGTCTTTGATTCATATTTTTATCGATCCGATCCTAAGCGCTAAGAACTCTTTTGAATGGAAATCTTTTTAGCAACCGAGATTTCCTGTACTCTTCTGCTTCAGTTTCACTGGTGCTTGCTCTCTGGCCATGATGCGCTTTAAAAAAAAAAAATGCTCGGCTCCGTTTTTCCTTTTTCTTTGTGGTCCTGATTTGACCCTAGGCCTGCCTAAAAACATCCAGCAATATCCATATCACGTCCTCAATGTCTGGCAGCCCTGAAATTTCCTCTGCCAGATTAATTAGTTCATTGTCCTTAAGCACGGTTCCTGCAGATTTTCAGGCCATAGGGAAACACAGACAACCTTTGTGTGAGTGCGCCATACAGGTTGCTTCCCATCTAATTTTCAGCGGAACACGTCACAATTCAAGCCCCCTGATCTGGTCTTTCCTGTTTGTTTTCCTCTCAGAATTCTGGTCTTCAGGATCCCAGCCAGAATTACCCATCAGACCCTTCTTATGGAATTCTAGAGTTTCTCTAGCCTGCATCTCCAAGGTTTTTTCAAATTTCTCATGCAAACCAGTTCAAAAGGCCACGAGCCCACATGGTTAGATGTAATCACGACAAGGACTTCAATTCTCCAATACTGATTCTCTGTATGAGTTTTTTAAGATATAATGCTCAATATCTAAAAAGTAAAAGAAAAGTTTATTCTGGCTCATCATTTTAGTGAGCATAATTTACTATTGACTACCTCTGTTGCAGAAAAACTGTGTCAAAGGAATTAAGAGAGGTAGCTAAGACAAAGGAGAAGAGAAAAAGTGAGAGAAAGAGAGAGAGAGAGAGAGAGAGAGAGAGAGAGAGAGAGAGAGAGAGAGAGAAAGAGCGCACCAAGAACAGGACTAAAGCTTCTAGGTCAATCCCCCAGTGACCTTCCATGTTCAGATAGTCTGCGGTCTTAAAATGAGATTTTGTGAGACTTTTTAGATTTAAGCAATAGCAAATCTTAGAAACATTCAAATATACTGAAGAGTGGCTAAAGACATAAGTAACGTCTTTAGAGTATCAAATTTCATAAAATAAGAAAATGATGGAGTAGTAGCATTGTCATTAGGAAGTCAAGTATGATTTTGTAGATATATCAGGGATTAAAATATTTATTGGCTAATATACATAATCCCTTAGAGAAGAATATATTGTTGTCATGAGAAGACAAGGTACTCGAAAAAATAATAATTGTAGAAGAAAATGGATGATATTCCAAAAATAAAAAGAAATTATCTCCATGTAAGAGCGTGTAAGAGAAAAGGCAATAGGGAAAAACAGTGGAAAACTGTGCTGTAGATTTTGTGACAGGAAGATGAGAGAGCTGATGTTTAATTTTTTTTTAATTTGGCTAAGGGACAGCATATTAGGTGAATATGTGTATATAGGGAAAAGAGAATGGATTAGAAGGGAATTTAAAGACTGATAGAAAAATGGAAAACAATTGTTAACCAGATTTGGATAGCATGCTTAATATTGAAATATTGTCTTGCTAAGTGATTTTGAATGCCCTTTTGACACTGATAAAAATGAATCTGTCTCAGTGACATGATTTCAAACTCTAATTTCTGAGCATCCCAGGTACAAGCATTAAAAAAAAAAAAAAAGTCACGTAAAAGCAAGATAAAACACAGGGCATTGGGTGATTGCTAGCAATTATTTTAGGCATACAGATTAGAAGTGTAGATATAGAGCAAAGAAATCTTCAAGTACAGACATGAGTTTGAAGATCCCTATGAGGAAATGATATTAAAATGTCTCTCAAAATCATGTTCGTCTGTGAATATATGTCTACTTCTGAAGAATTTGTAGATTCAGTATTTTCAGAAGACCATGCAAGTGTTTCAAAAGTACAAGAAAGACAATAATTTTATGAACTATAGGAATCATCCCAAAGACTATGAAGGATAAAGCAAGTAAAAAATAAAATTTTCACAAATGATTAATCAGTTTATTATCACATAATGTATTATTTCATCCAGCTTTAAATTAAGAGTTAACTCTTTTCCTGGACCCTTATCATGTAAAGGGATTTCAGTGATGATGACTCAGTGAATTGCCATCTTCCTCTGTGGAAACCAGACTGGTTGTTTGGTTAAAGTAACAGTTCATCCCATAAATAATAAAGGAAATCTTGGTAGGCTTTGTTCCTGTTCGTTACTCTGTCACTCTCCGGTTGCAAATAGCTCAATCCATGAAGAAGAATTAAGAATTGATAAATAGTACTTCATTAAAAATTAAAGATTCTGCCCCATAAAGTTATTGCTAGAAGGAAAAAAAAGATAAAACGCATATGTTAGGAGGAAATAAATGCCAATATGATAAAGAATCTAGAACGAAAAGAAAGACAAGAAATGAAAAAGTATGTTAAATCTTGATGATACTCAAACAAATTAAGTCATAAGAAAATATCAAAATTCCATCAATATATAAAATCACTTACATGTGGTTTTAATGATAATTTATGAAAATATTAGCTAGGATATTAATTAAAACCTCATCCTTATAATTAGTATTTTATTCTAGAAAGAGAAAATTACAGAGGAAATTTTCAAATATTAAGAAATGCACAGTTTTAATGGATGCGAACAATTCCCCCATGTCCAATTTCATTTACAGTTTAGCATTTAGAATATTGTAATGTCAGCTTTCCCTGCTACAGCTGTTTCTCTCCTTATCCATGTACTCATTGCTTCTACTCCAGCCTTGAACGTATGTAGTGTGTTTTGCTAGCCTAACTTTCCTTTGGCCTCTTTGTACATAAAACACTCAGTTTTGATATTCACAATGCACAGATTGTCTCCAGTCCTTTCGTGTTAGTCTTCCATCTATATTTTATTGATTGAAAGCTAGTCTATATTGTTTCCCTCAAATACATCTGACTTACCCTGACCACACGTAGCTCTAATGCTTCTTCCACATGGAATGCCTGCTTCCAAACTTTTTACCTGGGTTATCCTACACAGTCCTTAAGCATTCATTCAAAACCTTTGTCTAAACCTTTTCTAGCTGTCCTATTGGTTACATTCCTGCAATCTGGTGTTTTTATCTTGCCACCCTGTGTACGTTTTTATTATAAGTCCTAGATATTCATTCTTCAGGAAATTTACGTGGCAGATATTAGGAATCAAAAAAGGACTGTTAATAGTTGGCATTCTTGACAAGACGTTACGTACATTTAATGAACTGAACTGATTAAAAGGACAACACTCTATCTTCAGATTTTTTTCACGAATATCTGACTTCAGGGTCATTAATCCCAAGTGATGTACAGGTTTCAGATAACAAAACAGAAACATATAGTATTTTATACCCACGAATCACTAAGGAAATAAAAAAAAATCTTGAGGAACGAAGGTATCTAACGTCCTATAATTTGCTTACCATTTTTTGTTGTAATCTCCAAGGTGAGAGTCCCAGCAGCTGTGTTTTGAAGTCTTAAAAGCTTTGTTTCTAATTTGAAATGCCTATGGAACATAGCAGGCTTTTAAAGAAAGAAACACTGCCAAGAAGATAGAAAACCTGGCAGCATATTCTATGCTAAAAAAATTAAAAATTTAAATGTCTTTTAAAATTAAAACCAAATGTCTGTAAAAGCCCAGCTTGTGGAATCCTTACCTTTAACAGATTTGTTTTTTTGCAACAAGAGTGCTCTGTCCAGAACAGCAGAAATTTAGAAAAAGTAGAGTTTTGAAATGCAAAAGAAATGTCATCAGACAGGGATAGGAATGTGTCCTCTCTTTAAGAATGAACAGAAATGTTGTCTCCATCCTCTGAATTTTCATTTGGGAAGCTAAAACACTTTTATGTCCTTTAGCAGGACTATGTCATTCATCTACTTATATTAAAATTTGCAATATATGTTTAAGAAAATCTCAATAACGTAAATGCAATGCAATTTGAATGTAGATGTACTTTTGAGCTCTCTCTTACCTGATCTTTCTAAACATCCTAGTATATTCATAAATTTCAACAACTAAGAAATATCTTTGTGTCCCTGAGTTAGAGTCTTTGACTTCTAATTTTTCATTCTTGAATCAACTTTCTCTTCTCATTTTATAAAAAACAAACACTTCTTATAGTTAAACATTCAAAACTCTTCTCTTTCTCTCTTTTATCTGAATACAAACTCCTCTAAAGCCTTCATAATCATGAAAAAGATACTTTGAACTGAGTTAATTATAAAACTCATTGGAAAATCAGAAAAACAATGAAAAGACACGTTATCTAGCATGTACTGAAATTTCCTTTATCCTTGATGTCCACTAGGCAATTTTAAGGTCTTTGGATAAGCTCGGCCTTGACTATAGTATTTTGGTTTGGTGTTCTACTTTAAATTGTAACTGACAAAAGGGACATTTATATACTATTACTAGAGTGAGATGGTGACAGACCAAGTTTGTTTAAAGTGGATCCAGTAAGTTTTCCTTAAGCTTGTGCACATTTTTGGTTTGATGAGGAAATATGTAAAACTTCCTATCTCTTTTAATAATTGCTTGTTGTTACATAGAGGCAGGCAAGTCAAATGAACCAAGAGAGTATGAGTAATGTTCACAGAGAAGGAAGATGAGAAAAATCAAAATGAGGACCTGGTAGGACTCATATTCCCATATCAAGCTATGAAACCAAGAGTCAAAATAAACCTCTTTAAGTTGTGGGCGTCAGAATATTCTGTCCTAGTGACAAGTATGTGTGACTGCAATCAAAACAGTGTGCAATTTGGAATCAAATAAACATCATTTCATATTCTATTGCTTTTTAAGCAGAATCTTCAAAGTAAATAATATGTAAATTTAGAAATACATTGAAATCTTGCATCAAGATATTTGTTTTATATGAATAGAATGATAGATAATATAAATAGTCCTGCCTACAGAATGTGGGGACACTTTAAGTATGTTAAGAATAATTCCAGTTGTACAAAATGATGTTTTTTGTACATTTTATCTTAAGCATTTTGTATTATTTATTTATTTTTCAGATAAGGGCTCACTCTGTAGCCCAGGCTGATCCTATACTCATTATGTAGCCCAGACTGGCCTCAAATACACAGCTTTCCTCCTGCCTCAGCCTCCCAGAGTACTGGGATTAAAGGTGTGCACCATTACACCCAGCCAATTTTTATGCGGTGCTGAGAAGTCAATCTCAACACACTGTACATGCTAGCCAAGCACTTTATCCACTGAACTACACTCTCAGCACTTATGTCATAAATTTTAAATGATACCGTTTTGAAAAAATAGTAACAAAAATAAATGTTAGCTATTTTCAGTGTTAACCTTTAATAAAAAAGAGAAATAAAATAAACTTCAAAAAATCAAATCAAAGATTTCCATACTACATTTGGACAGATTCACACATTATTCCTGTTTGAATTTCCATAGGGAAATAGCTTTATTAAATATATTTGAGTTTTCTTAATAAAAATATTTTTATGTTGAAAGTGCTATGTGATCTGGACCAAGTGAAAGAAGTAATATGACCTCAGTTTTTTTATGGAAAGAGATGAATCAGAGATATTATTGGTATTGAAATAAAACAATAAAAGAAAATATTAGAAAATAAGATACAAAGAGAACTGTTTGAGTAAAATATTTTTCAGCACTTGGAGTAGAACCCAAGGCTACATCATCACATAGCTGAGTCTGCATCAGTTTTTTATTGTTGTATTTTGAAACAGGATCTCACTAAGTTTCCCAGGCTGACTTCCCATATGCAGTCCTCTTTCCTCACCTTCTTGGGCAGTGGGGACACAGGCACGTGCCCTCAAGTCTGTGAGAATGCTTTTACTGAAAAAAAAAATACAGATAAGAAATTTGGGAGGAGAGGTAAGAAAGAAAAATTCTCTGTGAAATCACCATTCAACTACAGATGGAAACAGAAAAGAAAATGTATATGCTTTATTTCTAAATTAGTATTTTTTTATAAAAATTCTCTTTGTAGGATTAATAACTCCTCTTAATTTCTTTTTATCATATAAAAATCTATCAATAACATCCATTTTTCTATTTACAAGTCATATTCTAAATATGATCAATATTCTCCATTTGAATGAAGATTTCTTAATGTAAGTCATTCTCACCTGCCTTTATAAGACCATCTTAAACAGCCTCAAATGATGTCTGTATTACTCTTACCATTTATGATGTAAACACAAAGAAGTCAAAGTAATCTTTCATAGACAGGTCAAGACAAGTCTACATTTCTGCCTAAAGCCGCTAAAGATTTTCCTCCCACTAAGAATAAAGAAAAACATTTACAAAATTCTTACAGAACCTGTTATTTTTATTCTTCACTGAGAATAGATTTGAGTCATCCACCCCATACCCCAGGATGATCCAGTCTTTCTGGTCTCTTTGGTGTTTTAGAAACATATCTAGATCTTTCCTACTAGGCGCCGCTTCTAGGCAATTTCTTTTGGTTTATAAGATGGCAGATCGAAGGTAACCTTGCTAGGGAGTCGTCTCTGACCACCCAAGGTAGCGCTCACTGTGTCACGTATTATTTGTACTTAGTGCTTGTCGTCTGATGCT